>OZ014462.1:1273751-1588195 GCA_963966035.1 Acleris laterana
AGAGCAAGGCTGACCTCGGAGTTAGCCTGCCGCCAGGCGGGCGCCTGCGCGGGGTCCCCGAGCGCGACGGCCTTGGCGCGGTGCACGGCGGGCGGGATGGCGGCCTGCAGGCGCGCGTGCGCGGCGCCCAGCGCGCGCGCGAACTCCGCGTCCTCCGTGTTCTCGCGCTCCGCGCCGCCCACCAGCAGCACGCGGTTCGCTAGCCTGCCCACAGATACACAATCATTAGGCATCGGAGTTTTTGTCGCACGGTAAGACTATAGCAAGCTATGGAGTCGTCATTTGCCATAAATCTAAACTCTTATTCATATTCATACTCATTTATTTAATTTATCTTACAGTGCCTCTATAGCGGTCGGTCGTGTATATTTATCTTAGTCAAGTTAAAAAAAAAACTATTAGATTATAAATTCATAACTTGAACTATACACATACGAATAGGTAATTCGCCACTAGTGTGGACTAAAACATTCACTTCTGCCGTGTTTTAATGTATCTTTTGTTTGTTTATAAATATTCGTAATTAAATCAGTATAAAAATGGTAATTATTTTTTATTGTAATATCTATTTTCCAAATATAACATTAAATAATCGTTTCTAAACTCGTCAACGTTGTTGTCCTTGATTATAAAAAAAAACCTATATAATGAAATAAATAAATGAGTATGAATATGAATAAGAGTTTAGATTTATGGCAGATGACGACTCCATAGCTCACTATTAGTCTTACCCTGCGACAAAAACTCCGATGCCTAATAATCATACTCATTGAACTCTAAATCAAACTGAACCATAGATGTAGGAAAACATAGATCCCATGTAGCCAAATGTCAAGCGTACCACCTTTTTCTTGCGTAAGCGCACTTACGCACATTAATGCAGAGTGACACACAGTAACACACCTAAAAAGCGGTACACTTTTGAAATTCAATCGAAAGCGGTTATATATAAACGACTCTTTTTAACGAAGGGCATTTGTAACAGGTGCGAAGAGTACTGGTTCTATTAGCCGTTTTTATACTCCGTCTTTGCTTCCCTACCTCAATTAACTGAACACACTTCAAATTGCAAGCTTCAGCCATTCTAAAATTGATACTTAGTACAGTCGACTACAAAAGTATGTTTCCAATTTTGCACCTTCTATTGCATTGAAATAACAGTGGATACATGTCAAAACGAAGGCCAAAAAAATGTTTCCCCTCCATCCTTCGTCCTTATTAAATAAATAAATAAAATAAAATAAATAAAATGATTCCCGATGATGATTCATGATGATTGATTTTGATGATTGATTTTGATTTTTTTTTTTGATTTTTGATGATGATTTGATTTTTGATTTGATTTGATTTTTGATTATTAGGGTCCCGTAGTTAATTTACGAGCCATTGTAGTTTCGCCACATATCTCTGTGTATCTGCGTATGTCCCTCCGTCTGTCTATCTGTCTATCTCAGAAAGTATAGACTCCAAAAGCTAGCAAATTTAGCTCATTTACCTGGCAATAGCAGAAGTGTTGTCGACCATTTTCTGAGAGTCGTTGTTGCGGATCGCATCTTCGCACAGATAAGTGTGTTTTTGCATCAGCTCGCCTGGAAGATTAGAACTATCAGTATAAAGTACAAAAAAAAATATTGCTGGTATATTATTAAGTACTAAAGGTATCTTTATTCTAAAAAACACCAAAAAAAAACACACACACAAATCAACACTTAACTAAATACAACTGAAACTAAGTTTGTAAATAAACGAATGAAGTTATTCTTCTAAATAACTATAATGCAGTAAAACCAGAGTACCTATTATATACTCGATTGTCTATCGCTGTCACGCTTTCTCTGGAACGTGTAATTTGTTATGCGAAAGAAATTACGAAAGTGATAGAGAGCCGAATACTATAAAATGTAAAAATGTCGCCTATATCACTGCCACCGAGAATGGTGCTGATGGATAAATCTGTATTTCCTAAAAAAAACGTTTGGGCACTTTGGATAGTGATTACTCGACCCTCAACTTCGACGTCACTTACCAAAACTTACTTACTTTCTGTCAGTCATTCAAAAAAAAATAACTTTTCTAAAAATTTGCACATTCCCTATGTCTTCTGTATTTTAAATTATATGATGAACATTTTCATATTGAAGAAGCTTTGTACCTGGAAATTCACCACCATGATGGTAAGCGTGGTAGTTAATCGTACCTGCGGTGCGAACAAAGTCGAGCGGGTCGACGGCCTGGTCACAGAGATCACGGACGCGCAGCACCGCGTCAGCGTACTGGTTCTTCAGGTTGTTGAAGTGCTCCACTGCCACCTACAGGACAATAGTAATTGTATAGCTAACATACGTCCAGGCCGCAAACCCACTGGGGGCGGGGGCGTTCCCATACTAAAAAGCGTTTCCAAAACGTGGCGGCGGCGTTTCTAATATTGGATCGCACCACCTCCGCTGTCAGTGGGTTTGGGTTTCAGGGGCCAAGGCGATTGCGATGGTACGCCTTTCTCTAACAGAAGGAGACACACTGAACTACAATGAAGAAAAGTTGTGGTGGCCGTACGGTCCAACATTTGAGGCAAATCTCTATCAAATGAAATGTTGCTGAGAATTGACACTATTTCGTCATAAATAAGGTATGTTGCAAAGATATGGCAAAATATATGTTAACTTAGGGTAGTAGACCACTATTATGCTTGACTGGACCGGGCTGCAAAACTACCCAGAATACCGCTAGCAGCGGTAGCAGGCGGGAATCACTAATTATATATTCCAAAACCGAGGATGAGTCGCATAGGACCAAAACATTGGCCACCGCGATCACCTGACCTCAACCCTAGATATTTTGTAGAGATTAATAAAAATTAAGAGATACTTATTTCCTTTCCTACAAACAAAAACTACCACCGCAAGTTTCTAAATTATTACCAGTTCCTTAATAGTCATTGTTGATCTTCGTTTGGCAAATATACAGTTAGTTGCGAGTGTGGTTGTGCATGTGTGTTTAGAAATTGGGAGTACATACAGATTTAGCGTGAATGACCGTAATTTACAGAGTGCGTACCTTGTTGTTGGGATAGTTCAGTCTGATCTTGCCGGCCGCAACCAGTTGTGGTGACAACTTCTCCACCTTAAAGACAAAGAGATTATTAATATTCATAGTCTTCGTCGTCATTGTGAACATACATGGAAAACCAGTGAGAATTTTAATGCAGAACAATATACTTAATGTCAACGCTGTTGAAAAATAACAGGTCTGGTGATTATATCGGTAAGATCAATGACCTGTCTTGCGTGATGCGTCAGTTGATCCGCAAGTCGCTTGTTGTGGTGCGAGTGCGCAGCGACCATGTGCGCAGCCGCCGCGGCGCGCTGGCTGAACGCTTGCAGCGCCGCCGCTTTATCGTGGAAGTTGGTCTCTCTGTTTGGGGTTCCTGTTACAACAGATGAGATTTGATGTTTCGGGGATTCAGGATTCATTTTCCATTGAGGAAATTAGTAATTGTACCTTTAAATTTGAAATAAATGACAATGTTAATCTAGTTTCAAAGTAAGCTCTAAGACTAGTCACTCGTAGACATGGAATCATCAAAGACTCAGTCTTGTGATTTTACAGAATTAGTGACAGATATACCAGTATTTTGCACAAGCAATTTTGGCCTATATGTAAATCCTACCGACTGCGCCAATGTACTAAAAGTATAAGGACTCGGTTCTCCTGGTTGTCTGACCTTCCGGCGCGTTGACGGCGTCGGTGAAGTGCCGCAGCGGCGCGGCCACGTCGATGAAGTCCTCCACGACGCGGTTCACGCACGCCTTCTCCATGCCGCGCTGCAGGGCGTGCAGCTTGTCTGTTAACTCCCTGACAACATCAACACGTATTTTATAGGTGCATTAAACCAATACTCCTGGAAATTTAGAGATTGTATGATATCAGAGGTCAAAATATACTAGGGTGTTCATTGTAGGTAACGTAACATAATATGTCCAAGAACATTTCTAGTTTTATTTTCATGGCATTTAGAAGGCGAACGAGCTCACATTAGTAGTTTTTAATTTTAATCTATAATCTAGATGATGTCTTAATTACTTAAATACTTGTTTTAACTTTATCTATATGTAAATCTAGGAAATAAACAAACTGTACTTAGTTAGCTTAATTAGTGTAATTACTTTTTACCTCATGTTGTCGGAGGAAGAACGGCGTCTCCCAACACAGGCAACATTTTGCCTAAAGGGTGACTCCATCCCTTGTATCATGTACCTCATGTATTTTATGAAGTATGAATTATGAATTATGAATCATGAATATTATGAACATGCCACAGAGACAGGCAGGACTATGAGGGACTGAGCTTTTGACTCGCTAGCAAGTATTGTAACTCATTGTGAATGAAAGTCATGTGATGAGAAGAGATTTAAGTATGAATGTGGAAGCTATAGTGGAAGGAAGAGACGTAAGAGGAATGTGAAATAAAAGGGAGTGAATACTGAGACGACGGCTGATATGATGAGCTACGCCGACTACAAATGATTAGGATAACGGCAATGTGATAATGATGTCGTTACCTGGTGATAGCACGGGCCTCCTCGGAGTCCCCGCGGCCGCTGGCGCACAAGTCGGCCAACTTGTCGGACAACCGCTGCACCTCAGAGCACAACTGAAGGATCTCTGCCTTCTCGCGTCCTTGTAACCCGTCCGCTATCTGCCAGGCAGACAAACAACATGAATGCCGCGAACTAACTGAAGAGCCGTGTCCATTCGAGCAGACTCAGACCTAGCAGCGTCGACTTGGGGCAAACAGCCTCAGTTTGAGGTTGCTCGCTCTGAGGTAAAGGTTCGAGGCACGTTGCGGATCAGCTCGAAGCGAGTCACCTCAGCTTGATACTCAGTTTACACGCCCATCTCCATCAAATGCACGTATTGGACTGAGGCTCCTTTGAGCATGGCAAAAAAACTGTCAAAATATGCTCGGCTCGAGCGAGGCAGCCGCTCGACCCCAGAGCTAACCAAAATACTAAAAAATCACCTATATTTACCCAATTTCACTGAGTTTCATACTACTTACCCTCTGTCCCTGCGACACGATGCTGTTAATAGCCTTCTGCCCCTCTATCCTGGTGTGGGGGTCGGAGCTGGGATGCACCAGCCACTTGTGGGCGGTCTCTAGCCGCGCCTGCATGGTTCTGCCTCCTTGCTTTTCTGCCGCGCGGACGCCTTCGTTCACTATGGAGTCCACTTCGTTGATTTGAGAGCGGAGGTCGGCAGATAGGTTCAATGCCTAATAGTTTATTTTTCATTAATCGGATTGCTTACTTCAACATGTAATATTGATAATTTAGGTACAATCAAGGAATTTGTATGTTTAGCTGTTTAACATACTACGAAAATTTGGTGTGTATACATTTCCCGACGTGGCACGTCTAACGATACCTGGAAAATGTACAACCCGGCAAACTTACGTATGGTACCAACCCGCTAAAAATTTTAATTTCTCGATAGTAGGTACATCTCACTAGCAATAGACTGAAAATAATACCTTAGCTTCCCGTCCGTGTCCGTATTGTCTCTCGTCACACAGCTGATCGGCGTTAATACCGCCAGATCTAAAAGGACAAAAAAAATATTAACCCATGATCAAGTTTATAATTTAGAAAGATAATAAATAACGGTCTGGGAAACAAAAACCAAGACTAGACAGGAAAATGGCATCATTGGTTCACTCGCTTATTTTATTAATTCTTGGTGCCGTGACCAGGATTTTAATCTCAAATATTAATATAAATAAATAATTTGGATAGTTTTTTTAACACTAAAAGTGACACTGTAAAAAAACTCATAAGTTTCATAAAAAAAACGTTTTCATTGATTACGTGACAATGACATAGTTCAAAATGATCTAGGAATCAATTTCCTTTACTGCATAGAACCTATTGTATATTGATTCAGGATCCTATACCTAACGTGTCTCCTGATAGCGTCGGCGTGCGCGGGCGCAAGGTGCTCGGCGGCGCGCTGCGCTGACGTCAGCACTGAGCGTAGAGCTCGTTCGCCGCCACTGTTGCGTAGGGCATCAGGGTCCTGATACAAATAGCACAAATTTCTTACACTGATTAAAAAGGCACTAAGACTAAGTTAGTAAAAAAAAATTTAGGTCGTCATTTTAATACATTAAGCAGAGGGCAGAATGCAAGTTAAGTATAAAATCACTCCAATTTAAGACAATGAACATACTTCATGTCTTTAGATACTTGAATAGATGTAAACAAACGCCACGTAGCTCTGTTAAACAGCCAATTAAAACTATTTTGGCGAGCTTTGACGTATCAGTGTTCCGTTTCAATTGGATAGCCAACAAATATCACAAGGTTTTGTTTAATACATGAGAAAGTCGCTGTTATAATATAACTCACGCTACTTTAAATCATATAAAGGTTTTGTTTGTTTACCTATAATTAAGCACCTACACCAATGGAGTATAGTTACTGCATAAAATTGGCTTTTATGGTGAGTCTTTGGGGACGGCCTGTTTCATGTTTCGGATGATATGATAATAATGATAGACTTAAGTAGTAAATAACGAACATTAAGGAACTCGTGCGCATTGCCAATCTTCCCGTGGATCTGGGCTTGTAGCGCCTTTAGCACGGCGATGTTGTCCTTCTCCCCGCCGTCCTCTACGTAGGACGTTAGCTGCAGAACGCTACAAGCAACACAAGACATCCAAAATTGTGATATTCAAGTACAAAATAGGAAAAAAAAATACAAGCCTAGAGCTTAGTTTCGGACTAGCTCAATTGGTGCTTGAATATCACATTGACTTTTGTAATATTTGGTAACCTTTGCGTTACTTAGAACATATAAAACTATACATTTTGGTATAAAAGTTATATTGCGAACAATTTTTTGCTACCGACTGTCCAAACTAGGGTATGCAATTTATAACTAAAATTAATTATTTACAAAAACGGTTAACAACCGATATAAACCGGCTATAACCGGTTATTTGAATTCGCCACCATGATGTTGCTATATAATCTGGTTTACATTTAAAATCACTTGAAAATTGGTAGTAATTTTTGAAATAAACATGATGCATTAGACACGGTCAAGGTAAATGATAGCTTGGAAAAAATTAGAGTGGGCATAATCGTTAATACATTACCGAATGATCTCGTGTATTTCGTCGGCCATCCTCTGGGCTAAGTAGTTCCTATTTTCGGCCGCTTCTTCGATGCCTTTACCACCTGTTTAAAAAAATACATGTAACAGTTTCTGTTCCAATAAATTCCACATAATTTAGGGTTTTCCAAAGCTTGAAGGATAATAACCAAACAATAGATATGTAATGATTTGACCTTTATGCATTCGTTTGGTGCCTACGAAGCTAGAGGTCCCGGGCAGATATCGTTGTCTAGTTCCCATACTTTGGGACTAGATCGATTGGTGTGACATTGACCCTTGGTAAGGGTTTACAGGAAGGAAAAGACAAAAACAACTACGGAACCATAAAAATGTCATTTTCGACACATACTCTTTGATATATTGTGTTTAGAATTCTGTACGCTAATGTGGAACTAATTCTGTATGTGTGGTGTGAAACTGATTGATAGAGTAAAGAATGAAAAAGTCAGAGAGAACTGTGGAATAAAAGAAGATGTAGTGACTAAGATTGAAAAGGGCATGCTTTGATGGTTCCGTCATTTGGAAAGGACGGATGAAAGAAGATTGACGAAAGAGATACAGAGCGAAAGTGAGTGAAAGGGTCGGAAGAGGCCGCCCTAGGCGTACTTTTTCGAATGGAATCGGAGAAATACTGGAAAAGCACCGAATCTTAAGTACCCGAAACTAACGTGCGTGCATGACTCGATGTATGAATATGGAAGAAGCGAAAGAAATTTGTCAAGATCGTAGCAAGTGGAAAGAAGTGGTCTCTGCCTACCCCTCTAGGAAACAGGCATGATTTAATGTATGTATGTATTTATACCTTCAGTGAGTATGTGTATGTAGATCTTCATGGAGCAGATAAGCACGGGCGCGAGCTGCTTGACGCTCTCGAGGCAGCGCGCGAGCGTCTCGGCGTGCGGCGGGTGCGTCAACTCCGACGCGCGCGCCGCCACCTGAGGGATTCACTTGGATTAAAACGCAATTTGAACATATAAAGAGCTCTCGCGATTAACGATTTCGTGATGCTACACAATTAAATTAATATTATTTTTCTTCGTTAATAATCAAAACTGCTAGCTACTATCTATGTAATAGTAATAGTAGAAGCTTGGTAAAAAGAATAATACGTTTTGAGAAGTGGATCTTAATATAGTTTTTTTTTCAACAACACTTTCTTATTATTCTAAAAGAGGTAAAAGTGAGCCTGTAGCAAACAAAAAACTACTTTGTAATCATCTGGCATTTAATAGCTCAAAGTGTTGAAATTGCTTCAACCTCAGGCCTACCATATTTTACACAAGGAGACTATAATGCGTGGAAATTTGAACCTACTAACACGCAAATAAGGTTTAACTATCTGCTTTTACCCTAAAATTCCATTTTAAAAGAAAAAACACGTTATTAAGGTAAGAGAAACGTTGAAAGTACTTACCTCCCTCGCAGCCCGCGAGAGAGCTGGCGATATATCCCTAAGGAACTGCGCCAAATCTTCCATAGTGTCGATGACTTCCGCTACACCGAGATAATCTAGCACCTATTAACACAAGCATAATGTTCTAATTACTATTGTGAGTGGCAACAGCATGATTTTAAGTGACAAAGTCATCAAGTGTCTTAAATCTACTAACTTAAATCTCTGGTAAGCAGACCTATTAATTTGCCATACGAATTAACAAATGAAGTCTACACAAAACTTGAAATCATTGTCTTTCTCTCATGCTTGACTTATCTGAAATTAGGAAATTTCGAGAAAGAGGGGGGGGGGGGGTAATACACTAAGGGTTGTATTTATAAACGGATCTCGAGTACGATGCCCCTTGTCAAGTCTCTTCAAAAATGTCAGTTTTCAATGAGTTGACTTTGACTTTGACAAGCTTGAGTGTCCAATTTCAGTGCGTTAGCAACTTTCGAAATGAACACTTACATCACATAGATAAGAAGCTTACACAGCGTCTACAAGAAAACGGCATATAAGTAACAATTCGTGTTCTCATACCTTTTTGCATTCTTTGACAATCTTCCTGACTTCTGACTCGTCGAAGCATAGCAGAAGCGCCGACGTGCCTTGGAGGATGCCTCTAGAACCTTCTATCAGCTTCTTCCTGTAATGTAGACATTTAGGCTATCAACTACTAGAAATGTGTGAATTTAGATATTAGTTCGCAACAGGTTTACACACGTTCGTACGTTTACACGCTCTTACGCCTCTAATAGTTTGCATGCTTCGATCACACCCTCTATAGGTTTTTTTCTATGGCATATAGAAGACAATCGAGCACACAGGCCACCTGATGGTAAGTGGAAACTGTGACCGATAGACATTCGCATTCACAAGACTGCAATGCAATCCTAAGACTGCAAATGCGTTGCCAACCCTGAGGACTAAGATGGAATGCCTCTATGCTAGTCATTTCACCGGCTGCCTTATCCCCAAACCGGAACACAACAATGCGAACACTGCTGTTTGGCGGTAGGTTAATGGTTAATGGATGGTAGGTAAAGTAAAGTAGAGCAATACCTGGCAGGTCCAGAAAAAGGGTCAGCTCGCAGCATGTCAGAAGCCTGCTGGAGGAGGGTAGCAGCACCTTCAACCCTGTGTAGAGCACCAGGCATGTCCTGACGCAAGATGGCGTCGTCTGAGGATTCGATGGTCTCGTGGCCGACCTGGAAGGCAAACCGTGAGGATACAGGTAAGGGCACCAACAATATTCAAAGTCCAAATAACCACAGTCTCAAAAAGATGGTAGATGTACCTATATAAGTATGTGCCTTTCTGCCACTGACAATAGTTTGTCTGTCAATCAATATATTTGACGCGTTGGGTATATAGATATTAGTGTTTTTAACTGTACAAATTAAGCCTTAATTTAGGACTAGGCCAAATGGTGTGACATTGTCCTTTATTTATCTAGTACTTATTTATTAATTTAATCTTCATTGCACAAAAAAATAACAAATGACTTGACTGTGCTCCAACCCTTCTTCTTCGTTTAAGACTAACATACATACGACTATACTCCCGCGACTTGTTACGTGTAGAACTGCCAGAGTACCCAAGGAACATTCCCTAAGTCCATCCCCAGGCGGTTTAGGCTGCAATGACCCTTCTCTGAGTCAGTGAGTCAATCCCGGAAATTAGACAGGGATAAGGGGTCAAAAGCGTCATAGACGAGATGAGATGGTTCAGCTTGCCCAGCTCCGTACCTTGACGAGGTTGTTGACGGCGAGCGACACGGCCTGCACCGGCCGCGCCAGGTCCGGCATGGCGTTGCCATCTTCGGCTTCTTCGTGGAGGATCACCAGTCGCGATACCTGGAACAAGTACAAGTTCATGGGTATAGGGTAAAGATCTTATAACCGGCAAGACTCGATTATGGGAACCTTGAAGTGCTTAAAACAGATTTAAGTGAAAGCTGCTATGGATAAACATCTTAGCGTAATTGTGCAAAATGTGGCTACAGAATTAACAACAAGTTTTAAGAGTTGTTGGTAATTCTGTAGCTCTGCCTACCCCACTCTGGGAATGAAGGCGTGAGTTTATGTATGTATGTATGCTATGGATAAAAATCTTGAGTAAAGCGCATGCATGTAGTTGTATACAAAACTTATATAGATGTGTTACAACTGGGTGCCTATTATTTTAGCGAAACCACATTTCTCGTTGCATGAGTGATTTTTTTTAAGCCAGCATAATTAACGTTTAAGATATCCTGAAAACATCATGGTTTCTGCTGAAAATAGAGTTCGATGAAATGAAACATTGGAAGAGGGGCTTTACTTAAGTACTAAAGAGCACCACCGACTACTCGTAAGTCCGTCAGCCGACATTGGTCTGTCAGTTCATCGAATTAGAACAGATTATCTCACACAGTTTCCTTTTAGGTTACATATTACATCTCTTCATAGATTTTGGACTAGGGTGACGGCACCAATGACGGACACTGGTAGCTGACACTTGCACTCTTAATTTCTAAATTGATACGGTCCTAAATTGATTGTAGCAAAGCAAATGAATAACCCTTTTCTGTAAAATTAGAATCAAGTGTCCATTATTGGTGCCTTGTCCATTACTGGTGACATCACCCTACGTGGATTAATAAATAACACTATACATATAGGGCTTTATTCTGTTTTTTTTTTATGGCATCGAGTAGACAAACGAGCACACAGGCCACCTGATGGTAAGTGGAAACTGTGACCCATAGACATTCGCAATCACAAGACTGCAATGCAATCCTAAGACTGCAAATGCGTTGCCAACCCTGAGGCTAAGATGGAATGCCTCTATGCTAGTCATTTCACCGGCTGTCTTGTCCCCAAACCGGAACACAACAATGCGAACACTGCTGTTTGGCGGTAGGTTAACGGATAAGATGGTGGTAGCGATCCGGACGGACCCTGCGCAAGGTCCTACCACCCGCGTGGTAAAACCATACTGCTTCTGACTTACTTCCAAGTAATGTCGGCCGAGTTCAAAACAACACATAACCATACATACATACATACATACCTTCACGCCTGTCTCCCAATAGGGTAGGCAGAGATTATGGAACGCCAGGTGCACCGATCTAAACACACAATTTTCGCTTCCTCTACATTCATCAATCTCTTCATGCACGTACGGCGGTTTCGGGTGCTTTTGATTTGGCCCTTAATCAGTACATCGCGAATCTGATCACTGTAGGTCCGTGTAGGTCGTAACCATGTAAAAAGATATATGGTCTTACAGAGTAGAATAGATCCCCTGAGTATAAGTATTCCAAGCACTCGTCCGCTTTCTCCTTATCAGTATACCAACGTAAGATAACAGAACAACGCTTCACTTGATCTTACCGTGTACTACCACACTCGTACCTACTACAAAACACATACAAACATACTGCAGACAAAATTGCACTCTATATCAAACTACCAATAATACAAATTGCTTTAAACATTTACGAAACAAATTATATGCCAACTTGGTCATTCTAATATGAACGTTATGTAATAGTGTCCGGGTTCAAAATGGATTGTCATACTGCTCATACTGTTTCATATTGAAATGTTCAACTTGTAAGCTTTATGCCTCAGTGTTAAAGTCGAAAATGTGATGTAGGAAGGCAGCACAGAGGTTTATAAAGTGAAGTGATTATTGTGAATTTAAGTGAAAGTGACCGCATGGCGAGATCTTGTACTCAGAAACTCATATACTTAGATATAACTAGCAAAATAAGGCAAAGGAATGTTATAAGATTAAGCTGGGATCGGAAATTCGTATATATATTTACCTACACTTTAGCGGTGGCGTTGTTATTGTTCAGTTGTATGGAAGCGGACACAATTTTCATTTATTAATAATAAAATTTCCGGGATTTTTAAATAAATAAATCACGTTAGCATAAATACACATTCAAGTATTTATATTAACCATTTCAATTAATTTTTTGACTCAAATGTTATTTAATTTACCTGTAAATCATTGAACCAAAGAAGTTTGAGGAGCAAATTAACATAAGCCTACACACTCATACACACACATACACTCGCATCTGTATGTAGCTGTAACGATAGTCTTTATTTACCTACACATTTGTAAACTACTTGCATGTATCTGGTAGTTGTTGTTCGTTCTTTATTCATAGCTCATAGGTGGATGTCTGTAATTGGCACTATTGTCTAGTTAAATTTACTGTTTACATGATTTGTAATGTGCTGTTGATATCCTTAATAAATAAATAAATAAGGAGTAAAATAATGAATATGTATAAACATTTTGTTGAATCCCGGAATCTCGGAAATTATATTATTACATACACATACATACATACATAAGCTCACGCCTTTATTCCCAGAGTGGGGTAGGCACAGAGCTACAGAATTTCCAACGACTATAAAAACTTTTTGATAGGTAATTCTGTAACCACATTTTGCTCACTTAGGCGAAGATTTTTACCAGTGTATTAGTGAGAGGTTGCAAGCCCATCGCCTAACAGTACTACACGCCTTTATTACCTTAGTACAGTAGTTTATATTATATTATTAACGCCGCATTTGCTTAACTTTTTTCTTGCCTAAATATCTATCCGAATTTCCGATTCCTGGTTATGAGATATTATAAGACCCATGGCCCTTATACGTATACGTAATTAATTGTTGCCCAAACCTAGCTACTATACTGATTAGAATATATTTCAATTAGATGAAACCGCGTCCCAATCTGCCCGTACGTTTGGGAGCTATGATGCCACACACTGACACATATACATACGTTAAACTCGCTTATTAACAATTTTCAATCTCAATTTCTTTGTGAAGATAGGCAACACCACTACCCATAGTACAAACCTGAATAACTAAATAAAAACCAAGCTCTAAAAACCAGACTGCATTTTTTATATTGTCGTCGATATACCTACCTGAATAAAATTTTACATTTTACCAATGTTGTTATTTCAATTATTTTTTTTAGGTATCCTATAGTCACACGATGGTGATAGGATTCTAACGATACCATACCACACACATCAAAATCGGCTCAGGCTATTATAAGTTATGGTGGAATGAAGTATCGTATAATATATACAGTCAGCATCAATAATAGCTAAGCTAACATGCTCAAAATGATCTAGACACGACGTATTCTCTTGACAATAGAGTCGAGTACAGATAATATTGACCTCTTCGGTTGCGTAGCTACTTTTGCGGCTGACTGTACATACATGAACCCTGAAAAATTAAGACAGTGGTGGTTCGAAAATACTACTCAACAAAGTATTTGGTTACAATTAAACACAGCTGATATGAAAAACACGAGTTCCCAACAAACTAAGCCACAATGAACCTTAAGCACCGCCATTAGCACCTATTGCAGCGCGTGCACCGGTCTTGAATCAATCAGCGCTCCTAATTGGGGCCGTTCGTTTACACATTATGGTGCGTTCGCGCATTTAGTGCTAAGGCTTGCTCGCACTGCCTGCGACGCGATAGCGTTGGTTGGAGTAACCAGATGCGATTTATAACCGGGTACGTATCATAATAAATAAAGTTCAAAATCGGATCCCTTTGACTGCCATACATATCGTTGGTCATAATGTATTGTTAGTCTTTTTTTTTTGTCATAACTGTTTTCAGGGTGAAGTTACAGCTTTTTAATAAACGTTTATCGTGTAGATTCGTTAGGTTAGGTTAGTTTAGTTTTATAAAAATCCTGAAAAAATAACCGTGTCCTGAGAAAAATGCATTATGACTTGCGAAAATTATGACTTGAAACATATTATGACTAAAAATAATTATGGCAGTCAATAGAGACCCGTTCAAAATACATAATGGGTCATAATACATATTGGTCATAACGTTCATTGAATACAAAACGGACACAATCCGAAATGAGTCA
Source organism: Acleris laterana (assembly GCA_963966035.1). Lineage (NCBI taxonomy): Eukaryota > Metazoa > Arthropoda > Insecta > Lepidoptera > Tortricidae > Acleris > Acleris laterana. Next base: position 1,288,285 of record OZ014462.1, read on the forward strand.
GTGTTGCATTTTAAATTTAGATGCGGTTGGAATACGATTTTTAATGGAAAATCAAATTATTTTGGAATGTGTCCGTTTTGTATTCAATGAGCGATAATATATGTATACCTAATGGTTTTATTTCTGAACCCGTAAATATTTCAGGATTTTTTAAAAACCCATCGTGTAGAACCCATTAGGGTAGGTTAGGTTTGTTTTATAACAATCCTGAAAAGTTTACGGTTTCAGAAATAAAACCATTATATCTTATGACCATTATGTATTTTGAACTTTATATATTATGATACGTACCCTTTATAACCTCTGATTGAAAATATGGGTGCTATAAGTTTGACGCCTGTCTGTTTGTGGCATTGTAGCATTCAAACGGATAGATCAATAGACGAATTGATCTATTTGTTTGAACTATGATGGCAGAGGGACACACATGTTACACAGACATATTTAACTAGAGGACGTCCGCGACTTCGTACGCGTAGAATTATTTTCCCGCCACTGTTTCTTACACACTTACATCATCAAAGGAACCCCTGTACCAAATTTCAAGTTTCTAGGTACAGTAGTTTCGGCTGTGCGTTGATATATCGTTCATTGAATACAAAACGGACACATGCCAAAATGAGTCAGTGTTGCATTTTGAAATTAGAAGATTTCGCTCATTCCCGAAATACCAGTATTTTAAAATACCTGATTCTCAACATATCGGTATCCCAAAACTAAACATACAAATTAGGGTATTATTTATCATATTTACCCAACATTTCGAATCTGGTTTTTTTAGAACCTGGTGAAAAGAGTAATTTGGTATTTTGAAATACGGTATTTTGGGAATGAGCGTAAGATTTTTAATGCAAGAGCAAATTATTTCGGAATGTGTCCGTTTTGTATTCAATGAGCGATATAAGTCAGTGAGTCAGGTTTGCCTTTTATATTGAAACTTACGTATGAGTACCTACGTATTTACGTATTTGTATGTACGTTTATATATATATTTTCTCTGCTTTACCTCTATATGCTTTTTTTCGTACAGTATACCGCCTACAAAAAAGTCTGATTTGCCCAAAGTTCAACTGGTAAAAAATGCCATTATGTATTAATGTTATCTTTTGTACTCAAAAGCAATATATCAAATGCAATATGGTTTTACCAAGTAGACACAGAGCCCCCTTACATCGCATTCCACCGCTCTACGTGTGCGCTAACCTATACACCAGCGTTCTGTCAATGTATTTTAATGAATGAGTCAGGAACTCTCGATCTCAATGGCCGCCTACAAACGCCCGAAGCACGTTCCATAAGCGTTCTATTGCTTCCTGTGTGAACGAAAGTGTAACATTACTTTCGGAGGAACAAACGCCAGTATTGCAACTTTAATCTACGTATTCACTACTTGAGGACTCAATGAAAGCAAGAGTCGAATGTATATTAAAGTCAATGAGCGGGGCTCTGAACATTAAACTTAAAGACTTCAATAAAGTTACGGTTTTTAATAATGGTTTTACATACATACATACATTAAATCACGCCTGTTTCCCAGAGGGGTCGGCAGAGACCACTTCTTTCCATTTGCTACGATCTTGACAATTTTCTTTCGCTTCTTCCAAATTCATACATTGAGTCATGCACGCACGTCGGTTTCGGGTACTTAAGATTCGGCCCTTTTCCAGTATTTCTCCGATTTGCCTCGAAAAAAACAAAATCGAATGGTTTTACTTACTTATAAATGTACATCGTCAATCATCAAACTGTTTAAACTCAATATTGCTAAGTCCCCGTACATAGAGATCTAATTTGAAAGCTTCGCCTTGAAGGCTTGATTACCAACTCAGTGGGTTCACACGCATGACATCAGCGTTTTTATACCGATTATATAATGACGTGTCGCCTCAAGAATGTACATTTCCTCGATGTCTGTGTTGAACTCAGATGCCACCTTATCCTCATCAGGTGGACTGTCTGCCTATGCCTTGCCAAAAAACCTCTATCATCGAGAAAAACCCTAATTCCAAAAGGCATGACGAACGAAAGCAAGCAAACAAGCAGGCTCTGCTGGTGACGCTTCATATTTATATCTATTTACCCATGGACATTGGCAATCGCATGACTGCAAGCATTTACCGACTCTCTTATTCTGCATCCGATGTACTCACATTGAAAAGAAAGCATTGCTTTCCACACATGCACCCTAGAGTCTGCACAAGATCCTACCTCGAATTTGAGTAAATAATATGTATAGAATTGTAAACGTATCTACTAGCGGTACTAGTGGCTACTACTTCTGTACAAAAGGGCCTAGTGATCATTGACTCCTCGTTGCGTTACAGAAGGACAAACAAACAAACATATCGCATTTAAATATACATAATATTTTATTTAAGTATTTCAATAAGTTTTATTTGGCAGAGGATGACAAACAGGACATTATATGTAAGTAAACCATTTGGTTCCTAGGTCCCTACTGGCTCGGGTGGGACCCAGTAAAGGCGCCGTCAATAGAACTTACAAAAGATGTAAACAAAACCAAAAGAACCAATTCACCATGATTACTCGATAATCACGTACTTTAAAAGATCAAGTGATCACTTTATCTTATAAAGTTTAAGATAGAATAACTATTCTTTATACGATATCTACACTAATATTATATAGAGGAAAGATTTGTATTTTTGTGTGTGTTTATGTTTCAAATGAACAAACTCAAAAACAACAGAGCCGATTTAAAAACATCTTTCACCATTGGAAAGCTACATTCACCCTGAGTGGCATAGGCTATGTTTTATTTTTCTGCGTCGACGGAGTCGCGCGCAACAGCTAGTTTTTAATAAAAACACGCTTGGTGAATATTTGAGGTTATGTGTCAAACAGTACTAATTTGTTTACATCGTTCACAAGTTCTATTGATGGCGACCTTAGCCAATACCTACTTATATTCGCTCATTGAATACAAAACGGACACATTCCAAAATAATTTGCTCTTCCATTAAAAATCAATACAATACAACACAAATACTCTTTATTGAACACCAAAAGAAAACAAAACACGGAACAGTACATTTTAACTATAGGTATACAACAGGCGGTCTTACCGCTAAATAGCGATCTCTTCCAGACAACCTTGGACAGAGAAATAATAAAAACAAAAATACATGAAAATCGTATTCCAATAGCTTCTAATTTTAAAATGCAACACTGACTCATTTTGGATTGTGTCCGTTTTGTATTCAATGAACAAGTATATAGAGTATAAAGGGTATATAGGATATATAGAGTAGGAATTGACGTGAACAAACGTGTTGAAATATTAGCTCTCAACTAATTGTAAGTTAAGAGTTGATATTATGTCAGGTTGACACCTGATACCGTCGGAAGTAGCGCATGACTGCTCACAGCCAAGGACTGAAATCGATGACGTCAATAGTCATAACCTTTATCGGATAGAGACACTGTCTGTTGATGCTTGACTGTAACTTTTTATGGCTAGACTAATAAACCTTTCAGTCTTAAGACTACGCTGAGCGTACGCCGGATGTACAGAGGCGCCCTCATTACTTTTATTGTGTTTTCTAATAAACTAAAGTATTTTCTTGAAATTGGACGAAATGTTTTTGTACTACAAATGAAAATACAACTTATAGGGTAATCATATAGTTTAATAACAATTCACCTTCGAGTTATTAACTTAACGAAAAAAAGTGGCCACCTTTTTCCGTTAAGCTGACTACTCAAAGGGTAATTGTTATTAAAGTTTGTTACGTATCCCATAAATTGTGTTTTTACTTGCGCTACAAACACATTTTGTTTGGTTCCAAGGAAATTCTTTAGTTAATTAGAAAACCCAATAATAGTAATGAGGGCGCCACGGACTCTCGGCGTTTGCTCGGCGCAGTCTTAAGGTTAGCTTTAGGTTTGACAGTTTGATAGATAGATTTATCGGTATGGTGTGTTATAAGCAGTGATCGGAATAGGCTGAGCTAATTTACCTAAACTCTGCAAAAGGACATCATATTGGGTTTTCTAATTAACTAAAGAATTACTGTGATTGGCCTGTTACTATTTTCTTTTGTCAAAAGTGTGTTATTTTGATATTTCTAATAAGTAGTTTATTTTATCTATTGCAATTGGGATTGACCAAAAAAAAAATACTCACTGTTTTTACTTTCTAATTCGAAAGAATAGGTAATTTTAAGACACCTACATATTTCATTAGTTTTGTATTTGACCCAATAGTTTTGTTTTAATATGTTTATTTATTTAGCAGACATTTTATAGATGACATGATTATTTTAAATTTGGGTTAGCATTTTCTAATAAATTACAACAATTAAATGATATCTAATGAAAAAAAAATATTGTAATAGGGTATTAAAACATTCTATTTCAAGCTGTTTTCGCCTAACCCGTAAGATACACCTAGGAGGGCTTCAAGCCGAAAACGAAAGTCAAACAAAGGTTAAATATACTTTTGCTGAAATATCAAAAATAAATAAATATTTCAAGAACTTAATAATGCAGAACGGCCCTATTCATCGAAATCCCAATTCTTAGTGATGTTGGCCAACAATTTAAAGAGACGTGTAAGAATAAAACAATTATTTACGGTTAAACGTTCTGGTGGGTGATTAAAAATAAAACTACGGTTTTATTCACCGAGAAATACTTACCTATGTTCTCACTTTTATAATTATTTCAACTTTCAACTTTTAAAATATCTAAAAGACAATATTTCGCTTTCTTATAACAGTTATAACTCTTCTTCAACCTTAAACGAATAATCCACAGCATAACCCAATAAAGGTCACTATTACCAACACACCAGTATACAATTTAAGCTAAAACTATCGAAATAAGGTCTATTTCAGAGAAGAGGGAAGGTGGAGATATGTCTCTTGAGACTTGGCGGTGCTCGAGGCGAGGGAGTGGCGAAAGGGCGCGGCTGGCAGGGGTAGCGGGTTCATTTCCCAACATTAATGGGATGACATTTTGTTTTGATGGGGTTTATGTTTGGACATTTTGTTATTTTATCGGTGTTTTTCGTTTTGCATAATAAAACGGTCAGTTAAAAAAATCTAGTTCATAATGCCACAATAACTTAAAAAGACATTTATTCAGTAAGTAGGCCGTACGGGCACTTTTACACGTCAAGAATCTACCAGCGCTTTCCAAGAGGAGACACTGCTGAGAAGAAACGCCGCAAGAAACTCGGCAGTCAGTCATTTTATAAACATATTACAATGGTACTACTTAATCTAGCATTATATAAAGCAATGAATATTAAATTCAATATAATATCAAATAACATGCGTAGATCAGCAGGAAAACATGCCAAAAATGTTACCAGAGAGACAAAGGAAGAAAAAGGAGAAAAAAAATACTAAAACTCACCTACTTTATATTTGTTTATAACTTACACGGTGCGAGATGACCACATAAAACTTAGTACTGGGAGTGTATTCTACTTTGTCCTTACCTACTTATTTATATCGTATTGTTTTTACTCGACCACCATTACTGTCAATTAAGACTGCACCGAGCAAACGTCGAGCGTCCAGTGGCGCCCTCATTACTATTATTGTGTTTTCTAATTAACCAAAGTATTTACATGCTATCAGACGATACGTTTTTGTAGCGCAAGTAAAAACACAATTTATGGGATACGTTACAAACTTTAATAACACTTTTTTCCGTTAAGTTGATAACTCGAAGGTGAATTGTTATTAAACTATGTGATATACCCTATAAGTTGTGTTTTCATTTGTAGTACAAAAACCTACCGACCAATTTCAAGAAAATACTTAAGTTTATTAGAAAACACAATAATATTAATGAGGGCGCCACTATACATCCGGCGTACGCTCGGCGCAGTCTTAAATAAGAGCTATCAAAACGTTGACAATACGATAACGTGTCAAAAACAATTAGGTTTAGCTCGAGTAGAATAGAGCCCCTTAAACCTCTACCTATTCCACATTTTGTTAGCCTATCTTGCTTAGATATTGTTATTAAATATACTGTACGTTAAGACCAGGGGTATGATTCTCTCAAAAAGCAAAGGTGAACGAAAGAACGAGTGATGTCCAAGCGGCGAGATTAAGTCCCGTCAGTGCGAACAAAACACATTGTAGCGCATGCATTTTCAATTTAGAAGCATGGTTCCTGCCGATGGGTCGAACGTATAAGGCTGCTTAATTGAAAATGCACGCGCTAAAATGTGTTTTGTTCGCTCTACTAAACTACTTAAACTCGCCGCTTGGATATCACTCGACAGTCCGTACGACCGGCGTTGTTTACAGAATCACTACCCTGTTCTAACAGTAAGAGTGTCAACAGTGTGATAACAATATGATTACGATAAAGTAAATACAAAGTTCTATATTAGCCACGAAATGCATCTGGTGGACTATGCCGAAAGTGGGTAAGTTCATCTGTCTTAGCCTGACAAGATGGCTAGAAGGTTGCTATCAGATATCATCAGACAACTCTCTACTATTTAAATGAGAGATTCTCGAGTTAGTTTAAAAAGCATGACTCAACATATGCAAATAATAAATAATTAACAAGGGAATTTGATCCGTGAGTAGTAGAGATACAATTGGATATATTCCCTCCCTCTTTCTGAATAAATGAATGCATCTTTATATGCCTAAAATATCACATTTAGGGTATTTTTTTTTAAACGACTCCCAATCCACTCGTACGTCGTTAAAACTCGTCGCTACAAGCATACTTAGCGCTTAATGTCTCCGGGAGTGGGTCAGGGCCGCCGCAAGGCTGGCAGAGCTTTGCGATAACTCTGTTTACGAGAACCGTTTCAACGAAATCTTTAAAATATAGTGCCTAGGAAGTATGGTATTACCCGATGAGGTGGTCAAACGACCGAGCCTTGGCGAGGCTTGTTAAAATACGAGTCAAGCAATGATCTTTCTCAAACAATGTGAGATGATACAAATAATAATAATAAGTATTTGTAAAAAAAAACAACGAATTCCTACTAACTGAATACGAGTATAAGATAATTTCACGCACAACGACCCACCGCCCTATTTTAGGTACAAGAATGAGTTTTCATACGTTAACTTTACTCTTGAAATCTAGCTTTCTATTTAAAAAACCGTGTATCCTTTCAGGAGTTACGATGCACACTGTTAGACAGATACACAGATAGGTACACAAATATACGCGTTAACCTTAAGGTGTTGAATCGTAAAAGTGGACAAACAAAACTACATGCATACAAAATCCAACAGTGAGCAGCTAGACTGCCTCCCCTTTGGGTAAGCCCTTGTATAAGGATATGGAACGTCCGTCATTATGTATTAAAGAAAGGCTATACCTGTCAAAGTCCACATTGTAGTACGTACACAATGCTCCGAAGGGTCCGGGGTTCGATTCAAAATAGACAACGGAAATGAAACCATCGCTCACTTGGGCAATCAACAGTTGACACTCACGAAATGGGTACACTATTATTCTGTGGCCTTAGTAAAAACGAAAGACTTGAGTCGATTAAACTCGTAATAAAAGGGTATCATATACAGAGTACCTATACCTACTTACTTACATATTAATCTTAAGACAATATACGAATTTTTCAAAACCTAAATATGAAACATCCTTTTTTTTGTGCAGTAAAGAGTTTACATTCATACTTAACCTAACCTTTTCTCAAAGGCCACAGTATTTTTGTAGAGCCCCATTCAAACTCGTTAATTTTGTGATTCAAATTCAGATTCATTCATTCATTATCATTATGTGTTTGACCTGTACGTATGTCCGACTCTATGTTTCCTCGTAACTAAACGGCTAAACCGATTTTAATAAATTATACCTGGTTAGATTCGTCCTAACCATTGCACTGAGGGTCATTAGGCTATTTTAAAATAAGCTCTAGCGAAATAAAATATATAATGTATACTTACATTTTAATTAGGTAACATTACTTTGACGACATTATCCAAACAGCAGTTGTTTTTTTTTAAAGCTTGCTCTTTGTTAGATGTGGGGGGTAGGTATATAACTGCTATAGCTTTGTCCTATACGCTCGCCGAAAAATTAAATGCATAGTCACGTCGTCATAATAACCCCCCTGTTCTCTAGTGCACCTAGGACTATCACAAAGAAAAAAAAATAAGGTTCCGTTATAAATAGGTTTAATAACCATGTTATTTATTACCTGGCTATTCCGACTATTCCAACCGAAAGCTATAACGATCAAATAGAAACGACAAATCGGAAATCGAACGGTTATTCCAACGTTGCGATCTATAAAAAGGCAGTGATAGTATGAAGAAACCAAAGGTACCTACCAGGTCTCGGCCACGGGTGGGCGTCCGCCATATGGCGCTTGAAATATTTAATTTAAATATATAAATGTTATAGCCTCGCTATAAAACATGCGGATTTTATTGAACGCCATATATTTTTTTAAAGAATCAATATCATTCATAAAAACGATATACCTATTACCTATTCAGTCTTTAGGTATCGTCGCGATAGAGATAAGGCTCTGTTAACAATATAAGGAAAACGGAAACATATTTTTAATTACTGTAAATTAAAAGTAAAAAAACCCGAAGTCTGAAGAGATAACCCTACAGGCTCATTTCGATATTCAATAATAACAGTGTCGTTATGCTCAACCAATTTACATGAAACGTAGCTAAGAAGCACCTCTGACCGGACTAAAAGTTTAAAAAGGGTTAGTCAATAAAAGAGAGGCAACACACACAAACAGACAAAGACTTCACGTACAGTCAGCTGCAGAGAAATCTAACCACCTTTGCTAGGAAACTTGTATGCAGGGGGGGTCACTTTTCTCTGCAGCTGACTGTACATAAAGTTGTTCCATTTGTGACAGATATTTAAAATATTTAGAGCAAACCGTTAAATGTCTTTAACTTCCGACTTCCGATCCGATCCAAAATAAGATCATTCATGACCATCAATAGCATATAAATTAGATAGGTATGTAAATGATTTGTCACCATATTTGTAACTAGATAACGGAAAACATTGGGGGTTTTAAATCTTGTGTTAAGATCTCGAGATCTCTAATACGTTGCCAACCCTGCGGACGAAACGAATTCCTCTTTGCTATACTTACACTAACATGTCTTACCTTCCCCACAAAACACGAAAATCAAAATACTTAGTACCTACAAATAGAATTTGACAACCTACAATACTTCTAGAACGTCGAAAAAAAAACTAAAACGACAATATTAAGTCAAGGTCACAGAAACAAAACAGGATTCACGCATATTAAACCTTTTCGCTAATCAACAAGCGTGTATGTGACAACATGCCATGTCGATTTAAAAAAAAAACAAAACACGACGCGTTGCGAAACAACGTTCTAAATTTAAAATTCGGGCGCCAACGGAAGGCGCGAAAACTGTTAAACAAACCAGCAACAAACGTGAGTCAGAGGCGGGAATAGAATTCATTTTATGTCACCTGGCAACATTGCAGGCAATGGAAACAGTTACATAATGCCTGAACTTATCAAAGAGTTAACAAAGTTGGAGATGAAATCATTGATATAGCGGGCGTAGTGAAGTAAACAAACGCTGCAGTACATTAGTAGTTTACGGAATTGAAAAGCAAAACCGAGAGTGAACACTATTAAACCGAAACTAATATGAGTATTGATATAGAAATTGTATAGGACAATCAATTGAATGAAGATACGTCACTTGATTGTACTATTGGAAGACCAGCACTGGCTTCTATGCCAGCAATGCTGAAGTACCGTGACATTAGGTATTTTGTACCTGTTATATGTTTCTCTATGCATGATTTATTTATTTCTATACATTTACAATCACTCTAAAACTTTGCCTGTGTGGTTGCCGGGTTAGAATAGTGCCACTCCAAGTCTTCCCGTGGATGTCGTAAAAGCCGACTAAGGTAATATAGGCGTGTAGTACTGTTAGGCGATGGGCTTGCAACCTGTCACTAATACACTGGTAAACATCTGCGCCTAAGTGTGCAAAATGTGGTTACAGAATTATCAAAAAGTTTTTATAGTTGTTGGAAATTCTGTAGCTCTGCCTACCCCACTCTGGGAATAAAGGCGTGAGTTTATGTATGTGTATGTATGTGTCTAAAACTTTTACGAGTGCCATGATCTTGCCGTAAATATTACAAATAGATTTTACTGGTCGTTCACCAGTCACCAGTACTGTAGTTATACTCGTATCTGAATCATGCCAGTGTGACACAGTAAAAAGTGCAATACAGTGGCTCTTTACTCTTCGGTAAAACTATATTGCTTCCTTCTGACGCTTCATGCGAGATATACAGAATGTCGGATTTCTCCGTATTGTTTATAACTCGACCGCCATTACAGAGCAATATGGTTTTACTAATTACAATAGAGCCCAATATTTATCAAACACAATAACAACATAGCGCCTAGTAATAGAACAAGAACCCTATCCATCATACTGCCCTCCTAATCCAATAAGCAGTATGTTAAATTCAGTCACCAAAGCAGATTCAATTCTATACCATTAATAATTAGGTTGATATTACTACAGGAGGTTTGCCTTAGTTACTGCGTTTTTGCTTAGGACGGCAGCATAGCAACGCTAGTATATTACTTTTTAACAGAATCTTATCCATTTCTAAGGCTACGGGATACTCGTATATCAAATCGCAAAATGAAATTTCGCGGCCATGACTCAACCGGTCTCAGTGGAATGTTCTCCACTACATATCTACAGTAAATCTTCAGAAGCAGTATCAATAAAACAGCGCTTCAATACAGCACTTCCACAAATAGCCTCAGCGCTGACACTCCACAGACTTGGTCTACCTTTTTCGCTCTGAAATAGATCAGACATCTTACAGTACATGGACTGCATTTGGACGTAGTGGTAATATGTCAGGTGTCACTGCACAACTTGATTTATAAGCACTAGCTTTGCAGTTAATTATACGAGAGTATTACCCAGACAAGCTGCTCGTGTCGCGTATACTCTTTGAGATAGCAATAAAGACAACCCTACCAAATCACATAATCACCTTTAGCAGACAATGCTTCTGTCATTGAGTGCCTACGTTATTAAGGCGGTTTATCATGAGAAATTATTACCGGTGAAAGGTTGTTTTCATCTTTCTGAGCACTGGTTTTTGCAACCTAAAATACAAGAATTCAGATACTGATATCTACGAATCCTGCGAAAACCCACAATAAATAAATAATTTAAAAGCAACAATTAACTCCCTTGTTTGACACCAGTTCTGGTGATAAACAATACTGGCCTTAAAAAAACATTTTCGCGGAGTGAGATAGAAAGTAACGATGCCGTCATCTTTATTTATATGCCTTTCTTTTATAATAATAATAATAAATTAATTAGGTAAATTTTGCCCCCCTGGACTTCACGTGAATGGAGTTCCAGTGTCGAACCAGAGAACAGTCTAACCTTACCTGACAAGAATCGAGTTCAGGAGGCTCCTGGAACTGCCCCGCACTCGCTGCATCAGATAGGCAACTCTATTCCCGCATCTGACCTGCAAACCTTCCATGCGAGCCTCAACAAACATACCTGATACGCTACAGAATCGAGGCAGACCTAGTAACATCCTGAACAGGGCTCAGAAACTTGGTTAACTATTTAACCAGCTCGTTAGAAACGAATTCAAATAGAGCATTTTCGATTCCGTACTGTTACCTGCTCAGCCTGAAGCCAAGCAGGCTTATCATTTTAAAATAATGATTGTTTCTTATTCCATGTTGTTCGTCTTTTAACGTTGTTTTGTGTAAGTGTTTCTCTTCACCAAGCGGTTCCAACGGAATACCAGTGCTGACTTCACGGGTTGGGACCGTTCCGCAACAATTTCTCTGTTTTTGAACACTTTTCTATTCTTCAACAGTGTCTTGTTTTGTTTTGTATCAATGTAATGTAATTTTGTATTGTTGCAAATACATGTCTCTTTATCTTTATCTTTAAAAGTCCATCGCCAAGCCATCTTCACGAAGGAAGAATCAAAAAGGAAAAAAACCTGGTTAATCCCAGCGAATCTATTCCGTTCCGAGCGACCTTTTACGAAGAATCAGATTATAAGAATCATACCGATGTTTTTCGAACCGTTCCCAAACCCTGATCCTGAACCCCAATCATTAATTTTCATTTTTTGTTTTAATTTTTGTAAATGCAGTTGAAATGCGCTCTTTGCGTAGTATATGTGGTGTGAAACTGATTGATAGAGTAAGGAATGAAAAAGTCAGAGAGAAATGTGGAATAAAATTTCGGTCATTTGGAAAGAAGACTGACGAAAGAGATATACAGATCGAAAGTGAGTGGACGGGTTGGAAGGGGCCGCACTAGGCGTACTTTTTCAAGTCAAATCGGAGAAATAATGGAAAAGGGGCGAATCTTAAGTACCTACCCGAAACCGACGTGCGTGCATGACTCGATGTATGAATGTGGAAGAGGCGAAAGAAATTTGTCAAGATCGTAGCAAGTGGAAAGAAGTGGTCTCTGCCTACCCCTTTGGGAAACAGGCGTGATTTAATGTATGTATGTATGTATTATTTAATAGTTATATTTACTGTTACTTCTGCGACAGCCTTCACGCATTAACAGAAAGGACGGCTATCGACAGCTAAGAATAGTCCGGGTCGAAGGGCCGTCGCAAATAGCCGGGGACGGCGGAAGCGGCGAGGCGCGCGCGCACCTGTGATTACTGAGGCGCCGACAAAGGGATTGGATGTCTTGAATCACCTGGGCCGAAATTCTAGGCGGTAAATCATTTCGTCTTTGACCTGGTATCGTATTAATAGCTTAGTTACCTACTTGACTGTAATGGTGGCCGAGTTAAAAACAATACCATAACAGGTCAGACGATATGGTTTTTAGGGTTCCGTAGTCAAACTAGGAACCCTTATAGTTTCGCCATGTCCGTCCGTCCGTCCGTCCCCAGTCTAGCTCAGAGACTCATAGTACTAGAAAGCTGTAATTTGGCATGAATGTACATATTAGTCACGCCAACAAAGTGGTAAAATAAAATTTTGAAAAATATTTTTTTTTAATGCACCTCCCCTACACGTAACGTGGGGATGTCTTTTTTTTTTCTTGCCTACCCCATAGTGTGGGGTGTCGTTGGATAGGTCTTTCAAAAATATTGCGGGTTTATGAAAACAATTTTTCGATTAAGGGATCCGTTTATGAAATATTAAGCTTTAAAGCGCTATTTTTTGTTAGAGTCAAGTGTCCCCCCCCCTACAGCCAAAACTACAAGTACTAAAAATCTGAAAAAAATCTTCAACGAAAGCGCATATAACGAATTTTAAAGGAAAACTATCACGGCTAAGTAGACATGATTAGTTCCTGAGATACAGACGATTAACGGGTTTATACCTACTAAAAATCATCTAAGACAGCGCCAAATAACTTTAAATAGAAAATTGTTTCATACATGTTGATTTTTGGGATAATTTTTTGTGTTTGTCGTTACGGCTTCGGAACCCTACACTGAGCATGGTCCGACATGCTCTTGCCCGGTTTTTTTAATAGTACATTGTGTATTAAGGGTGTAAAAGAAAGAATTACAAACGAGAGTCTGTTAGAAGCCCGAAGCCGAAGGCTGAGGGCTTTAATGACTCGAGCTTTGTATTTCCTTTACCACCCGTGTAACATACAATGTTTTTCATCACTATTGCGAGGAAATAAAATAAAATCAGACAAAAGATCATATTTTTAACTTATTAGCGGCAGACTACATCATTGTCTGTGACTTACCACAGATAATGTCAAACGTGTTTGGAGTCCGATTCTAGTGACATATGAGATCAATAGTTTATTATGCGAGATTTTTAGGAAATAGTATTCAACTGACATTTCATCTCGAATGAAACTTCATATCGAATGGCACAAGAATTGGGGTCCTGACATATTGTGATAGTTTGAGTCCAAGTATAATATAAAAAAAAAGCTATTACGCACGTTAGGGCGTAATGGTAAAAAAAAGGCCCGCGGGTATTATTTTGGATTTACGGTCGATTTTTCTAGCATGTTAGTACACTATTTACGAGCAAGTGTGATGAAATAGTATTTTTCGTAATCGTGTTATAATAGAGAGCTTTTTAGTCGAGTACCGTGTTTAGGCCAAGAAGCTTGCTGAGTGGCCTAAGTAAGGTACGAGTTTAAAAAGCTTAATTATGACACTATTGTGAACAATACTTTTTGTACGAGTTCATTAAAATTAATAATGTAAGTCATTAATACGAGTATATAAGAAAACTAAAAGTAGATTTTTGACAGATGATGCGACGCTGCTACGTTCCGAAACGACACAGATTGGCAATTTTGTATCGGATCGAGGCTCCTTAAACAAGGACACATAATATATGGAAATCCGAAGTTCTATTTTCAAATTTTTTTCGGTTGTCTAGAGCGTATCGAAATAGTTATTTCGGTTGTTTCGGAAGTAACAACTATGAAAAGAGTGACGTTGCAGTATTCTCTATGAAATCTTTGTACACAAATTTTAATCGACGAGTATAAAAAAATTAATAAAACACTCAATCTCAATCTTTTTTTGTTCGTTTTACTGCAACGTCACTCTTTTCATAGTTGTTACTTCCGAAACAACCGAAATAACTATTTCGATACGCTCTAGACAACCGAAATAGTTACTTCGGTTGTTTCGGAAGTAACATCTAGACTATTCAACGATGAAAAGAGTGACGTTACAGTATTCTCTATGAAATCGTAATACACACATTTTAATCGACGAGTACAAAAAAGCTTTTATTCAACTTGTATGTATGTATGTAAGGGTCAAATCTTGCAAGTTAAATTTGACCCACTTCCCGGTCTCCGATGAAGCTGAAAATTTGCATACGCCTTTAGTTCTGATGAGTCTGATGACAATACAATAATATAGTACCATCGAGCTGGTCTGATGATGGAGACTCAAAGTGGCCATAGGAACTCCTAAATTACACATGATAAACCCGTCGTATTATGGCTTGTTAAAATCACCTTGACAAGTAGATGACTGTGGAAAAAAACTAGTCTGTAGTAAAAGCTTGTCCCAAAAATTAAATTTTTGACAGAAACTTATTATACTAAGAATCTCCCCTGCCTGTTTTAGAATCTTTAAGGCTAAGTGTAGACAACCAAAACATACTTTCGTCCATGAAGATGATTAAAACCAGACGAACATGTCATCATGACCATGCTCAGTGAAGGGTTCCAAAGCCGTTACGTAGCTTAGGTTAGGTTTATATATAAAGTAATATCAAAAGAATGCATTCGGAATATTGTTCAATTTGGAATGATGTCGTGTACCCGTATACTTGCTTTACTTATACAATAGATGTCCCACGAAACCTTAAGTCTAATTACGAGACCTCATTAGCCTTAAGCCCCAAGCTCGCAGTAACGAGGGCATCCGCGTGCATCCAATTATCTCGGTTCCCACACGATGGCTGGATCGCTGCACTCATGCGGAGAATCATCGTAGCGTAAATTACCCATTAGACAGGGTTTTGAAGAACTGGTATTGTTTTAAGGCAACGAGCACACTGGCCAGCTTGTGGTAAGTAAACACATATATGCCATTTCAAGATTATAAATAAACTAGCGACCCGCCCTCGCTTCGCTTCGGTTTATATGAGTTTTCTGTAACACCAGTACATAAAATAAAAAAATATTGTACATATAAACCTTCCTCATGAATCCCTCTATCTATTAAAAAAAACCGCATCAAAATCCGTTGCGTAGTTTTTAAGATCTAAGCATACATAGGGACAGACAGCGGGAAGCGACTTTGTTTTATACTATGTAGTGATAATAAATATAAATAAATATAAGGGGACACAATCTCACACCAATTGACCTAGTCCCAAACTAAGCTCTAGGCTTGTACTATGGGTACTAGACAACGATATAAATACTTATATGCATACATACATACATTAAATCACGCCTGTTTCCCAGAGGGGTAGGCAGAGACCACTTCTTTCCACTTGCTACGATCTTGACAAATTTCTTTCGCTTCTTCCACATTCATACATCGAGTCATGCACGCACGTCGGTTTCGGGTACTTAAGATTCGGCCCTTTTCCAGTATTTCACCGATTTGACTCGAAAAAGTACGCCTAGGGCGGCCCCTTCCGACCCGTCCACTCACTATCGATGTGTATATCTCTTTCATCCATCCTTTCCAAATGACCGAACCATCGAAGCATGCCCTTTTCAATCTTAGTCAATACATCATCTTTTATTCCACATTTCTCTCTGACTTTTTACACTTATACTTATATACTACTACACTTACTTATACTTATATACTACTATACTTTTATACTTATATGCATGGAGAAATATATACTTAAATACATAGAAAGCATCCATGACTCAGGAACAAATATTCGCGCTCATCACACAAATATCTGCCCTTACCGGGATTCGAACCCAGGACCACTAGCTTCGTAGGCAGGGTCACTACCCACTAGGCCAGCGCGTCGTCAGAATTGATTGGTCCCATCTTTACGGTACCAGGGGCTCTACTCTACTAGGTTAAACCATATTACCTTTGACATGTTATCGTATTGTAACGGATTGACCACTTTTATTTACTCGGCAGTAATGGCGGCTGCACTGAAAAAAAAGTGGATCAATCAAGTCCACTTTTTGCTTGATTAGGAAAAATATAATTGTATTCATTATTTAATTAATCAAATTCATAAACTATACTTTGTACCTACAACAAAGTTCATTTGATCGAAGGTTTAATAAAGTAACCATGTTATATTTGATCAGCGTCTTGATTAAATTTTAATTTAATTATTGACTTGACTCATGGATTTATGAAATTGTTTGAATTTATTAAGTGTAGTTTATTAATAGTATCATTGAACTTAATCACACGAATCCTGTTAAATCATTAATTAAATTAAAAGCAATTGATTAAATTAAACAGGAAAAAGATTATATCTAATAATCAACTTATTACGATTAAGCTTGCACTTATTAATATTAAACAATGTACTTGATTAAAACAATCATGTCGACTTCATGCACGCAAACATAACAACAATCCATAGTGGATCTAGTTTTGTGCACATGGCGCCACCGTCCACTAATCTATATGGTAAATTTTAGTTCTTCTTTAGGCCACTTGCAAAAATAACTTCTCCCACCTTACAACCGGTAATCGAATGTTCTAGACGGTTTCTTTTCAAATTGGGCTTAGGTTGGGTGATGACGTCCTCTTTTTACTTGGTGCGAACTGCGAATTTGGTTATTTGGTTTTGCTTTTGATTGAACAGTGAGTTTTAGTGAGTTATATGGACAATTATATGGAGGAAGTGTGGCTGTGCTAAGCTAAGTACATAAATGGAGGAAGTCGAAGATCTATTAAATGCGTGGGGTCTTCCAGAGCTGGTGCCTATATTTAAGGGTGAGTGAGTACCTACACTTTATCATACTATACGTGTATATTTACGCCAAAATCGTGACCTACAATGAATAAAAGTCCAAAAGGCTCTGAAATTGATGCTTTTGCATGTAAGTCGAGTACTTACCTACGTTAAAGAGTAATGTTAGGTTATCTAGGTTCTACTCGTGCGCAGGAAGGAACCGGCTTTCAAAAATGTTCAAAAATGGTTTCTAGAAATTCAAGCCCTAGGTACCTATGAGATTCTAATGTAAGCGTACCTATAGTTTATATTATAGGTGTAATTTGGGAGTGCCTGATGAAACTGTAGGCAGGTTTGCTAAGGCTTGTTTCGACTACAGCTTAAATATCTCGGAACCCCATAATTTTCGTCTAGACTCCTAGATGACCTAAATTCCTCGAAATTAACTCTAGTATGCCCCATTAATAGTATTTTATCGAATATCCTGTCACCGTGTATATCGTCAGAAACAGTTGTTGATTGCAAATGTCCGTGCGCCTCAGCCCACATCTCATAGAATATTATAAAAGTAGCAAAAATAATGTTTTTTATCTGTTTTAGGACATACAAGTTTTGGCGCTTGATGGTGTAGAGACAGAAGCAACATCCTCATCACAGACATCACCACCAAAAACAATAACGTACACATTAATAGAAGAAATTAATTTTAATAAAGAGCTTAAAATTAATAAAGTGCTTTGATTAATATAATCCTGGACTAGATATATTTCATAAAGGAGACTTGATAAAATCAAACAGATAACATGAATACATTAAACACATCATTTATAAATCGTATCAAACAGTAATTGATAAAAATAAGGAAGTTCAATGCTTGGATTGACCATCGCCCTTGTACCATTCAATTGGGTTCAATAATTATATTAATAAAGTGCTTTGAATAATCTAATCGTGGACTATATATATTTCATAAAGGAGACATGATAAAATCAAACTGATTCCATGAATACATGATACAAATTATTGATAAATCTTATCAAAGTTCGTTTATTAAACCAATCTATTACTTAATTAACCCTATAAACCAACTTAACATAACACTTTAAGCAACATGATTCAATCAATTATTTTAGTTATTTGCAACAAAAATGCTACTTGATTGAATCCATTAAGATGTTAATGGCATCAATTAATGGGCTTTAATAATATACTTTAAGTAGTCTGATACTGGGTATAACATACATTGATTGAAATAATTATTTAACTTGATTTCATCAAACACTTTCTTTAATTGTGTCTGCTAAGATGTTGATGGCATGTATTAAAGATCTCATGATTATATTGGTTAAAGAACATGTTTTCTACAATAAAATCATGGCTGGATTTACAAAGTAACTTTGTTACCTTTTTCAATAATTTCCACTTGTTTGCTGCAATTATCTCACTTAATCTGCTCCCTATACATTAAGTTACTTTGTTGTCTTTATCAAGTTTTTGATTTATGCGATCATATTTTTTTTTCAGTGTGAGTTAAACAATTGGCCTCAACCAACCGCTGTTTAATTGTTACAGTATTATTAGCCCAAAGACGTTTATCGTAGTCCTAGGAAGATTACTAATTAAAAAACTGCTTTCAAATAAAAAAAACTGCATCCAAATTGTTACATCCGTTTAACACACACACACAGACTTACATTTCAAACTTATAACACCCCTCTTTTTTGCGTCGGGGGTTAAAAAAGAGAAACTATAATAACCATGGACCGGCCAGCCCCCTATCCCGGGTTTCGAATGGGGTTTTATAAGGATTTATTTAGAAAAGCCGTATCGATTGAAAGAATTTGCTTTTTAGCGCTATTTATAAGGGTTACCCTAACCAAGGGTTTGGAATGGGTATTTCGAAAGTTTTCTTGCGGCGCTTCTTCTCCGCAATGATGGTCTCGTCCGAAGCGCTGGTAGACTCACCCTATATTACCGACGTGTAAAAGAGCCCTCATGTGGCCTATTTACTGAATAAATATTTTAAATTTTGAATTTTGAAAGGATTAACTATCCAAATCCGTTTCTCTGTCTTGTTCTATTTTGCTTTTAAAGTGTTATATTTTGAGTCACATTAATATCCCTTTAGAAGCAGGGGCCGGTCCGCTATCCCATTAAAGGGATTTCGAATGGATTTTTATAAAGGTTTTACTTAAAAAAGACGTTCGATCGGCCCTGATATATTTGGTTATGCAACTTATGCAATAAGAGAGGGATATAAATTTACAGTTGACGATCCGAGCTTAAGCTCTTTAGGTTTCCCTTATGTGAATAAATAACCAGTCATATTTCTTCAAAAGGGGTTATTCTTGTAATGGGTTATAAGTACTTCGAGAGGTCAGTCTTTTAAAGGCTTATAGGGGTATGGGTGGTCGGTTCCCTGCTAATAACACCCCTTTTTTTTGTCGGGAACATTGCAGGATAGTTTTATACAAAATGCAATTTACACACATAAGTACATACTTCAGTATGTATGTGTTCTAGAAGTAGGCAGAGACTATAGAACGCCAGGTGCACCGGTCTAAACAAACAACTTTCGCTGTCTCTACATTCATCAAGCTCTTCATGCACGTAGTCACGAGATTTAATTTGGTACCCCACTTAGGTCCAAAGTCAATCTGACATTCTACAACAATAAGGTTGACACATACATACATTAAATCACGCCTGTCTCCCAGAGGGGTAGGCAGAGACCACTTCTTTCCACTTACTACGATCTTGACAAAATGCTTTCGCTTCTTCCAAATTCATACATCGAGTCATGCACGCACGTCGGTTTCGGGTACTTAAGATTCGGCCCTTTTCCAGTATTTCTCCGATTTGACTCGAAAAAGTACGCCTAGGGCGGCCCCTTCTGACCCGCCCACTCACTTTCGATCTAATAAGGTTGAGTTTCCTAAAAGTTACAAATGACTTGACATTTCTAAAGACATTGACGACTTCCAGCATATTTTTCTAGACATGGGTCCCTAATTAACGCTCGTGACGTCGGTTTCGGGTGATTTTAAACACGATTCATCATGCTAAAATAGTAATTTATAAATAGTCGTTATTTTCTGTGAAAATTCTAATGGCTAACTCGTTCATCATTACTTTACATACCTATATATATTAGTTTGATTGACATTTCAAAGACGCTTTACTCAGAATGTTGTTTCCAAGATAAAAGGGATGAGTGTGACGCGGCAGTTGGGTTGAACGCCTTATTCAAAAGATCCTGTACTCGTTTACCTTCACTATGCCGTAAAAAATTAGGTAGTTTAGGTATAGAGATATCCTTATTCATAAACGTACAATAAATCTATTTTAGTTAAAATATACGTTGTCTCTTTCTGTCAAATAAAAATGTCACAATGTCAGATAAGGTCAGAGCATATTTCAAGCACACTTTAGCTATTGTATTTACCCATTTTTAACCCCCGGTATTATAAGTTTGATCACTATCTATGTCTGTGTGTGTGCGTCTCTATCTGTGGCACTGTAGTTCTTAAAGGAGTTAATCGAGTTGGGTGCGGTTTTTTATTCGAAAGCTGGTTTTCTACCGTTGATTTTTAGCTAGATTTCATGAAAAACGGTTCAGCCGTTTAAGAGATATCAGCTGTGAAAGAAGGGGTCACCATCGGGGTTTTTATCTATCTAATACCCAGTTATATATCCTGAAACCTGTATTTGTATATGTTGTACTTTTTATGCCAGTAAAATCAAACACATCTATAGAATAGAATAGCCATAAACTTCTAGGCGAATATAATGGCGGTCAAAGGTCATAAACAGACCTAGGAATATACGGGGCAAAACTAAATGACAGCTAGGGATTGCCTATATCGATAAACTTAACTATCGATGCTTTTCCCATATACTAGTGATCGCTCCAAGTTTTGATTGTAAAAATTGTTTATTTTTTAAAGTATGCAAATTAAACAAAACAGCAACAATTTTCTGGTCATTCTTTATTTTAAAAGGATTATAAATCCTTTTAAAATAAAAACCTTCACTCATCATCGTCATATTGTTTTTACTCCTAACAAATTCTAGTCGTTTATTTTTACAATAGTAAATGGGACAGTCGTTCTGAAATTCACAATACGGAAAAAATATATGATGATGATGAGTGAAGGTTAAAAAGTCCTTTTAAAATAAAGAATAACCAGAATCATTGTGCTATTTTGTTTCATTGCATACTTTCAATCAAATTTTATTTTTACAAACAAAACTTGGAGCTAATATATGGGAAAAGCATCGATAATTGAGTTTATCGATATAGGCAATCCCTAGCTGTCATTTCATTTTGCTCCGAATATTCCTAGGTCAGGGGGGTTATTATGACATAGCTATGCAGTTCATTTTACGGTGAGCGTAAAGGACGGAGCTATGGCAGTTACATAACTCTGTCCTTTTCGCTCAGCGTAAAATGAATGGCACAGATAGGTCATAATAACCCCACTGGTCATAAACAATGTTCAAATCAACACATAATTGAGTCATCCACATAAACCGCTGACGGTTCATTGCGCATGTCACTGAACCTCGTATTCAGCGGTCCGCTGCGCACGGGCATGATATTCTCCGCCGCTAACACGTCTGCAGAATTGTCTTGAAATCTCTTTTTTTTTTGGTAAAGCAGGAGGTTCTAACACTAAATTTACTATTTGAGTTTTAGCTTTTAATTTTAGTTCTTTTATTTTGCTGGTTGTGTGACCTGCCGTGGTGTCACCAGATGGTTGCTGCGCTGCTTGCTATAAATCAATAAGATGCTGAGCAGGAACCATTTAGCTCTGTGAGGGACTAGTTCAGTAATTTTTGTGTGTATGTTTTTGTTTGATAATTTGGTCTGTACAGTCACGATCTTTAATTTGGTACCCACCTTAGGTCCAAAGTCAATCTGACATTCTACAACAATAACGTTGAGTTTCCTAAAAATTTCAAGTGACGTGACATCTCTAATGACATTGACGACTTCAAGCATATTTTTGTTGAAATGGGTGCCAAATTAACGATCGTGACCGTACTTGTAAAGGATTTATATTTCTTTCTTTCTTTCTTCGTGTTATTTACTAGCAACCCGACCTCGCTTCGCTTCGATTTACGTAAGTTTTCTGTAACACCCGTACATAACCAAGAATTTATTCTGCATGAAAATCTTCATCTTGAATCACTATCTATTGACGAAAACCGCATTACTGCCATTTTTATTGATGTTAATTTACTGGTACCTACCTACTTGCGCAAGAGCGAAACAGCATAGTGCGCTATGCAGCAATCAATCAATCAAAATAATTTATTTCAATCATGTATGAGACATATCTTGTCGTTAGTAGATACACAGCAGTTAAATCTATAGCAGTGCAACGATCGTGATGAAACCTTATACTATACATACATACATACATTAAATCACGCCTGTTTCCCAGAGGGGTAGGCAGAGACCACTTCTTTCCACTTGCTACGATCTTGACAAATTTCTTCCGCTTCTTTCCAGTATTTCACCGATTTGACTCGAAAAAGTATACTATAAGAATAACAGAGGTTAAGTTAATCAGAGCCTTTGAAGTATTTGAAAACTTAACTTGTTTGTTCCAGAATAACCCCACAGACAGACTCATGTGTGTTCCAGATGACTTCATTTGGTCAATGACTTACTTATGCCCTGAAGACTGAAGTTCATGCCTGGGCTTAAAGTTGTAAGTGGTTAAGACTTGGTAACGAAACAATGAATTGGGATTGTTCATATTTTTACAATTACTCCAATTCGAAAACCATTTCGAGGAATAGGGATTTAAATCTGTTTTGCATTATTAAGTTCTTGAAATATTTATTTATTTTGGATATTTTGGCGAAAGTATATTTAACCTTTGTTTGACTTTCGTTTTTGGCTTGAAGCCCTCCTAGGTGTATTCTTACGGGTTAGGCGAAAACAGTTTGAAATAGTATGATTTAATACACTATACAATCACTTTTTTTCATTAGATATCATTTAATTGTTGTACTTTATTAGAAAATGCCATACCAAATTTAAAATAATCATGTCATCCATAAAATGTCTGCTAAATAAATAAAGATACTAAAACAAAACTACTGGGTCAAATACAAAATTAATGAAATCGGTGTCTTAAAATTTTCTATTCTTTCGAATGAGAAATTAAAAACCGTGAGTATTTTTTTTTGGTCATTTCCAATTGGCGAAATTAATAATACTAGGATGTTTCGATTTGACTGGGACGCCTACAAGCGGATCCAGCTACTATATAAAAAACGGATCCGTGAGAGGAAACGTGACTGCTGGAGAACCTTCTGCACCAACATTGAATCAAACACTCAGGCAGCCAGGATAAAAACCATCTTATCCAGCGAACCGAATCGAAACCTAGGCTCACTGAAAAAACCAGACAACAACTAACCAACCACAAATAGTGAGATGTGCGAGTTGTTGCTTGATACACACTTCCCAGGATGTACAGTTACGGAAGACTCAGCATGGGAAGACACGACCCAGCAGACTTTTGAACAACCAGCTGTTGAGGCCGTCAATACTGCCCAAAGAATAGTAACACTAGAGAAAGTGACATGGGCAATCAACAGCTTCTCGACGTTTAAAGCGGCAGGTCTAGATGGCATATTTCCGGGACTCTTACAATGGTGCCAAGATACTGTGGCACCCCACCTAGTCAAGATTTACCAGGCATGTCTCTGGCACCGCTATGTCCCCACAAAATGGAGAGAAGTTAAAGTGGTATTTATACCCAAACCAGGTAAGAGTGATTATACGCAGCCCAAATCATATAGACCAATAAGCCTTACGTCATTCCTACTGAAAACTCTGGAACGACTCTGTGACCGGGATCTCAGAGACGGGGCTCTGGCGAATTACCCTCTTCACCACCAACAGCATGCCTATTGTTCAGGTAAATCAACAGAATCAGCACTACACAGCGTCATTTCACCCATAGAAAATGCACTATCAACACAATCATCAGCTCTTGCAACCTTCATCGACATCGAGGGGGCTTTTGACAAGACGCAATTCAACAGCATAAGCCACGCCCTACTTAGCCATGGCGCCGACCATACCGTCTCGGGATGGATCGACAACATGCTTAGACAAAGGGCGGTACAGGTAACAGTCAATAGCACCACGCGAGCCATTGTATCGAGGGGCTGTCCGCAGGGAGGAGTCGTCTCACCGCTCCTGTGGAACCTCGTGGTGGATGACCTAATCCGCTCACTAAACGAGGCTGGCTTCTACACTGTAGGCTATGCAGACGATGTAGCTATCCTCGTAAGGGGAAAGTTTGAGTCAGTCCTATGCGCCCTCATGCAGGGGGCTCTCAAAATCGTCGAACGATGGTGCTCCGAACATGGTTTGTCAGTAAATCCATCAAAAACCGAACTAGTACTTTTCACAAAGAAACGGGTCATTAATAACCTAAGCTTACCGAAACTCCTAGGCACGACCTTGACTCTCTCCAAAGAGGTCAAGTATTTAGGAGTCATCCTGGATGACAAACTGCTATGGAACAAACACTTAGATAACAAACTAGAAAAGGCCTGTGTCATATTCTGGCAGTGTAAAAGGTTACTTGGCAGAACCTGGGGTATACACCTAAGAATTGCCATGTGGCTATACACGGCAGTGATCAGACCTGTTATCACCTATGGTGCTGTGGGCTGGTGGCCCTGACCACAGCCAAGAATAAACTGCAACAATTTCAAAGACTAGCTTGCGTAGCTATCACAGGTTGCATGAAAACTACACCCACAGCGGCGCTGGAGATACTGCTGGGTCTACCGCCCCTAAACCATTTCATCCAACAGGAGGCGGCGGTAGCAGCCATCAGACTAAAATCCCTCAACCTCTGGGGTGTTACAAACGGGACCCATACCGTAGTCCTCCAGGAGGCAATTGCATATCAACCTCTGATAGCCGCTCCTAATGACAAGGTACCCAAGCAACACAACTTCAACAAAAGCTACACCATCCAGCTTGCTGAGGAACCCACTGACCAGTCCAGTATACATGAACTACGCATCTATACGGATGGATCAAAGACGAAAAAGGGAACAGGTGCAGGAGTGTACTCACCCGAAATTAACATCAACATATCAACAGCCTTAGGCGAATACAGCTCCATATACCAATGTGAATGTACTGCCATACTACAGGCTGCCAAGGCCGTAGCTAGGCGGGGTATCAAAGACCAAAAGATACGAATTGTTTCTGACAGCGCTGCGGTACTACGAGCCCTAGACAACAAAATAATACAATCCGGGCTCATACTAGAGTGCCACTCAGCATTGGAGTTGATAGGTTCAAATAACCAACTCACGCTACAATGGATAAAGGGGCATAGTGGATCTCTAGGTAACGATGCAGCTGACCAGCTGGCCAGGAGAGGATCGGACCGCCCAGCGATCGGTCCCGCTCCAATGCTTCCATTAGCATTTAACCAGCTAAGGTCATGGTTACGTCACAGAACACTCGAACAACATGCTAATCAATGGGCAAATACCAGTACATGTAGACAATCAAGGGAAACTGTGCCACACCCGGACGCGCGTCTAACTAAGCGTCTCCTATCACTAGATAGACATGCCCTACGAATAATTGTAGGAAGCATTACTGGTCACTGCTTGCTTAACAAACATTTGTATGTTCTAGGTATGACCGACAGCCTTCTATGCAGGGGATGCCTGTCGGCCGACGAAACAGCCCCCCACGTAATCCTGGAATGCGTAGGTGTAGCCGCTCAACGGACTGAAATCCTCAAGACACCGAGGTCACTCCGAGAAGCCTATGGAGATACCAGGAGGATCCTGCGCTTCTGGTCGGAGTTAGGCTGGCTAGACTACTAGCCGGTACCCCTACGCACAATGGCCCGACATACACGGGCTAAGTGCGGAAAAAGGAGTCCATCACCATACCATACCATACCATGTTTCGATTTGTTAGATCAATTTGCCAAAACCGTCATTTCTTAGTAGCAGAATTTCGTTTTTACAGTCGTGTTTTGTCACTGATGCGTTTTTACATGTCGCATTTTTCTCGATTCTAGGAATCGATTTTATAGTCGCGCAGCTCCTATATCTGAGTGTATTAGCCCCTGGGGTCTGCTGCAAAACTTATAAGCTTTTTTTGACCTAATTTAAGAGGGAAAAATGTAGACCAGTTTTTTTTTTGGGTAATTGTGTGTAATTCTAATGACGTCATTAGGACATTACACAGACAACTATTCAACATGGCAATGCTGCCAGTATTTTAGGAACAATGCCCGCTGGTAGCGGTTTGTTAGATTAGTGTAGTTTAAAGTAAGTTGGCAAAGAAAATATTTCATGGCAGGCCCCCAGCAAGGTCACAGGCCTAATCTGGGGGAGACCTACCGCAAATCGAGTCAAGTGGAGGAAAATTGGAGAGGCGTATGCCCAACGGTGGGCGCATATGCGCTGAAGCAGAAGAAGAAAAGTAAGTTTGTAAGTTCTTTAATTATTCATTGTAACAAGTAAATAAATAAATAAATAAAATTTCGCATAGTTCATCAAAATAAAAACCAACCATGTCATGCGTAAATGACTGCAGCATGCCAGTAATTACTATTTCTAATGGAAAATCACAATTCCCACGTTAACCAAGAGAAGAAAGTATAATATGTATGTGTAATGGGAACTTTAATAAGCTTTGGTTTTCACTTGTGACTTTATTATGTGAAATACATTAATAACAGCTGCGGGTCTAGTATGGCTGCGTCTATATCGCGTGTCAACTGTGGATAAAGCATCCGTCACTTTTTGACACGTGTACTTATTTACCTGTCAGAAGGTGACGGATGCCTTATACAAAATTTATCACGCCATAAACGCCATATTAGGCCCCCTGTAGGGCTTCTGATTATAAATGAAGCTTTCCAAACCTTGCACATTTATGTTGAAGACTTTTCAATTGAAATTGAAATATTTCCATAAAGCTTTAAATATTCGCCGTGATTACCCATTTTTACTAATAAGAAACTTTCCTGAGATGAATGCTTAACTTATATATTTTAGAACCCTGATTGAATGAAACTTCTGTTTTTTTTTAATGCCAGCTTTGCCATACGCATTGTATTCCAAACGCTATACTATTGAAACCCTTTTGTCTAATCAGCACAAAATAAAAGTTATAGGGAATAAATAGGTTTATGTTTTATTCATTTCTTTCAATCAATAATCATCAACATAACATGCTGATTGCCAATGGGGCTTGGGTAAAAGTGTTGTCATTAGTAAAATTATTCAAAAAAAACATATTTTATTATGTAATGTAATATTCTTAAGTGCATAAAATTCATTCCTGGGCGAACTTTTAGTACCGAAAACTGAATACTTAAATCTTTAATATCACGGCTTCAATATTATTTAACGCCCTAAATTATATATATCTATGTGTATTTAGAGGCCGTCAAGTCAAGTCAATTTTCTTATACAACTTACCCAATGCCCTTTTAATAAGAATATTAGTATGATATTAAATAATACTTATGCTTCTTCCAACAATGGTATTAATGCAGTTCCACAGTCATAAATACCAGGAACTTGTTTTTCTCAATCCTGATGCCTTTCTTGCAATAAATGACTCACTTAACATGTTCTTGAACCATTTGGTTAATCTGTTGTTCGTATTCCAATAACTCTTAAATGATGAGTCATGCTTAAGTTTGGATTGTTGTATAACAGTTTTATTTTCAACTGGTTTTTTAAAGATGTTTGAAAGGTGAATGATCACAGTCCATCTGATGGTAAGGGAGGCTTGAGAGTCTCAGTCGGTTCTCTCAAGATCTTAAGGTACCGAGTTTGCACCCCATCGGGCACCATGTACCAACCAACAAATTAAAGTACATTAGTACCCAATGCTATTACAGTGAAGGAGAAACATCATCAGAAAACCTGGATATTGTAACAGCTGAGTGAATTGCAAAGAAGATCCTGAAGGGGTCAAAGTTTATCCGAGAGGGTGCATATGTATGATAAGCTGAGGGAGCCTTGGCAGGAAGAAAAGCCAGGTGTTAGCCATTCCACTGGGCGTCTTATTGCCACAACATTGATGGACCTAGCAGGGTCATCAAGCGTTTCAACCGCCTCACTTTTGTGGACATATTTTTGAAGAATTGGTCATGTATTTTGATGCCGTTTTTGGATATTGGTTAGATGTCCGGTAAACTTAGATACCTTACAAGAAACGAAATCGAAATCTGCAAGCCACTTCTACATAAATGTCACCACGAAAGTGATTCGGAACAAATGCTACGCTACGTATCATTTAGACAATGCCACCACAAATTTGATGTTTATTACAGCATTCAATATAAATATCCATATTAATTTAATTATGTTAAGTAATTTGTATTTATTTATTATAAACCATAAATACACATACGTAAATTTTCACAGCCTTCATTCCCAGAGTGGGGTAGGCAGAGCTACAGAATTACCAACAACTCTAAAAACTAGTTAATAATTCTGTTACCACATTTTGCACCACCAAGGTACCTAATCAAAATTGTTATTGTTGTATGTTGTAAATATCAGAATAGGTATTATTTTGAACAGATTAAATTATCAGTTAAGTGCACTTTGTAAGAGAATTTTATCATTTATCAACCGAGCATAGACAATTTAATTACTTAATTAATTAAAACACCTCTAAAGTCATATGAAGAAGTTAATAATTATTCAATTTGACACCATTTTTAATACCATAATATTTAGACTGAAAGTTTTCAACTTTTTAAATAAGACCTTGACAATATACATAGACAATTAGTTACAGATTAATAAAGTATCCAAGCAAAATAATGTTTATATACATTTTTATTCACTCAATGCACACAGTTGCATTCAGACCTTGTTAACAACATTCGAGGTCATTTCCGTGCCTGGCGTGAATACGTTGATATGTCTAAAACGGCAATTTTACAGGGCGCCAATTTTAAGGTTTGACATTTTCTGGTAAATCGCTGTTTGATTGTAACTTTGATGTAAAACTTGATTTATCCATAATTTTCTGCATACTTTTGAATGATTAGAAGATTTTTGTGAGATTCCTCTTAGTTTGATTAATATTAGACTTATCAACTTACGTCTCATCGAGTTATCAACGTATTCACCATACAAAGAGGGGAAAATTGACGTTTCGAGAAAGAAAAAAAATCGTGAAAAATCCATTTCATGTTATTATACTTCACAAAAGTTTTGTTAAATACAACTTTTTATTATCTTTCAAGAGAGAATGAGTGATTTAAAGAATTATGTCTAGTTTTAATAATAATAGACATATCAACTGGTTCACCGACGAGAGCGACGAGTTATCAACAAATTCACAGTATTAGTAAGAAAAAAATTAGAAACAAAACAGCTGTTTTTTTAATAATTTTTTAATTAAAGAATCTAAAATCATCATGTTATTTAATTTTTGGAGTCATTCCAGGAATTTTACTCTTCTACATCCTCCAAATCTGGGTTTATCTCGTCAATATCCGGGTCAGCTGAGGCACAGTTTTACTGTTTTTATTTGTAAATATTGCAAGAATTGGGGTCCTGACGTATTGTGATAGTTTGAGTCCACGTATAATATTTTTAAAAAAATGCTATTACGCACGATAGGGCGTAATAGTAAAAAAAGGCCCCTGTGTATTATTTTGGATTTACGGTCGATTTTTCTAGCATGTTAGGACACTATTTACGAGCAAGTGTGATAAAAATAATATTAAGTGCCCGCCTACTACACGTCCATTTATGTATAATATCCAGTGCCTGGTATTACTCTTATTAAACTTGGATGTAGGGATAGACACACATATACAGACGACCCAAAGCGAAATACAACATTCGAATCGAACTTTAGATCTAGCTTTGCACTATACAAAGGTAACTGCTGAGGTGGGACAGTACATTTTATAATTAGTATTAGAAAACGAGCGATAGGAAAACCACTATCAATATGCGTGTTACAGTTACGGTTAACTTATTGAAAATAATAATAAATACACCAACAAACAAAAAACAAATAAAGTCGTAAAGAGTGTCTCGTAACCCAAATTCTTAGTCCTTCTGTTAATTTGTAACAAATACGTAATTTGTAATACAAGTACGTTTCAACATCATCAATATACATTTAATTAAACCCCAAAACTTTCTAAAATCCTAGAAGAGAGCTACGATCCCTTTAAAGTAGAAGTTAAATCACCTATTTAACCCTACAATGCATGAGTTTTTTATTTGTGTGAAAAAAATATATGTGGTTTTATTTAGGGCTTAGTTAAAATAAAAAATAATGAAAAAATATATAAGTAATATTTCAGGAGAAATTAATTTTTTTTTAATCCGTTCCATATGTGTACACCATGCTATTAGGTATCGGTTACACTGATATTTAATTATGAATTAGATTTTTAATTTAAACTTCAGTAGACTCTTAACTTAAAGAAATAGTATTAGTTTCCATTATGTAAACCATTTTTATTAGTATTTCTCGCATGATTTGTAAATAAACCGTTTTATGGCACCATGCTATAAGGTTTGGGTAACACTAACGTATTATTATGGAACAATTTCTTAATTTATACTTCATTAGACTCTAAACTTTTAGAAATAATTGTTGTATTTGGATAAACAAATTTCTCTTAGTATTTTCACATTTTTCACATTATGTGACAGTAAAATATTTCATGTACTTATGAAAAATCCAAAAAATTACTGCATGCAGTGACATATATGGAACATTTGTGCCCTCTAGGTTTGCTTTTATACAAAAAGATGTCGCTGCCTTTACATTATTTTTAACTACTAACGATTAAACTGGTTGTGACATATCTGTCACTGTATGCATTGTAGGGCTCAGAAGCACTAATCAGGTGAACTCCTACAAAACCGAGAAGTTAGATTTATGTAAGTTTCAAGACCACTTCGTGCTTGTTTTGCATATGCTCGATAATTTCTACAGGACCTATGGGAAAGCTTAGTCCAGCTTCAACACTATTCAATTTAATAAAAAGCCGATCTATTTTAATGACAATATAAATACGTATTTAGGTACAATTTATAACTTACATTTTAACAACTTCATTCTATTTTAAATCTTTTATATCTAGGAAAGGCCTCAAAGATACTGCCAGCATTTACTCGCTGGATGGTTAAACTAATGCGTTGAACGAGGAAACTGCCACCTTCTCAACGCCGAATGAAATGAACATATCTTATTTATATTTAAGGCATTCTCTACTAGTCCACCAACTGGCCAAGACCACTACATTGGCCAACCTTTAAGCTTTCAGCTAGTTCAGCTGCCGCACCAGCCCTATTAGAGGTCCGGTGGAGATGTGACTGGGCTAGCATGTCTACTCAGGTTGCATCTCACACTAGCACCCGTCCCATATTCTGCACGGAACCAAGGACATTTTGTCAGGTATTTTGCCATCATATCTACAAATGCCGGTCGGGTACTAAAAGGGCCGGCACGTTTATTGAGGCAGGAGACCGGCGGATTATGTCATTTAGTGCGGGGGTTCTTGAAAACAACAGGCGTTACATATCGGTTGCTGTCGCACATAATCTGGTTTTCACAGAATACCAGCGTTGCAGCACTAACAAGTTTAGTGTCGCAACACAATGCTGAGCGCACCTTTAAATGTTAAGATAAATTAGTGATTAAATTGTTAATAAATTAGTGAAACTATTTTAATATTATGATAATAAACAGAGACAACACTTTTATTGGAATTAGTAATATTGACAACTGTACATATTCTTACTTTGTTTCCCAGATATTACATTATTATCTGAAAATATACAAGTATACTGGTTTGTTCCCTTGATTAAAAACATTGATAACTATACACGTCAAGGTTTCAGGTACTGATTTTAATTATTTGTCTGTTAATATCTTAAGATATTCTGGAGAATTAAAATATTTTTAAAACATTAGTTGAGATATCGTATTACTGTGTTGGTTCATAATTCTTTGACATAAGTTTCCATGATGAGATATCACATGATGCACTTGTTTGATTTACTCTACGTAAGTTGATAACTTGGTGGCCAGTAGTACAAATTGAGATGTCATATAACGCACTTAGATATATTACCTGTACCTAAATTGATAACTCGGTGGATAGTCGTACACATTGAGATGTCATATAACAACCTTAGATTTCTTATCTGTAAGTAAATTGATAACTCGGTAGAAAGTAGAACAAGTTAAGATGTCATATTACGTACTAAATTTATTTACTGTACGGAAGTTGACAACTCAATGGACATGAGTATAAGTTTAGATATTATGTTAAGAACTTACTTATATTAACTGTACATAAATTGACAAATCGATGGGCAGTAATATAAGTTGAGATGTCACATTACGCACTTCGTTTTAGTTACTGTGCGTTAGTTGATAACTCGATATATTTGATTTGTTTGATTGATATGTCGTTATGTTAAAAAAAGTACGTTATTACTGTAATCGAGAGTAAATTGATAAAATTATTTATAAATCTATACACACAATGTGATGTGTAATATGTCTTTTTATCCACAATAACTTGCCAAAAGTATAGTTATCAATGTATGAACAATGGCCATAAGTCAAAAAGTAATTAAGATAAAAATATGAAAAAAATTACCAATATAGAAAAAAAAATAACGAAGCGTTTAAAGAAATAAAAAAAAAAACGTACATGTCGAGATATCAACGTCTTCACGCCAGCCACGGATTTATCTAGATAGTAATGCGTTTACCAATGCATAGCACTCTTATAAGAGTTACATGACAAGACTAACCAGCATTTAGGCATCACTACAAGAACCTTTATGAGTCCAATAGAGCCAATTAGCGGTTACTTTCCGATTCAATTAGAAAAGGTTACAACATATGATACCAAAGCATGACGCCTCGCACGCCGGCCGACCAAATATGGCTATTACAACACTCTAGGTATGTTCTTTTTTGGTGATGACATAATGCATAACCAAGAAAACATTCAGTAAACAATGAACGAAAGATTCGACACCTACACGAGAAAACTAGAACGCTAAAACAGTCTATTAATATCAATGTTATTTCGTAAATATAGCGAACTCACCTGTTGCGCTACCGGCTCCAGTATACTCTCGATGATCTTTGTGTGAAACACCGGCATTTTGAATGTTCACTGACACTATTTAAGCATTAGATAATAAACACAAATAAGAAAAACAACTAATGAGTTTGGATAACAACAGAACACAACCGAAACCTAAGAAGGATAGAAAAATACTGTCAGTCGGGCTGTCATGTTAGTGACAGTATGTAATAGGAGGGAGGGGAGAGGAAAGATGACGCTTGGGAGCGGTGTGGCCATGTAAATTAGTTATTTCTACCAAAGTATTTGTTTACTTGACTGCATGTTTTAAACTCGTCTTAAAAATGTTTCTAATAATAAAACATGAGGAAACTACGCGTGCCTAAAAATAAAAGACTCTATTTTTAAAACAGCATTGGTACATTTAAAAAGTTCCGCCAAACGGTTGAGTTTGTTGACAAAAAAATTAAATTAGATCATAGTGTGTTGAAAAGTGCATAAAAGAAAATACTTACACTGTGGGAGAAATGGGTAGTTTTTTTGCAATAAAAAAATGCACTTAAAATATGCACTAAGTTTATATTAATAGCTAAGTAGTACGAGTACATCTACAGACATCACTTGCCGTTGGATTGATTTTTGCAAGTTTATTATTATTATTTATTTTATCACGCAAGCCGTTGGGGTAACTGACAGATTCCCGTATCCAGCTATTCCCTGTGTTGATCCGGTCGGTTGTAAAGCGGATTGAGATGTTCAGTGCTTAGACTACGTGTCTGGTAGTTTGTTTATGATTTCAAAACTCTGTCTCATAATTTTCAAACTTTGCCGCTGAGCATGTGAGTGAGAGATTTCTTGAATAGTCACTAAAATTGTATAAAAAAGTAATCGAATTAAAAGCATTTTATAATCAAATTATTTAATATCTTAGATACTATACAATTCATATTTTAAAAACTTACACCTATAAGTCTTCATTTACGTGCACATGTACATAAAATAATGCCGGACCAATAACAATAATTTAAAAATACAGTTGCACTTTGTAATATCTACAGGAAACTATTTTTCTTTTAACAACCGATTTTATTTTATAATTATCGCGACTAGGAGTATCACAACTGTTTTCGGAAAGGTAAACTTAGCGTGTGATCGTCCTCCATCCCTTAGTAAAGTAGTTTTAGATAAGAGTTCAAATTGAGCACAAACTACGTCTACCTCCCTATTTCACCTATACAATAAGATTTAGTTGAATACATAAGGTGTGCGTTGAGTCATGAAATAAATTTGTGCGAACAAATATAATACATTTTTTAATATTCGATGTTAAAGAATTAACAACACTTTGAATTGAATTTACATTTTACTCTAAAACCCGTGAGCGAACTTGTCGTTGAAAATGTTTTTACTTACTTTAACATTTATTCATAACTTTTAATTAATTTAAAAACTGTACCAAAGTTTAAACAGATAAATACTGCTAAATACATGAACTATGCAAATGTAATATAATATTTTCTACACTTTTTTTAAAGAAATATTTTAGTAATAATTTAATATAAGTACAATTAGCATCGATCTCTATAATACCTTCACAATGTTTAGGCTTGAAGCTATTCAAGAGAGAAGTAGCTTTGAAATTCATGAAAAACTTCATTTATTGACGTCATAGTATTTTATTCGTTAAAGACCTAAACGAATAAATTACCTGAACTTTAGGTATAGCTTTCTTATACAGTCACGAGTCATAATTTATTTTGGTTATTAATTTTAGTTTTTAATGTTACATTAAATCATATTGTATTTATTGCACACTGATCACAACATATTATTGCTACTTAGTCAAAATAATTCCCGAGCAGAATCTTTAACATTACGGTAAAAGAACCAGTGTGGTAGCTTTATTTTAATATACTGAAGATGAAATTTTAAACGTCAAACGTGAAGTTCTATACAGTTTTATGACATTTAAAGCTGCATCTATTCTTAATCTAAAAAACATGAATTCTTTCGTTTTTTCTACCATTTCTACAAAATTGTATCAAGATAGCAACATTACGAATGTCACTAATACATTTCAGAGCTCCGCAACCTATAGTTTTGCTCGTAAAGGTTCACATCACAACACTATTCAAAGTGGTAATTTAATCTTGACTGTATAAAATTGACATGGTGAGATATGAATAAAATTCTATTGGTTTGCACATTACGGCACCTGTCACACAAAAATGTTAAAATAAATTGTAAATGTTCTAAACTACAAATATTCAACTATGTCACATTTTATTGAAATGTTTGGGCAGCTGACTCCGTAGGTGAGGTTGAGGCTATGGGGCTGGCTTTTATGCCTTTCAGTTAACAATTTCTGGAAGATTGGAAGGATGGCACACTCGAACAATTCTGATTCGGAACTGGCTGTGTACATTTTTCTTTGGTCCACCGAATCTTGACGTTTGGAGTCCGATCGGCCGTAAGGTGCGGACTTGCGGTCTTCCCGTTTGTTTGGTGACCCTGAAAATATGACTTAGTTTTATTTATTTAAAACCATGTCTTCGGCTTACCCCAGTATCTAATTTCGACGTTAGTTTAAGACAGCACCGAGCAAACGTCGAGCGTCCAGTGGCGCCCTCATTAATATTATTGTGTTTTCTAATTAACTAAAGAATTTACTTGCAATCAGAGGATACGTTTTTGTAGCGTAAGTATAAATACAATTTATGTGATACGTAACAAACTTTAATGACAATTACCCTTTGAGCAGTCAGCTTAACGGTAAAAGGTGGCCACTTTTTTCCGTTAAGTTGATAAGTCGAAGGTGAATTGTTATTAAACTATGTGATATACCCTATAAGTTGTGTTTTCATTTGTAGTACAAAACCCTACCGATCAATTTCAAGAAAATACTTTAGTTTATTAGAAAACACAATAATAGTAATGAGGGCGCCACTGTACATCCGGCGTACGCTCGGCGCAGTCTTAAGCCTCGTAAGGCCTTAAGCCGCCTACAAAAAATTGTACATACCTAATACAGCCATTGTAATAAAGATCAATTGCAAAGGAAATAAAATGCATTTTCCTCCGTTTTTATGACTGAAAATAGAATTAGAAAATTGTCTCTATGATATTAACAATAAGCTCTTAGGCTCATAGTCCATTGACACATTTCGTTATATGCCTGCAGAGGTTAAATTGGAGTTGGTTTGCTTATAAGATAATTTTCTGTAACAAAACTACTCTTTGGGCAGCTTAGTAGGTTAACATTAGAAATGCATGTTCGCTGGGACGATGAAGATAGTAATCAGTATAAGTTAACTGGGATAGCGTCAAGTTAAAGGACTATATCATATCATCAACACAAAGATTATCCTTTTAGCGATATAGTACCTACGGTCAACAGCATAAATAAGTGATTATTTATGTACTTTGTCACTTTAACGTCGTGTTTGAAATGTCATACAAGATTGTGAAGCGATTGGAAGCGACAAGGTACAGAAGTGATCACTTATTTTTATTTATGATGTTGACTGCACTATTACACGATTTTGCCCACGACTCCATTCAACTGGTTGTCTTTTTCCCCTAAGGAACTAGGTAAACAATTTTCCGAGACAAAAATAATACTGTGATAAAGCATTTTCCGGCAGGGAGTCTCCGGTAAAACTATTAGGATATCGAGTGACGTGCGTACCACTTTGTCTAAATTATTTGTCCATTTTACGCAGGAGTCATTGTCGGTGATGAAATTGTGGTAAATGCCACTTTTCTTCCTGCTAGTCTTTTCACCTCAATATTTCCATATACATTATTTGAACATGGGCACGTTTTATATAGCTACAAATAACAATTTTACGGGTCTAAACTGGCAACACTGGCTGGTCGTCATTGATCGAGGTTGTGGCTGTAGCTTTAACAGGCCATATTCACAAGGTCTACAATTTTGTTAACGCCGTTTCTGTAAACTTTGTTTTGTACTAAATAATGTCTGCCGCATTCTGCTTTCTTATTTTACTCAATCACCCAAAGGTTAGCTGGAAGAGATCCCTTAAAGGGATAAGTTCGCCTTTGTACATTCTAACTCTGTATTGTATTAGGTTTTCTGTTTCTTTTTTTTTGTGTACACACAGCAACACATCTAGCTATACAGAAATCTGAAATATTGCATGAAAGAGAGTCACACTAGAATCGTATGTTGTTGACATAATACACATACGAGGGTGGATTGAAAAGTTCTGAGCCTGGTAAAAAAAACTAACTGGCTCACTTTTTATAACAATTTTATTTTTCGACATAGTCTCCATGAAGGTCAATGCACTTAGTCCACCTCGCCTCCAACTTCATTATCCCATCAAAAAAAAAAGAATCTCTGAGGTCGTTAAAATATGAGTCTACTGCTTCTTGTACCTCCATATTAGTCGAAAATCTTTGTCCTCCCAAGTGTTTTTTGAGGTTTGGGAAGAGATGATAATCGGAAGGAGCTAGATCCGGCGAGTAAGGGGGATGCGGCAGCACTTCAAATCCACAATCATGTATTTGTGCCATTGATTTCGCCGAAGTGTGAACGCGAGCGTTGTCTTGGTGAAACAATACTTTTTTCGACAGCATTCCAGGTCTCTTTATTTTAATTTCCTCTCG
Organism: Acleris laterana; assembly: GCA_963966035.1. Taxonomy (NCBI): domain Eukaryota; kingdom Metazoa; phylum Arthropoda; class Insecta; order Lepidoptera; family Tortricidae; genus Acleris; species Acleris laterana. Next base: position 1,326,415 of record OZ014462.1, read on the forward strand.
CAGACGACGTAAAAGAGCACAATAGTACTCTGAATTTATTGTTTTGCCCTTTTCGAGATAGTCTATCATGATAACCCCCCTGCAATCCCAGAAAACCGAGGCCATTACCTTATAAGCTGACAAAATGACCTTGGGTTTTTTGGGTGGTGGTGAACCTGGTCTTTTCCATTGCCTGGATTGTTCTTTCGATTCTGGTGTACTGTGGTGGACCCATGTCTCGTCCATAGTTATAAAACGATTGAGAAAATCTTCGGGGTCACGTTGAAACATGTCCAAACAATCTTGGGAAATTGTAACCAGTACTCGTTTGTTCTCGACTGAAAGCAGTCTAGGCACCCACCTGGCTGACACCTTAGAAAATCCAAGAACATCGGTGATGATGTTCTGTGCCCGCTCATAAGAAATACCCATTGCTTCCGCTATCTCCACAATCTTCAATCGCCTATCCTTCATTATCGCATCTAATATTTTATTGACATTTTCATCCGTAGTAGGCGTCAACGGCCGCCCACTCCTAGGCTCGTCTTGAACAGTCTCCCGGCCACGTTTGAAATCAGCTACCCATCTTTTTATGGTAGCATACGATGGAGCAGATTGCCCTAATGTTTTGTTCATATCTTCAAATATTTGTTTTGGTGTTAACCCCTTCTTTTGCAAATATTTTATGACAGAACGGTGCTCAATTTTATCCATTACTTGAAAAATCAGTGACCTTATGTAGCAGTTCCAGCATAAAATGCAAAATTGTGACAAGAAAAAAACAAAAGATAGTGCATAATGGCGACTAAATATGGCACTTTTACCTGCCAGTATTTTTTTTTTTTTTTTTTATTATATACAACCTTAGGCTCAGAACTTTTCAATGCACCCTCGTATATATACATCTCTTTCTTTTTCTCTCTGCTCTGTCTTTAATGGTTAGTTAGGTGTGATGTTGTGTGTACAATAAAGTGTTTACATACATAAATACATACATACAAGCTCTCCAATTATAATTTGCCAGTTCAACTCACCTGATTTGTGCCTCGACGCCACGTTAGGACTGCTCTTATGATGATCAGGCCGCGGCACATGCGCCTGGGTCAGCCTGGGGGAGTCCCCCACCCCCTTCGCCCTCTTCAGCGGCTCTGCTTCATGCTTTAACCGCTTCGCAGGAGAATCCTGTGTCTTGGCCACTCGTATCGTGTCAGGATCTGGTCTCCAATCATTCTCTTGTTCATGAATTTGGTGTGGTTCTTCGTGCTTCCGAGGCGTGCTATCGGATTTCGTTTGCCGTTCTTGAAACTCCTGCTTTTCTTCTGGGTAGCTTCTTACCTGAAATGGAAAGATTTTCGTCAGCATTGTCAGCGCCAGGCGGTATCTAACAGCAAGTTGGAAGAGATAGTTTTTACTTGGTAAATACTTTGTCTTGCCAGAGTGAATAAATAATTAACCCGTGTTTTGGGTTTGAGTCGTATCTTACTATGGCTGGTTTCTGAAACTCGAGTCAAACTATATTAGGTTAATATCAGGACGAATGAGCTATACATTTCCAGTTTCCACTTCAAGTGTAAAAAGTCAGTGGTAAAATATAAAAAGTTGTAAAGGAAATGCTCTATCAAATCGAATTTTGTGTCTTTGCCATTCGTTTTCCACAACTTGTCAGAACACGTACGTGTCCTGACTTTACGGATTGGTGCAATGGTGAGCCTTACAATAATACCTAATGCTTATTAACGTTATTTTCTGAACTTACCAGCCCAGAAGACTGTCGCCTCTTACTCTGGTTCTGAAGAGGAGGCGTGCTCACAGGCTGAGGGAACTCGGACCCTCGACGCTGTTAAAAAAAGTAAACGTAGGTGTAGCTGCCGGAACCCAGACTACTGACTACAAGAGCGTCGATGGCTTGGTGGTTTTAAGACTGCGCCGAGCGTACGCCGGATGTACAGTGGCGCCCTCATTACTTTTATTGTGTTTTCTATTAAACTAAAGTATTTTCTTGGAATTGGTCGGTAGGTTTTTGTACTACAAATAAAAACACAACTTAAAGAGTATATCACATAGTTTAATAACAATTCAACTTCGAGTTATCAACTTAACGGAAAAAGTGGTCACCTTTTTTCGTTAAGCTGACTACCTACTCAAAGGGTAATTGTTATTAAAGTTTATTTCGTATTTCATAAATTGTGAAAATGTCTGATTTCAAAGAAATTCTTTAGTTAATTAGAAAACACAATAATAGTAATGAAGGCGCCACTGGACGCTCGGCGTTTGCTCGGCGCAGTCTTATTTATGTGTTGACTCGTGTTGTCAAGGTAAAGAAAAAGCTTTGGGAAGAAACCTGCATATTCTGCTAACTGATTGTGCTCATAGAAGGTTTACACAAAATATCCTAGACTTTGGAGCCTCAGAGGGTATGTCTAGCTAAGATAGTAAAGAACTATACCTATGCATCAAATGGATCCAGAAATCAACAGAAACATTTTGGTGGCTATAATGTAATATAACAATTTATTGATATGGTGGGTACAAAAGAGATACAAATTTCTAATTTGTTATTGTTAGGGAGACAAAAATATATGAGGTTTTTCCGACTTCAAATTGCAGTTAGGTACAGTACAGTATTGTGGACTTAAAATTACACAATTTTATCCCACTTTCCCGTAGGTACAAAAAATCCTCGGTTATGGAATTAACTTATTTTACTGACCAACAGCTATGTTACATACATACACATTAAATCACGCCTGTTTCCCAGAGGGGTAGGCAGAGACCACTTATTTCCACTTGCTACGATCTTGACAAATTTCTTTCGCTTCTTCCACATTCATACATCAAGTCATGCACGCACGTCAGTTTCGGGTACTTAAGATTCGGCCCTTTTCCAGTATTTCTCCGATTTGACTCGAAAAAGATTTGACAGCTATGTTAGTTCTTCGAAATTCTTAATTCTTTGTACAAAAGGACCTAAGGTGCTTCACATAGAGGGGTTACTGAAGGAAGCATACCTTGGTGACTCGGTCAGCCATCCTGAGGGTGTCTGCTTCCCGGTATCCTTCAGGAGTACTGCCTCTCGTCGTACCTGCTGCCAATTAATTTGATTAGCCTTGCTTGGCCTAGTATTTCTAACGTCGTTTTGTATATGCGAGTAAGACATAGGTATCAAAATTACAGGGACACTATGATGCCCTCAGTGGATGGGACTTAACCCTTAATCAAATATTGGGAAACTATTTCCCACTTGATTTTATAGTTTTCATTTATTTTTCTGTCTTTTGTTTGTGTCTTAATAAAGTTAATATTCCTTTACGTTTTTAAAATTGTCCCGTTTGATTAAGGGTTAAATGCTATGAGTAGGGTTAGGATTCTCGTGGCATTTTTGGACAAGAAATGCAGTGGAGTCGTCATTATTTACTTTTTATAATTGAATGAATGACTGAATGGTACAAATCTTAACTTATGTAAAATTATACGTAAACGATTTCCATTAAATTATTTTACGACTCGAATTAAATTTTCCACTTACTCAAGCTACCAATCGCCTGATCATTTCATCAAATATTATACCTTTTTGGTTGACTAAAAATTATCTTCAAATAAAGTCAATCACTATGACATTTTTATATTGTCAATCTTGACAATTCACACAAATCGTAGTCTCATTAATTTTCGGAAGCAACACATAATTTACGAAACGTTGTTGACGTGACCTTAAATAATAAATAAAATGAATTTTCGTCAAGTTAGAAGAATTTTGGGATGGATAGAACCATATGAAGAACTTGTATATAGCGAAGAAAGCAAAACTATATATTGTTCAGCTTGTGCAGTAAGTCTGACGCAGATGAAAAAATATAACGTGCTGAAACACATCAATAGTGCTCAACACCGAATGAAATGTGGCGACCAACATGACTTTGTTTATGACTTGTGCATATTTCTCATTGCGTGTAATATTCCTTGGAACAGGGTAAATCATCCGGAATTTCGAAAGTTTTTTGAAAAATACCTTTGTTGTAAATGTACAAATTATAAAAAAGCTGCCGGAGCAAAGTGTTTTGAAAAAAAACTATCTGTCAAAAATTTACGTGGCAATAATTGATAAAATAAGACTTGCAGTTTCCGACAGTAATCTATGGCTCACTGTAGACGAAACAGTTGACACTGTTGGCAATTGTGTCGTAAACGTTATCGTTAAGTCTTTGGAAGATAATTTGCAAAGACCGTATTTGTTAGCCTGTAAAGTTGTGACTCTAGTAAATGCTAATACAATTGCTTCTGTGGTTGACGACAGCTTAAGGTTTTTATGGGAAGAGAACTACACAGAAAATATAAATAAATTTTTGATATTCTGCACAGACAGTGCTGCGTACATGCTTGCCGCTGGTAAGATCTTAAAGAAGACATACACCAATGTTAAACACGTTACTTGTTTAGCTCATGGTCTACATAGAGTCGCGGAGCAAATTCGATCTGAACATAGTTTGGTAAATACTTTAATATCAAATGTAAAAAAAATATTTTTGAAATCGCCCCACCGCGTTCGACTTTTTAAAGAATATGCTCCAAATATACCATTGCCACCAGAACCGGTAATCACTAGATGGGGCACCTGGTTACAGGCTAGTTTCTATTACGCTACCTACTTTGAAGATATAAAAAACGTTGTGATGCAGTTAAATAGTAGAGATGCAATTGCTATCAGAAAAGTTCAAGCTTTATTTGGAAATGAACATTTGAAAAATAAGTTAAAATTTATACAAGATTGCTACGAAATTATACCAGATTCAATAAAACAATTAGAATGTACAAATATTTCAATAGATGAAAGTCTCCTAATAATTGACATTGTAACAAGTACACTGAACTCGCACGGAACTGAGACTGTGCGAAATAAGCTGGAATATGTACTGAATAGAAGTCCAGACTTTTACGAAGTGAGAGATATGGTAGATTTTGGAAATCATACTCAGATTCTAAAGCATGCTACATTAACATCGGTGGATGTTGAGCGATCATTCTCGACACATAAATGGATTTTTAACAAGTTAAGAAATCGCTTTACTCCAGAAAATATGGAAAAGATTGCCACAGTATATGCATTTCATAATCTTAACAATAATTTAACATCAGATGAGGATATCATGCAAGATTTTGAAACTTTAATTCCAATTGCTAATTATTCAACATCATAGATAGATAGTTGTGTTCAAAAACCTATTGGTTTACTCTAATACCTCACTTCCAGTACAGGATAATCAATTTGTTTGTTTATAAAAAGTAATGTTACTTACTATTTTTGTGTCATTTATTATCATTCATTCATTCATTCAATCATAAAAGTATCTATAATAACGACTCCACTGCACTCTGTTCAAAATTGCCACCAAAAATCCCAACTCTAGCTATGAGTATAATGACACCACTTTACAAAATTCTAAAATTCTAAATTCTAAATATTTATTCAGTAAATAGGCCACATGAGGGCTCTTTTACACGTCGGTAATATAGGGTGAGTCTACCAGCGCTTCGGACAAGACCATCATTGCGGAGAAGAAGCGCCGCAAGAAACTCCAGCAGAAGGTATTTTTTTATCATAAAGACATAATAGTACTTAAAACTAAGTTACAAGTAAAGTAAGTTACATTAGGTAATAAAGTAATAAATAATAAATTCTTAAAAATACCAAAAATAAAATCATTACAAATGTAAGGATTGTAAGGTCAATAAACCTTAAACTTAAAAAAACAATTATCCTCGGTGAGGAGTAAATCTAGCTCCCATTCGTAGAGACTGGCCACTTTTCTAGCGATTTCTATCTTTGTCATTCTGTACCGCGACATGTGCAAAAAAAACCATACAGCAGAAACCAGGATTATTACTCTCGTGTGCTTTGATCTGAGGCCCAATGGGCATTTGGCATCTCAAACGTGATAATAACTAAAACGTGATATTAAGTATGTCCTTTATATTAAATAAATATCAGAGGACACTGTCACACCAATTGACCTAGTCCCAAACTAAGCTCAAGGCTTGTATTATAGGTACTAGACAATGATATAAATACTTATGTAGAGAAATATTTACTTAATATATATAAAACATCCATGACTCAGGAACAAATATCTGCCCTTACCGGGATTTGAACCCAGGACCGCTAGCTTCATAGGCAGGGTCACTACCAACTAGGCCAGCGCGTCGTCAATATTAGCTATAACATTGACCGTCTTACTCCCACCCCGGAAGTCCTTTCCTTATCCAAAATCTCAAATGGTAGAAATAACATTTTCTTACAATAATTGATGGATGCATTGGAAGCTCTCCTTTCTAAACTCCTGTTATCCACCTCCCTGGAAACAAAACTTGATTGGAGTCATCATGTCTTACTAGACACAGTAGCAACAGCTAATGATGAAATGGTCTAACCTGTGATGATGGGGCGACGACTGCTGTCGGCTCTTCTCTGACACACTCCTCTGCATAGGAGAGTGGTGATGACCTGGACAGATAAATATGTAAATGCTTGACAGAAGCAAAAGCTGATCTTACATGACTTACATTTGTATATAAAATCACTAGCTGTTCCCGTGTCCACTTCGTTGGGCAAACATTTTTTTTGAGTTAATAATTTTCCCGCTAATTCCCGTTCCCGTGGGAATTTCGGGAATTCCTTTCTTAGTGCACCTCTACGGTACCTAAGCTACGTCCCTTCCAAATTTCAAGTGCCTACGTTTAGCCGTTTAGGCTGTGCGTTGATATGCCAGTCAGTCAGTTCGTTTCTCCTTTTATATATTTAGATTTTAAATAGGTATGTTTTTTGCCCAAAATGTAAGTGTGTCTTGAATTCGAAAGCCTTGATGTCAAATAAAAATAATATGGCTTTTTTAAGGCAAGGCGAAGGTAAACGAGCACACGGGCCACCTGATGGTATGTGAAATCTGAGACGGACATTTGCATTCTTGGTGCTTTTCATTTGTACTGATGAATGTACTAACTGGTCTCCGTTTTGGCTGGAGGGGACTTCTGGCAAGTGTACTGGAAGGTGTTCGTGTCCCACAGGTCGCTCTGCACCACGATGAACTCTTTCTTTCTCTTCTCCGAGTCTCTTCTCTGACCTGCCAGCAAGCGAAGTGTAATTAGCCAAGATAATAAGGGTTGTGATTAGTTTAGGTCAAACTTTAAGATACGGTTCACGTGATGAGATGAAGCACCAATGTGAGACCCATTTACTCGTATTGGCACTTAATACATTTTGAGCCCTAACTTGGCAATTTTCTATACTACAGTACGAGGTATTATACAATCATCATCAATTACAAATTACAACCAATCATATGATCTGTTGGTTACTTAGTGCCATTAAATGTGCCACATGCCACATTGGCACTTATTTACAACATACGGCACAAGAACTTGGCCTAAGTATTTGTTTTTGATGGGATTATATTTTTAAAAACTTACAGGCTTTCCGCCGTTCTGCTGTAGAATAGTCAGCATCTATATCTAAAATGTCTTCTATTTCTTGCTTCGGCTTTGGAGGTATTGGTGGATCCCGTTCTTGACCTGGAATGAGATTTTCACCTCTTCAAAGACCAACTTAAATTGGAAAAGCAAGACTTCTAAAATTGGAGAAAGCTTAAATTTTTTTATACTTATTTCCTCATACTTATATTTTTTCACGTCGTCTATCGGCTTACCTATAACCTTCCTCTCCATACCAGGCGGTGGCTCCAAGTCATCTTGATCCACGGACACATGCATCAGATCCGTGAGCAGGGTTCCGCTTACGCTGGACATGCGCCGGTGTCCCCGGGACTTGGCCTCGCGGGATGGCGTAGTTTTAGCGGAGTCTTGAGGCTTGACCTGCTTCTTTTGGAGTTCTGGTGTCTGAAGTGTTGAATGGAGTTAAATAATTAATTAAGCATCTATAAAAAAAACATATACCTATTTGGTATGATTCTCAATCTCTCTCTGTACTGTTTTATTTCTTTATATATGCATATACGGTTCTTTTCACAGTTTGTTTGAGTGCTGCAATCCTATGACCTAGTCCTACTCATTTTCGCCAACTTTAAGTGTTGTCCCCTAGGATAATGATTAAATGTCATCACCGTCATCATCACTGGAATGTAACATCCATAACGGAGGATTATTTAATCACAGTTTCACAATATCTGCAAGATGTCAAAGGCACATCTTACAGTGTCTACACAATCCATTATTGGACCGGCAAGTTTGTCCATGACTCCACATCTTGTGCAATTGTGTGTTGTGATGGATGGGGATGGTATAAAGTATACCAATTATTTCATTTGCAATCTTCCTAAACAGTTTGTCAATCCAGAGTTCATCATTCAATTAATGTAATCCGGTTCCCAGACTCAGACTCATAATAATTATAGATGTAACCCTTACCTTTTTAACTTTGGGAGTAGCAGCTCTTGTATACATCGGTTCCTGCACTTTCGCTGGCACAGATTTGGCAGTAGGGGTATCTCCAGGCTTGAGAGCGGGGATGGTCTTGGTCTCAGCCTTGACCGGCTCTTGGAACTTGAGTGAGGACTTGGGAACAGGCTCTGGTGGTTCCTGTCAAAGGCATGCACATGCTGTGAAGGTAGCAGGCAGTTGGAAGTTACGATCTTTATAGCATGATGCGTGGTTTGTAGGTGCGTTCCATTTAAACTGAGCGGGAAGGAGTGGTTGAATTTATTAGTTAAAAAGTTAATAGTTAATAGTTTAAATAGTTTCGGTGTTTTAGGTTTAGATTCATTAGCACAATGTGGAAAATGGGGGAGATCTTAATTTCATCATCAATTCTTGAAAAACTTGGCTTACCATCCTCACTTCAGCTGACCAACCGTAAGGGAGTTTGGCTAGCTGATCTTTCTCCGGAACAGCCTTGGAAGAAGGTGGGCTGGTGTAGTCCAGGTGATTCTTAAAAGAGACATTCTTTGTCTGCTCTTTTCTCGGTTCTTTGATCACTTCTTTGACCACTTCTTTAATAGGTTCTGGAGGTGCTACAGGTTTTGCTCTGAAATTGAAATGAGAATAAGAACTTATGTAGCATATTTTTTTATGTAAACATTACTGTTTGCTATCACCAGCATCAGCATGTATTCGTCTTCACCATTATCATGATAAATAAGTGTTTTTTTTTATTATTTAAGCACACTAGCACATTTCGACGAAAACGGAATATGACCAAACAAAAATGTGTTTATTTGCCGAATAATATAATGTCCCCAATCAGAAATATGTCAAAAAATTTATCAATCAATGGATTTACTATTCATTTAGTTGATTTTCTTATAAGTATAATAAGTAATACGTAAGGTGAAAAATGCAACGAGTGTAAGAGTAGAGCATTGCAAAACCGCTTACTTTTCGTCGGCCTGATTTTGTAGATTAATGTATTCCGCTTCTGCTCCTGCCGACGCGCTTAAGCTGCACACCGATGTGATGTCACTAGTCTCTGTCAATACAAACGTTGTGTGTGTGCATGTAATGTACACCAATTAAGGCTAGAGTAAATCGACTTTGTGCAGGTTCAGGCATGGGATGTATGTGGGTGATTCTTCGAGGTCGTGATTTTTGTCTTATTCCTCTGTCGTATTTTTTTTTGCATATTTAAGCAATAAATATATTCTCCCACGAAAGTAGATTTATTTAGAAACATGAATATGGTTTTGACACTCATTTTTATGAATTCTTAAAGAAAATAATTAACTTTTTAACTTTTGTGCCCAGAGGAATAAGAAATTGACGACAGAGAAGTAAGAATAGGTTTAAAATATTAAAAATTATGTGATTTTCTCGGTATTTAAATTACATAAAAATAAAACATGTGCAATTATTATTGAAGTACCTAGGTATACAATAATTTATTATTTGTATTAATAAGCATCATAGAAAACTAATTTTAGGCGTGCTTAAGCAGTGTTATAGTTTTATTTTAAAAAATATACTTTTATACATAAAAAATACGAAATTGAAATTTCTTGAAATTGTACTGAGCGGTTTTTGATGAAACTTGCACTGTTCAACACTGTTCCCAATGTTGAAGTAAATTTAAGCTAATAAAAAATAATGGTCACAGTCCAACTGATAGTTTCGGGGAAATGCTTGAAAAAACACATAGGTACATACAAATTTACAAACAAACATACAAACATCAGCTATATTTTTTTGTTTAGTTGTTTGGGAGCCCTAATAGATTAACATATCGTCGGTGATACTGCAAAACAGCGCAGCTAACAAATTCAATAAGTTGTAAAATGTACCTTACTGACTTACATGATAAGGTGTATTTTGCATTTTATCTAAATTGTTCGTTACGCGGTATTGCAGTATCACCGACGATATGTGAATTAATTGCTTACCTAAATACGTGTCGGATTGATAACATAAGTTTTTGAAGCAGGTTAAAACGGCTGCATGAGTCTCTAATTAATAAATCACAACATCGAAAGTGAAAAAAAACTATGAAAACTGACGATTTTCTTATTCCGCTGTCCATAACTCCGAAGCAATAAGGGACAGAAGAGTAAGAAAAATATGAAAACAAGCTGATGGTTCATAATACAAACATATTGGAAGGCTACCGTTAATGCTACGGTAAGATAGCACGTAAAGCAGTTAAACAAGCACAAGTATTTTTTTTTAAATATTACACACTTATTAAAAAAACTAACAGAGTGATAAGAATATTACGTAAACCAAGGACAGAGTAATGATATATTTGCCTTCGTAACTCCGGAGCGATGAGCATCAGCCGACACGTCCACCACCTGGCACGTTCGGAACGCGACTAAAAACCGGCCCACATGGGAGTTTTCGCTAGGTTTTTAAATGTCTTTATGATACAGCTGATTGAAGCCCGCTCCAGAGTAATAAGAATTTTACGGCGGACAAATGTTAAATCCTCAGTTATAAGAATAATATTGCATGTAAAAAATATTTGTTGTTTTTTTTTAATTTAACAACTAATCTTCTTTTTATGTGCTCACTCAAGATATTGATAAAGTTGACTAAATTTAAGTTATTATCATATGATTTCAAGAAAATGGAGGACGGACACGACAGAGTAATAAGAATAATGGGTTTTTTTATTTTTTTTATCTATGTTTAGAATCAGTTACACGAAAATCGACCGGTGTCCCAGTTAAACATGAATATCAGTCACCTCTGAAAAAAAAAACAACCTTCTAAACTAAGAGTTCATTGGACTAAGCCCTCGGACGTCAAAAATCAGGGCCCCGAAGAATCACCCATGTATAGTATAGGTTGACGACTTTATTTATACAAACAAATTGGTCTGAGGCAAAATTAGATAATAGGTGGAATTAGGTTAGTCAAGGCCACAATAATATGCTAATACTATACTAATACTATACTATACTATAGCATATTGATTCCGAATGGGACCCTATTAAATCAGCCGGACAGACTAAACTTAAATTCAATTATAAAGGACGGGCATGGAACGCTCTGCGAATTTCTGAGTTTGACGTTTATTTTACTTGTTTATTCTCATTTTAATATTTATGTTTTGTCTCGATTAATTTATGTGTGTGTAACCTTCCGTGGTTTCACCTGATGGTTCCAACGGAAGACCAGCGCTGACTTTAAAGCCAGCATTACGCTGAGTTGGGACCATTTCGTGGCTATTTTCTCCTTGTACGTTTTTATCTGTTCTTGTTTATGTTTGTCACGAATAAATGATTTTTTTTCTTTCTTTTCTTTCTTTTAATTATAATAAAATTAACAAAAGCTAATAATATTGGTATTGCTATCCGACATGACCTATTTTAATGTTTTATTTTTCATAATTGTACACCATCGGCTATTTTCTCTCTACTGTAAAGGACCGTTTTTGATTCGCTGTCGCTCAACAATCTGGCGTCGTTGTTAGTCATCACATAAACATAACTAACCTGGTAGGTGATTATAGACAATTAAGTCTCCCCAAGGTATCGGATATCTTGTATGTTTCCCTACCGATCAATATAATACAGGTTTTGTTAAGTAATTGGTTCCCCGTGTGGTTGCCGGATTAGAATAGTGCCACTCCGTATCTTTCCGTGGATGTTGTAAAAGCCGACTAAGGTAATAAAGGCGTGTAGTACTGTTAGGTGATGGGTTTGCAACCTGTCACTAATACACTGGTAAACATCTTCGCCTAAGTGTGCAAAATGTGGTTACAGAATTATCAAAAAGTTTTTGTAGTTATTGGAAATTCTGTAGCTCTGCCTACCCCACTCTGGGAATAAAGGCGTGAGTTTATGTTGGTTACATACCTGGATGGCTTATGTTTTCTTTAGGCAACGGCAGCTTCGTTCGCTGAGTACCCGGTGACCGAGAGTCCCTGGTTGTGGAGGACTCGGAACCCGCGTCACTACCTAACTTGCTGAGCAATATCTAAAAAGAAAAACATAACTGACAATCATTTCAGAACATAAATTATTTCATTATTAACAAACTTAGTTTTGCAGGGTTGGTAAGACAACACAGTTACTTTATTAAAAGGTCTATGTGCGGGTTTGCCTTGCAAAACTACTGTTGTATTGGCGCAGTTCCCTCAGCTGGTGATGATGATAATGCCCTGGCTATATAGCCAATGGCGCTCACCTGTACCTCCTTCTCCTTGGCCTGCAGTAAGTATGCGCCGGTACTGATGATTGGTCTGGGGCAGCTGCTTCAGCTTGCGCTCCAGCTTACGATGACCTGGCTATATAGCAGATACCTCGTCCAGGGCTCACCTGTAGGTCGTTCTCCTTAGCCTGCAACATCGCCAGTAGCGGTTGTAGTAGTGGCACAGCTCCTTGAACTTGCGCTCCAGCTGTTTATGATGGTCACCTGGTTCTCGTCCTCATCTGAAATTCGTTCTCCTTGGCCTGCAGTGTGCGCCGGACCTAGTTGCTGTGCTGGTGCAGCTGCTTGAATTTGCGCTTCACCAGCATATAGCCATATAGCAGATGCACCCTCAGCCTCACTCTCACCTGCAGTTCGTTCTCCTTGGCCTGCAGCGTGCGCCGGTACCGGTTGTTGTACTGGCGCAGCTCCTTGAGCTTCCGCTCCAGCTCGGGCCCCGGGCTGCGGCACTCGTGCGTAGACGCGGGCCGGAGGGTGGCGCGGATGCGGGACGGGGCTGTGCCGGGCTGGCCGTTGCGACGGAGCTCAAGTAACTGCAATCATAGGTAGCACTGATTAACTCCATGTACTATTAATATATTCACTAGCATAGAGGCATTCCATCTTAGTCCTCAGGGTTGGCAACGCATTTGCAGTCTTAGGATTGCATTGCAGTCTTGTGAATGCGAATGTCTATGGGTCACAGTTTCCACTTACCATCAGGTGGCCTGTGTGCTCGTTTGTCTTCTCTATGCCATAAAAAAAAAATATATATATATATACAGGGTGTCCTGGATCGAATTTGAGATATTTGGCGGGGTAATAGTTCGCACGATTCTGATCAAGGGGGTATGGTTCATTTTTGTCTCTGTTAATGTAAAAATAAAAAGGATTACTTATATTAATTTTGTTACTTGATGTATCGCAGCCGATATCTCGACCTTGACATTTTGACGCTGATACTATACTACTCCAAACGTTCTAGTAACTAATGTCAAAATTCTAAGTTCAAGGTCAATGACCTGACACCATACGTTGTTTACATGGTATGTAAACAAACAGTTCGCTCCATGTAAGCAGAAATCTGACAAATTTTTTAAAAATAATTATAAATTTTAGTGCAACTCACTGTATTTTCATTTTTGCAATTTGAACACTAACTAGCTGGTTTTATCAATATTAATGTTGTTTAGGGCATATTGTCAAAGTTTTTACTCGTGTAGTCTGTGGGTGTGTACCCAGAAGTCATATAATGCACTAGCTGTTCCCGTGTCCACTTCGTTGGGCTAAACATTTTTTTTGAGTTAATATTTTTCCCGCTAATTGCCGTTCCCGTGGGAATTTCGGGAATTCCTTTCTTAGTGCACCTCTAGGGTACCTAAGCTACGTCCCTTCCAAATTTCAAGTGCCTACGTTTAGCCGTTTAGGCTGTGCGTTCATATGTCAGTCAGTCAGTCAGTTTCTCCTTTTATATATTTAGATTACGTGTGCATATAACAAAGTGTTCAAAGTCTTGCTAAGGCTTCCCCGCTTTTGAAGCGCGTCTGGTATGTTAGCGGATGCCGGCGTCGATGACTGTACGCAGTAATGCGCAAGAAATCCGCGTCCATAGTTAAGACTGCGCCGAGCAAACGCCGAGCGTCCAGTGGCGCCCTCATTACTATTATTGGGTTTTCTAATTAACAAAAGAATTTCCTTGGAACCAAACAAAATTTGTTTGTAGCGCAAGTACCTATAAACACAATTTATGGGATAGGTACGTAACAAACTTTAATAACCAATACCCTTTGAGTAGTCAGCTTAACGGGAAAAGGTAGCCACTTTTTTTCGTTAAGTTAATAACTCGAAGGTGAATTGTTATTAAACTGTATGATATACCCTATAAGTTGTGTTTTCATTTGTAGTACCTACAAATACATTTCATTAAATTTCAAGAAAATACTTTAGTTTATTAGAAAACACAATAAAAGTAATGAGGGCGCCACTGTACATCCGGCGTACGCTCAGCGTAGTCTTAAGCGTATGCGGAGACGCCACGACGAGATTCTGCAGACTCTGCCGTCCTGGGCGTGTGAGCCCGTGTTGCCATTCCTTTATTTAGTAACATCTGCATTTGTACTAACATAGTTTATAGGCCGTATTACTACCGGCTACTCCAGCTGTTCTATAGTGACTCAGTATAGAACTTGATACAAAAATACATTTAATTTTTAACTAACTCTCGTCTCTCAGCTCGACTAGTTCCATGATTATTTAATTTAGGTCAGCCTAATATCATCAGCTTAAGTGGCAGTGGGCGGGGCACATTGCTCGCAGGACTGATGGCCGATGGGGTCAGAAGGTTCTTGAGTGGCGTCCGCGGACCGGGAGACGTGCTGTAGGTAGGCCTCCAACAAGATGGAGTGACGACCTTGTGAAGATCGCGGGAACGCAGTGGATGCGAAAAGCACAAGACCGGTCTGAGTGGAGAGCCTTGGGGGAGGCCTATGTCCAGCAGTGGACGTCTTTCGGCTGACATGATGATGATGATGAATATCACCAGGCATCATCCATCAAATGGCCAAGGGCATTTTTAGATTTGTGTTTAACATGGTCGAGAAGAGTTGTGTAAGTTAAGAAATCTCTTACCTTCGGTATAAAAACTAGGAACAAAGTAGTCGTTGTACAGAAGATGATGAATATGGCGATTAGGACGAACAGCGCGTCTTTATGGTCTGCCAGCACCTGTAATTTCGAAATTATCTCTCATTACTGGTATTTACAGTCTGAGATATGCATTAGCTGATATAAAGATAAAGGTGACATAGAGCTGTATGATAATAATAGCTAAATCCAGGCCATCTCCAGATCTGGCAAGAAGATATAGAAATTACAGAGCTCAGAACAGGATAAAAAAAGATTCCAATTCGAGTTCTCCTTTTTTAAACTTATGGGAATCCAGGTGTTAAGTTGCTTTGTAATATTATTAATCTCAATGAAGCTCTAACTCTATTTAGGACATATGAAATAATAATGACCAGCGCAAGAGGAGCTCCAGTAATGCAGACTATGAGTACGTTGTAGACGGACAGGCCGATGTGCTTGGAGTCGTTCAGGGCTGGGATGGAGACGGAGCGCGTCTCCCACGCCAAGAAAGCTCCGAACACCTGGAAACATCATCACGGAATTTAAAAATGGCAATAGAACTTTGTAATAAACAAGTAATAAATAACTCAGTAGGGTCCTCTAGTGGCTCAACTTAATATCCATGATCGTACACGGTTACAAAAATCGAATTCAGTTACACACAGCGCGTATAATTAGCCGTTGTGCGTGTCTCAAACTTGCTCTAACTTCGACAAAGGACACGTCTAATGACAGTTGTAGTAATTCGCTTATATATCGGCGGTTAAAGGTATGTCTGAAATTTTATTGATAAGTATATTTCAATCCACAAAAAATATTCCGCTACATTTTTTATGTATTCTGCTTCTTTAGTTTCTTTTCAAGTTTATTTTCCATCTTACCAGCAGCAGACCCTTGTAGGCATAGATGACTCCTATGAAGATGGACATCTGCTCCGACTGGCAATATTCGTTCTCTTGCACGATCTCGATGTCTTCGCTCGTTGGGTGAGGCTGCAATGAAATTAAATATAGTAACTCACAATTAATTAACAGAAGAATAATGAGCACATAGATCAGCTGAAAATAAATGGGCCCTCATTTGCAAACTTTCTCCATGCCACAAGATAAACGATGAGGGTTACTCACGACTGGATCCATTTGCTTAGTGGCCCGGTAGAAGGGGTCGGCGACCTGCCACGTGATCATGATGCCGAAGTCCACAGACAGCAGAACTCCCACCACCATGAAGAGCTGGTAATCCTTGATCACCTGCCACGACATTAAAAGCAAACAGATAGTCCAGGTCTTAAATAGATCATAAAACCCTATGTAGCATTTTTTCTTTTTTTTTGAGAATAGGGATTACCGAGATCTATGCTGACCGAGTCAAAGATTAAAGCTAATAAATTACAAAGTAACTTTACCTTCTTGTTAAGCTTGACGTCGGTGAAGATGGAGTGCACCCTCCAGGTCTTAGAGAACATGGCTCCAAAGGCGAAGCTGAACCCTGCCATGAGGAGCCAAGCGCGTGCCGTGCAGATGTACGGGAACGCGGCTAAAAAAAAACAAATGATAAGATCAGACCAGGATTGCAGGGGAAGTAGCTGATACCGTTCATCCCACAACTAAGCCAGTTGGTATAGATAGCAGAGGAGAGGCAGAGAAAGAAATTATCGAAGCTGTTTATGCCTCATCAGCGAGCCTTATGGTTGTGTTTATCGCGTGACTAAATGTGGATAAAGCATCCGTCACTCTCGTACTTATATACGTGTCAAAAAGTGACGGATGTTTTAATCACATCTTATCACGCGATAAACGCAGGCATATGAGCCCCCTGTAGTGTCTCATCTGTTTTGCCTATTTGTGAGATAAACTGTGATACGGCAAATGGTACCTTATAGCAATTCACACAATCATCAAAAAGCCTGCCACAATAGGTATGTAATGGACGTTTACAAGTTACACTCAAAAGATCTACTCGCATTTCACTTTTAGAAACTATGAACATTCATAACAATTGATAAGTTGGTTATCGTTCCTGTAGAAGACCATCCCAACATGCTCTCAAGTAATCATGACCAAATTATGTGTCAAAATCAGGATAGTTGCTCAAAAGACTCGACGTATGCAAAGAATAGAAAAATGCCATCAAAAATATTTAAACATCGAAGCATAACATGACAAACCAAGCACTACATAAAGCTACAAATACGACAGACCACATACCACCAACCGACAAAAGCTTCGCAGTAAAGGAAAATGAAACCAAAACTTGGAAACATGCTGACGACTCCTCGACCTAGAAAATGACCTAGGTCTTTCTCAGAATGAAATTCTAATCTAATAGTCAGGGGGTAAGAGTTCCCAAAATTTGGTTAACGGCATCCACATTGCCCGGGGGTGAGGCTCAAGCTGGGGGGAGCAAGCTGTCGTTACCTCCACGCTGGGCTTCCTGAGAAAGACCTAAGAATACATGAAATGATGAGATCAGGTGACACGCACCGTGCATGCCGTTCGACAGTGCTCGAGTTAAAGCTATATTCCATCATCTTGTTCAAAGTTGTTTCTCTGAAGCGAAGCTTTGAATCAGCCTATTCTAGCTTTAAAGTGATTTTTTAAAGCATGATCGAGATTAAATTTCAAACGTGATGATCTTTGATGTGGTTACCTTGAATCCGAAAAAGTTGAAGTAGAAAATACAGATTAATGACATTGCGACAGGATTGACAGTAAAGAGAGCAAGGAAGATGGTATGACACGTACCGATGCTGCTGAGGCTAGAGTCCAGCCCCAGAAAGATCACGCTGGTGTAGGTGAGCATGCAGCCGATGATGATGAGGTTGTTGAGGTGCGGAGATGACATCTTGATGTACCTGAAATATTTACAGAGTTACACGTGCTGCACAATCTACTTATAGGTGATATAGAGATCTTCTAGCAAGAAATATGTAGTGGTAAGGTCCGAACACTCTCACACTCAAAGTTGAATCTTCTTAGAACCCACAAGGGTTTCGCTTGACTTGGTTCTAAATGTACTACCAAGATTTGAACCGAATAACAAACATACAAGTGAATTAAAGCTTGTAAAAAATATTATATAAAGCATACCGTTGGTTCCTGTAGTGGATGTTCATGGCGAGAAAGGCGGTGGCGATGAAGATGCCGAGGATGGAGCAGGACACCAGGAACGAGTAGATGGTGATGTTGACCTGCGAGTGCATGATCAGCAACAGCGTGCGGTCCTTGGGCGGGTTCCTGGCAACATTACCCGTATAAATACTATCGTATGGAATTTTCCTCATTTTAAAAGGTATGACTCAAAAATTAAAAGTTTTGTTTTGAACCTGATTTGAATAAGCGTTTGTTACAATAAATTAAGAATATACTCGTAACACAAGATAATCACAAAAGTCCATACTTATGTCACGAAATGGTCTTTAACATAGATTAGATAAGATTATATTATTTATTGCTCAATATACATATACTTAACGTTACAAAATGCCCACGTCAACCATAACAAAGACATTAGCGAAAAAAAGACTATAAAAAAAATGCATTTGTTCTACATTGCTTTCGTAATAATTGATCTGACTGTCAGAATGCTATTAAAACCAGTTTCAATTCGGTGGGTAACAATTTAGGACCGGAAGTACAGCAAACGAATACTACCTTCTAATATATTTTTTAAGCATATTAAATCTACTTAGATCCTGAACAATAGTAAGACACATATTTACAGCAACTTGGTTAATCATCATCGGGACTTACTTGCCAAACCACTTGAACATCTGTCCACTAGAGAGGTCGAGGTGGTCACGCTCTGCGCAGTACTCTCCGACCTTGATCTCTCCGATCTCATCGCCCTGGAACTGCTTCAACAGGATAGACGCCTTACGCTCGTTGTCATGGAAACGGACTGGACCCTGGAAGTTTGAGGCATGGAGAAAGCAAACGAGCACATGGGCCAACGGGCGGTTTTCTAAGAATCTAAGAGTTGAAGAATAAATTGCGAAGATGACAAAACTCAAGCTATATCAAAACCCTAAACCAGGATGCTTGGCTTCCTACACCTCGTCTTATCTTAATACAATTGAAAATTGGGCGTAAGAAAGAAATAAAAAGCATGTCAAAAATAAAAACATGAATGCCTACCGTAACTCCTTCAAAAGTGACGTTGCTGAGTGCATCGAGAAACAGCTGTTCCCACTCTTTGTCACGGTAACGGAAGTCCAGAACCGTCTTCTCTTTGTACCGAAGCTTCACACGCTGTGCCACTGTTTGGATAGCTAATGCCATAGCCCAGATACCTATAGCCAACAAAACATAAGGATGTAAGACAGTGTTACCTAGAGCTTAACCCTGAGGTACGTCGGGTATATCGAGTGAAGGTTTAACATAGTTTATTAAATAATACTGAACATTTTTTTTTTATGGCATAGAGATGACAAACGAGCACACAGGCCACCTGATGGTAAGTGGAAACTGTGACCCATAGACATTCGCATTCACAAGACTGCAGAGCAATCCTAAGACTGCAAATGCGTTGCCAACCCTGAGGACTAAGATGGAATGCCTCTATGCTAGTCATTTCACCGGCTGTCTTATCCCCAAACCGGAACACAACAATGCGAACACTACTGTTTGGCGGTAGGTTAATGGATATGACGGTATGGTACTACTAAAAATAAAAAATAAATTAATAGGACCAAAAATTCAACTCCTGAGTGAAGAAAATCAAGAGATAGAAGTTCTACATAGATAAAGTCTTGGGCAAAATGTAGACTTATCCATTAGTATAAGTTAATGCTTAGGGTTACACTGTTATCTTACCATCGTATGTGTAACCATGAAATCTGGAATACTCGAGGCCTCTTCTCCGATCGTATTCAACTTGGTAGTCTTTCGCGGTCTGAAAATGATGACATTCACTTTAATAAGATTAAAAATGGGTTTAATTGCATCTTTTTTTCACTCGTCAGTCGAAGACATAAATTGATGAACAAATCCAAATTTTCAAAACACCTGCTCAATGTAAAGTTCCATATGTCGCTGAACCAATTGTAGATCAAATCTATGTGAACATTGCAGAATGTCAAATGTTAGTAAACAATATTTTATCAAAAGTTGCTGGACTTTATAAATCTACATAATTAGATTATCATTGATGGCAACAGCTAATTTTGGACTTCTTCGTGGAATTTTAGCGTACAGTTTAGTTTTGGATTATTTCATCGACTTTAAGTGTCCAGCGACTTTTGGCGTTAATTAAGTTATGGTCTGTTTAGGGACTTTTGAACGTTCATGAATGACGAACAAGGAGTTTTGAACATACCTTTGTATATTAACACACGGAGAGTTCTCGTGTACAGTTAAATTCGTAGCTTTATTTTGTTTAGCGACTTATGTCTTTGACTGTACAATAATATTTTTAGAAAGGCATCATAAAATCTTTCGGCAACGCTATGATTTCGTGGATTTCCATAGTCTGATTCATTTAATTCCAAAATCTCTTTGTCTAATTTTCTTTTAGATGGATTTTCTAACCTGTTCATCAATCAGGTGGCGGGACTAACATAACCTACCATGGACATGGCATAGAAACAAATGCACTTACGATCCCTGAAACTGTAGTTTCTCCGGTAGTAGAGAGAGGAAGCAGGTCAGTCAGGATGGCCGTGTCGAGCGCAGTCGTAAGGTCCCGCTTGGAGCACGGCGCACGTCGCCGCCACCATTTTGGATTGTAAGTGCCCAGGAGTAGCCACGTGTACGCTCGGCCGTACATCTCCAATCTGAATTTAAATCAGTGAATACGTCACGCAAGCTAAGCTTAACCCCGTATCCTAAGGCCCACGTCAAATCTCGTTAATTCAAAAAAGTTAAGTTTTCAAACTTACAAATGTCCTAAGTAAATTAAGGTTTTATCCGGTAAAAGGATAAAACATGAAACACGCTGAAGTTACGTAAATTGATTGATTGATTGATGCGTCAAAATCGCAATAACTTTTTAACATAGTAAAATCGTTAAATCCAACAGTGACACTAAATGACGAAAAGACTATTAGAATAGTATAATATGTATAACGAATCATGCCCATAAACTTCATAAATTGATACTCAAATCCTTACTTATAAGCCTCACAGAAGATCTCCACAGCCCAGGTCTCGTTGAAGTTCCCGAGGATGATGCGGATATCCTTCTCTTTGAGCTTGGCGAGCGCACCCTTGATGTCTGTCGCGAAGCTCTGCTGCTCCAAGATCTCGATGCCGTGGACGTCCAGGTCGGAGATGAGGCGGTTGTGTGCCTGAAGTCAGGAGATGGGAAGATTGGAGGTTAGAGAAGAGAGTTAACGGTCAGGATATTCATTCTCGGGTTGTTCGATGAATGTCTATCGTGAATCTACATGGAATATTAACAGCGACAGTTCTATGGAACTTCGAATAGGAATTCATAAGAGACCTCACAGATTGGCAGACATTTCACGGTTCCGTCTGAGTCGTCTGACTGAGGTTTAACTCTAAGACTCTTGTTCTAAAAAGCTGTAATTTGGTATAATACAAAATAATTACGCCGACACAGTCGTGACATAAAACCTGCAGGATTCAGGAGCAAATACTCGCGTTTATCGCACAAATATTTGCCCTTACCGGGTATCAAAACCGGGACTGTTAGCTTCGTAGGCAGGGTCACTGCATATGCGTACAATTTAACTGAGTATGCATCAGGTGCGGATAAAGGGCATCAGCACCTCATTTCTACTCCGGCTCCTAATGAAGTTGTCCACCTATACCAAGGGAAATGGCGTCCTCAAACCTACCAGCGCGTATCTCGGCTCGTTCTGGTAGATGGTCCCGACGCGGGTCCAGTTGAAGTGCTGCAGCAGCCGGATCCTCGGCATGTTGAACGCGTTCTCCGAGGGCACGATGCGGAAGAAGTTGGGGAATGCTTCTTTTGTGAACATTGGGTGTGTGTCCGCGTATGACAACTGAAATAACAGGAGGACAATATATTATTGACTTGTTATGATTGGTATTGTTAGTGGTAGGACCTGGTGCAGGTTTCAATTTGGCCACTGTCGCTATCACTGTATTGGATCGCTCCTTTGCCTGCCGCTGACAGTGAAATGACTAGGACTTCTATCTTAGTCTTCAGGTTTCACAACGGAAAACAGGTTTCTTCAGGTTTCACAAAAAAACTGAAAGTCGGAAGTGAAGCCGTAGTATCAATTTCCTTCTGCGATGTACTTCCGAAGAAATATGACATTACAGTAGTATCGTACTACATTAAAGTCACACTATGAGGAATATATTCAGTCATCCACGTAACTTTTTATGTCTTATTCACGTTGTGACAAGAGCGAAAAAGGAACATGTATCGGTTTTCCTACTTAAGATATGTCAAAATTTCACCAGAGCAAAACAGTGCCAAGCCTTGTGAGGATAATTTTCTACCTGATTGTCTAATTGTAAGACCACTCACCTGTGTAAGATGCCAGTGCTTGGACGCCTTGGCGATGGGATCAGTAACGTGGGTGCAGGCTGCACCGAACAGCATCAGCTTATGCGGGCCTGAGTGCATCATGTCGAAGAATGACTTCACTCCAACCGCCGCGTTGCACTGAGGAAATAACCACCTTATGGTTATATGATTCAGGTTGCATCTCTAAGTAGTATAGGGAATATTCATTACTTTTTTTCACAGCTTCGATAAAAGCTGATTCATGTAACAAACAGATGAGAAAAATATGTAAATAGCTTTAAAAATAACCGAGATATAAGGTAACAAAGATTTGTTCCTATTCATTTCCAGCAAAACAGAATTTAACATGAAGTTTATGGTCACAGTGCATATCGGATCCCTCTTCTAATTATCAGTTGAAAATGCTTGTATCATCCGTATTTCTAGACCAATTTTATTTTCAATTTCACATTTGGTGATCTCATTTACGGTATTTTTCCAAAACGCAATTTAAAAAAATCTAGCGTATTCCCTATCGATAACTTCAGTACAATAACAACGGTCTGGCAGAGACTTTCTGGCACGAACTGACATTAGGGACTCATTTGAACAAAACACTTGAAGTTTTTGCTACACATCTTCTCAGCAGTCTCATACTGATCTTGTCCGAAGCGTCAAAAAATTCAAATTCAAAATTCAAAATTGTTTATTTCCTTAACAAACCAGTACAAATCATATGATGGCCGGCGTCCCCTTGTAAGTTATTTCAAAATAACCTGTGCCAGGAGGCACCGCTCTTCCATACTTACAGTTTATTTATTATAGTCAGTTCTTAAAACAAACATCTTAGCCTAATTGTGCAAAGTGTGGTTACAGAATTATCAACAAGTTTTTAGAGTTGTTGGTAATTCTGTAGCTCTGCCTACCCCACTCTGGGAATACAGGCCTGAGTTTATGTATGTATGTATGTATTAATGTATGTATGTAGTTCTTAAAACAATTTAACCTAAATTTTATTTGTCTGTGTGTGTGTGTGTATTTAGACTATAATTCCAAGCAGATCTTCTTGATCATAGTTACGTCAGTAAATAAACATGTGATCTCATACCTCGGTATCGTTCCACCACATGTGCAGTCGGTAGTTGCGCAGCACGGAGTCGTGCTCGTTGACATGGTCCAGGGCCAGCTTCACGCTCGGCATCACGCCTCGCCCTACAGTAGAGTTTACGAAAACGTTAATATCGATGGGTAAGTAGTCAAGTACATTTTGAATGGGGGTCACTTCCATTACGATTGATTGAAATTGGGTCCATATTGGCTCATAATTATAAAATTGGTCTTTTGAATTTTTATACAAATAACGATTTGTGACTATACTCATCATTACTCCGAAAAATTTTGCTCATACTTTTTTGTTCATACTTTTTTAAGTCATAACTATCGCAACTCATAAATGCATTTTTTCAAAAACCTGTTCCTTTTTTTAGATTTTTATAAATCTAACCTAACCTAACCTAATTTTATCTAAACGTAAGATATTTAAGAAATTCTGAAAATGTGTACGGTTCCATGAATATTGGCGTTATAAGTTCAGATGATTATTAAGTTCGGATCATTAGTATTAAAAAAAAAATGAAGAGTATGAAGAGTGATCATTAGGTTGTAAAATTATATGAGATACATTTTCGGAGTTCCAATAATCTAATTTGTAATTTTATATGAACTTTGGCGCACCCATTGAAATTGGATTGAAACACCATAGCGATGGCTATAATGCCTATAATATATGTAAGTAGACCGGTAGACGGACATGAGTAGTCTGCAGAAAGTATACTGCACTATAAGAACCCTGTTGCAATTAGGTGACGTACAGTCAAGGAAATTGATTCCTAGAACACTTTGGACTATGTCAAAGTGACACTATGGTCCGACTTTTAATTCACTGCAGTAAAATGACACAGCCAAATGTCATTCTGAGAAATAATTATACCACATTTATTTAAATAGTGCTTGACACGTTCACCTAACGAATGATTTGATCAAAGAATGAACTAAATATTTTATGAGCATTATATAGGTACTTAGCTAAGTAGATTATTTTATTACATTGCTGATCAAATTGCTTGCAACAGATTGTTAATAAAAAAATATGAGACACGAGTAAGCCACAGACTAAACAAAAAAATATCGCATTTAAGTAACATTAAAAAAACAAAACTGCTCAATTCATAAAGACAGTGACATACTTAAATCAAGGGAGCTGTAATAATTATATAAACCAAAAACGTCAGATCACTTATTCATGCAATAGTAATTAGTTGGTTTAGGCGTTTTGTTTATTTGTCAAAATTGACATCCTTAGCAATATCACGCCACATAACATACCATTGACGTGTGGCATTCGGTACGCACGGCTTCCCTGAGAGTTTTCGTTTGCTTACTGCTACTTAAACCCTCCTAAATATTAATAGTATTAATGTAGTGCAAATAACTCGAATGAACTACAATACATTGTTAATTTTTTCATTCATTCATTAGGCAACATCACTATTTTTTATACACCAAAAACTGACAACACTGAAGCTGTCATTCTACTGCACTGAATTAAAAGTCGGACCATAAATAAAATCATTAGAAGGCTCTTACGTTTTGATTGATTACAACACTTTGACATAGTCGAAAGTGGTCTAGAAACCAATTTCCTTCACTGTACCTTATGCAACAAGGTTCTATACGATGGTTGCTGAACTTGTTGACTGTGCAAAAATCGAAATATTCTTTTTCATCACACTTGCTCGTAAATAGTGTCCTAACATGCTAGAAAAATCGACCGTAAATCCAAAATAATACCCGCGGGCCTTTTTTTACCATTACGTAACTAAAGTGCGTAATAGCTTTTTCATCACACTTGCTCGTAAATAGTGTCCTATAACATGCTAGAAAAATCGACCGTAAATCCAAAATAATACCCGCGGGCCTTTTTTTACCATTACGCTTCTAACGTGCGTAATAGCTTTTTTTTTAAATATTATACGTGGACTCAAACTATCACAATACGTCATGACCCCAATTCTTGTGCCATTCGATATGAAGTTTCATTCGAGATGAAATGTCAGTTGAATACTATTTCCTAAAAATCTCGCATAATAAACTCTCAATCTCATATGTCAGTAGAATCGGACTCCGAACACGTTTGACATTATCTGTGGTAAGTCACAGACAATGATGTAGTCTGCCGCTAATAAGTTAAAAATATGATGTTTTGTCTGATTTTATTTCATTTCCTCGCAATTGTGATGAAAAACATTGTATGTTACACGGGTGGTAAAGAAAATACAAAGCTCGAGTCATTAAAGCCCCTCAGCCTTCGGCTTCGGGCTTCTAACAGACTCTCGTTTGTAATTCTTTCTTTACCACCCTTAATACACAATGTACTATTTTTTTTAAATATTATACGTGGACTCAAACTATCACAATACGTCAGGACCCCAATTCTTGTGCCATTCGATATGAAGTTTCATTCGAGATGAAATGTCAGTTGAATACTATTTCCTAACAATCTCGCATAATAAACTATTGATCTCATATGTCACTAGAATCGGACTCCGAACACGTTTGACATTATCTGTGGTAAGTCACAGACAATGATACATCATTGTCTGTGACTTACCACAGATAAGTAGTCTGCCGCTAATAAGTTAAAAATATGATCTTTTGTCTGATTTTATTTCATTTCCTCGCAATTGAGATGAAAAACATTGTATGTTACACGGGTGGTAAAGGAAATACAAAGCTCGAGTCATTAAAGCCCTCAGCCTTCGGCTTCGGGCTTCTAACAGACTCTCGTTTGTAATTCTTTCTTTACCACCCTTAATACACAATGTACTATTTTCTTTGCTACTTATGTCATAAAAAATCCTTCCCCTATTTGCCAAATAGATTTATTCGAATGTGATATTATGCGAAAGTGATACAGGTAAGTGTCCCAATTTCCATAGTTTTGGATACGAAATGATCGGTCGCGAATTATGAATAGAAATGTACCTCCGAGTATTCTAGTTTTATTGCTTTGATACTCGTAACTGCGGAATTGATTTCGCTCTCTCCCTCCCCCTTGGGAACGAGGAAACTAAGTAATAAAACAGCGTATTCTACCAAACATCATTATTTTATTACAGTTACAGTTATGGACGCCGAATTAAAACCAATATGGTAACATGTCGAAAGCAATATGGTTTTACGAAGTAAAATAGACCCCCTCTAGGAGCTCTATTCTACACTTGGTAAAATTATATCGCTTTTGGTATGTTATCATATTGTCAACTCCATAAAACCAAGTTGTCCCACCGCCGACAAAGAGCGAAAACCAAGTAGAGCCATTTATATATGCGTCTTTTATTTACACGAGATCAATATCTTTTGTTAGAGGGAGAGTTTTCGCCGGCAGTGTGAACAGCCAGCGACCAACTATTAATATAATATGTCTCTTTTATTAATACGGAATCTATATCTTTTGTTCGTGTCTTGAGCGAGAAAATAATCGATAGCTGATCGCTTCGACAAGTGACTAAGACTGCAAATGTATTGAGAAAAGATTGAGATAGAATGAGCCTATTCTATTCATTGTCAGTCCATATCTTATCTATTTTTAACCGACTTCAAAAAAGGAGTATACGTTCCTCTGTATGTCTTTTTTTCTTGATATATGTTCCCCGATTTCTCCGTTAACTATTAACCGATTTAAAAAAAAAAATGTCTTGATGGGCTATGCTTTCGAATAGTTTCGAAGTAGTCCCATTGTCGCCAAATCTACATCTGATGAGGGGATCCGTGAGGAATTGAGGGAACTCCTCAAATATTATAAGCAGACAAACAGCTATTTTAGTATTTTTAGGAACAAGTCTAGCATTTGCATTGAGTAAGCATCATTTGATGAAGTGGAACTGATGATGAAGACCACAAATGGCTACCGGAACTCCTCAACGGTACCTATTTCAAGGGTGGCGATAAGATATCTCGATTAAGGTAGTTGAGCAATTGTAATTAAGAACATTTCTATTGTTTAAATATGACTACGACTTCCCCGCGGCGTTGCTTGCGGCGAGCTTGAAATATCTCTAAGTTTCATATCAACTAAGAAGTCGGCGACTCACAATATTTTTACCCACAGGCCGACTTCAATTCTAATGACCTATACCTATATAAGAAGTAATTTTTTGGGTTTTTGAAGGCGGTTTTCTGTTTTTTAAAACATTTATTTTATTTTATACTTTTTAGTGATCATAATAAAAAAAGATAAGAGTTAGATTGAAAAGGGCATGCTTCGATCGTTCGGTCATTTGGAAAGGATGGATGAAAGAAGATTGACGAAAGAGATATACAGATCGAAAGTGAGTGGACGGGTCGGAAGGGGCCGCCCTAGGCTTACTTTTTCGAGTCAAATCGGTGAAATACTGGAAAAGGGCCGAATCTTAAGTACCCGAAACCGACGTGCGTGCATGACTCGATGTATGAATGTGGAGGAAGCGAAAGAAATTTGTCAAGATCGTAGCAAGTGGAAAGAAGGTGGTCTCTGCCTACCCCTCTGGGAAACAGGCGTGATTTAATGTATGTATGAATGTAATAAGCTGATGAATGCTTGGTGGAAGGTAAAAGGACATGTTACAAGTAAATAGGTACCAGTGTGCGAGTTCTCCACGCCCTTGCCGAAGGGGAAGAAGCCAGCGATGTAGACGTCGGTGCGCCGATTCAAGATGGCGTCGAGGTTGGGCTTCTGCGCGGACGCAGCCAACGCCAGGAGCAGCGCCGCCCACCACATCGCTGCCAACATAACAGCTGGTTAAACTTCTAATAATCATCCCAATGATCATAAATTAAAGTTATCATTTATTGGTAGAGCATAGCAAGCAATAAAAAAACCTACGTGCATTTTTTGGTTATACGGTTATACGACGACGCGCTGGCCTATAGTGGGTATATTAGTGACCCTGCCTACGAAGCTAGTGGTCCTGGGTTCGAATCCCGGTAAGGGCAGATATTTGTGTGATGAGCGCGAATATTTGTTCCTGATTCATGGATGTTTTCTATGTATTTAAGTATATATTTCTCTATATAAGTATTTATATCGTTGTCTAGTACCCATAGTACAAGCCTAGAGCTTAGTTTGGGACTAGGTCAATTGGTGTGAGATTGTCCCCTTATATTTATTTATTTTATTTATATTTTTGGTCTCTAATTATATTTTTTCACCCGACTGCGGGAAAGCGCAAAAGGAGGGGTAAGTGTTTGACCTGTATGAATGTCCGTCTCTATGTTCTCTCGTAACTACTAACGGATACACCGATTTTATTCAATTATACGTGGTGATTCGTCGTAACCATAGAGTGTCATAGGCTGTATTAAAATGATTTCGATGTGAAATTGGTGAAATAAAAAATATATACCTACATGAGAAGTAACATTACTTTGACGACATTATCCAAACAGCAGTTGAGTTTTTTAAAGATTTTTGTTAGACTTGTATTCTAATTACTGTATTTAAGTTTTATGCCTATGTTACTCCCACAAACAAGACAAATCTAACAAAACCTCACTCTTCACAATCGGTCAAGCCGATTAAGCTTCAGAAGGTCACGATGAAATGGAATGGATTATTTATTAGATATTAATATTTAATTTACTAGTGAGCCGCCCTCGCTTCGCTTCGGTTTATGTGAGTTTTCTGTAACACCCGTACAGAAACCAGAATCTATTAAACATATAAACCTTCCTCTTGAATCACTCTATCTATTTTAAAAAAACACATCAAAATCCGTTGCCTAGTTTTAAAGATCTAAGCATACATAGGGACAGACAGACAGGGAAGCGACTTTGTTTTAAACTATGTAGTGATTTAGGTATTTATTAAACCAACAACAAAAATTACAAATAAAACAAAAGCCCTGCAAAACTGTATTAGAACAGTTTGACTGCAGGAAGCCTTTAAAAGAACAGTAAGTAGGTACTATAATCTTAATATTATACAATGTTTAATTGACACGAGGAAACAAGGGGTTCATCACTCAGGAACTTTACCACCTTTAGATAGGTACGCGACATTCTTTTTTCTTCGACTTGATATTGACTAAACATACATAGGGTACGTTGTCGAACAGTGAACCACCCTTTTTTCTAAGTCATATAACTTGATAGAAAAAAAAGCTAAGAATTTCATTTTAGTGTTATCGTTTAGGTAATTTAATAAGGTTTCTAAGTTTTATATTACAGAAAGCCAGATGAACAAACTAAGACTCGTAAAGGAGGTTTTAAAAAAAAATGAAATTTGGCTCACTGTGTACTATGGATAGTTTACACTGAACCAATTATATTTCGACAGTGAACCACCTTTTTTTCTAAGTCATATAACTTGCTAGAAAATAAAGCTAAGAATTTCGTTTTGGCGTGATCGTTTAGGTAATTTCATAGGATTTCTCAGTTACACGTTACATAAAGCCAGAGGAACAATCCAAGACTCATAAACGAGTTTAAAAAAATAATTAATTTGGCTCACTGTGTACTATATCATTTGGTACAAAATAAAGCTAAAAAAGAGAAAAAATAAATCGTTTTGGTGTCATAATGTAGGTAATTTTATAGGGTTTCTCAGTTACAAGCTACAGAAAACCAAAGGAACAAATCCAAACCCATAAAAAAGGTGTTTTTTTTAAATGAAAATTGGCTCAATGTATACTATGGGTAGTTAACGCTGAACCTTGAATCTTGTTGAAATATGGTTCACTGTTGAACTATATTTCAACATTCAATTATTATTTCATTTCCAGTAAAAAATGCTTTGTGAAAAAAAAACATGCAATTTTTGAAAATCAACTTTTATTTAAAAAAATACAAGCGAAAAAAATGTTTCTTCTAATAAAAAAAACTTTAAAGTATGTATGTATGTAAACACTTTATTGTACAAAAGAAAAACCATAACAATACAATTAATATAGAAATATGTACAAAGGCGAACTTATCCCTTTAAGGGATCTCTTCCAGCTAACCCTTGAGAGATCGAGATGAGTGAACGGTTGTGCAACGAGTAAACAAGTGTACAAGAAGAAGACCAATAAAACTTATATAATTAAATTTAAAATAAAACTACATTCAAATACCTACATAAATAGATATAGAAATATACATATTAATAGTTAAATATACATACATAAACTACATTTTACGTATCTAGAGGGTAATTGATATTTAGGAGATAGAGTCAAGCCAGAACTTCTTTAAGTACCTATCATATAAACTATTCCACACGTCAAAAACAATAACTGTTAAAATAAAAAGTTTTAGTTTGGTTCTAAGGTACATAGTGAACCTAAGGTAGGTACACAGTGAACCTAAGGTACACAGTGAACCGGTTCAGTAAGTACTATGCGGACCTGGTTCACTGTTTAATACACACACTATTCAACTTACAATATAAAAAATATATAGGTTATTATATTGAATTGCCACAACGCATTATGCTCATAAAACGACTAAAACTACAGCAATTTCGATAATGTACAGCTTTTGTCCTTATAGTTAATAACAAAATATACAAAAATCGAGACACTTAAGTGAGAATACTCCGTTTTCTTTCGGAGCAACAAACAAACCGCACTCACACGTCAGTCTTTAGCCGTGGCCGCCGGCTCACTACGGGAGAGGGGAAGGGTGCCCGCGGGGCAAGTATTAACAAGTTCGGTCAAAGTGGCAACGTCGCAGTTCTCCCAATATGGCGGTGGTTCAAAGTATCTGGTTGGTTCACTGTTCGACAACGCACCCTACATACATACATAAGCTCACGCCTTTATTCCCAGAGTGGGGTAGGCAGATCTACAGAATTACTAACAACTCTAAAAACTTGTTAATAATTCTGTAACTACATTTTGCACAATTAGGCTAACATGTTTACCAGTGTATTAGTGACAGGTTGCAAGCCCATCGCCTAACAGTACTACACAGCCTTTATTCCCTTAGTCGTCTCTTACGACATCCACGGGAGGACACATGGAGTGGCACTATTCTTACCCGACAACAGTGTTGTCACATCTACCAACTTTTTGGTAGATCTACCTAATTTGCCTCCTGTCTACCTATCTACCACCCACGGCCCTAAAGCTACCTAATTTTGATATTTTCCATGCGTTTAGTGTAACGAAATGTTACTTGCTATCAAATTTTGCCTGTCTTGTAATTTCAGCAATTAAAACGGAACGCGTTATGTTAAGTGTATAATCTGTGTTTGAGGTGACATAAAAATTATGAGAAGCTGTCTGTGACAGCTGACACAGGCAGGATAGCAAAGCATTTTGCGGCATTTTAGGTAAGTTTGGTGTTAATTTTGAACATTTTCTACGCGTTTTTAATCATTAAAAACAGGGTGGTAGATCTACCTAATTTTCATTTCAAAATCTACCAATTTCTACTAATTTTTGGAGCCTGTTCTACCAATTTGCCGAAATTAGATGTGACAACACTGCCCGACAACCACGCGGGGTTTATTTATTAGTATGGCCATTACACATTATAATATTTATTATAAAATTATTATTCATGTCCAAAGCCCGGATGACGGGAGCAAAAATGCACCTTTTCCTAGTGCTTAATTAAATATCGAACATCCATCCATTTTTGAATCAGAAATTTATTGATCAGTCTCATTATCTTACATGTCAGGTTGTTGCACAATTTTACATCAGGTACCTAGGTAAGCTTACATTATATAATTATTATTTCAGTTAACTAATTACGTACTATAATTATTATCAAGAATATGAACTTAGCTCAACTGCGAGTAGGTAAAATGTTGTTAGTTTTTTCGTGCACTAGTGGTATTGTACTTTAGACACTTTTTTTTTTTTTTTTTTTTTTTATGGCATAGAGATGACTAACGAGCACACAGGCCACCTGATGGTAAGTGGAAACTGTGACCCATAGACATTCGCATTCACAAGACTGCAGAGCAATCCTAAGACTTAAAATTTTAAAAAACATTTTAAAACATGCTAATTAAACATTGGACATGCATCTTTAGGAATTTAGTACATTATACATTTTGATATTCGAAGCTTTGTTTTTAGGAATTTCGTACTTATGAAATTTGATTTTCGATATTATGCTACGGACCCGGCGCAACATGGTCATTTCTTCCATACTTCTCTATTAGTCGTCATCTCGGAAGTCTCTTTCTAGCCATCGTCTTTGACACAGTCCATCGTTTCTTAGGTCTTCCCTTCCTCGTATAGCCATCCACATTCATACTCAAACATAATAGTTATAATACGGTGAATAAATAGTCTTATTGCACATCCAACCATGTGGAAGAACCAATATCATTAAAAAATAATTTCATGTTGCAATCAAGCGGTACAAACATGTAGTGACGAAGTCATTGTGTAACTTTTTAATGCATAGAGAGATAAGAACTTTTAATCTGGTGATATAATGTCGTAGTTAATCCCTTATTCATTTTCTATACAAACAACACGCTATTTTATCCTTGTTATTCTTCGTCCACGTCTTTTCGGTTAGGACGCTTTGTACAGTCGGCCAAATAGTCTAGTTTGACAATTTTGTCACATTCCCGTGAAATTAAAATGTCACCTATAAATCAACTCTATAAATCTATTTTAGAATTAATCGGACCATGCATAATAATAAAAAAAAAAAAATACATACAGTGGAACGTATAACCTCCTCCTTTTTTGAAGTCGGTTAAAAATGAATTCATATTTAATATTCGTAATCATTCATCGTTTTTCACAAAATATATAAGTAAGTAATTGTTTTTTTTTTAAATTTGCAAATTTGTCATTTTGAGGTTATTTCCACTCCCTAAAATTTATCTATACCTACACAATCACTAAAAATTGTGATAATTCTCCATTCACGACCACCGTGATTGGCTGTTTAGGGGTTTCCAAAGCTTATAAAAAAATAACTTTAGTCCTTAGAGATTAATAAGGAGCTTTAGTCCCGATGTGCAGAGACTAAAGTGACATTTTAAGAGCATGAGACGTAAAAAAGAATTTTAATTACCCTTCTTTTAAGTACTTATTAGAATAGCAATGTCTACAAAAGCTCACCTCTCTGACAAACAGACACACGGACACTGCGCTATCACGCTTGTCGTTAACTGGCAGCAATTATTTGTCACTCATGTTGCATAGAAAAATTAAGGTTTCCAATGTGTATTTAAAAAACTGGTATAAGGTAATAATTCTTAATGTATGTTAAAGGAAAGCACTTTCAGTAAGAGGCTCCATCCTATTTTTTCCTATTATAGCCCTCGTGACGTAACTATTTATTTTATCCACGTTTGATTATATTCAAATTTTTGAGCAAATTTAATTA
Organism: Acleris laterana; assembly: GCA_963966035.1. Taxonomy (NCBI): domain Eukaryota; kingdom Metazoa; phylum Arthropoda; class Insecta; order Lepidoptera; family Tortricidae; genus Acleris; species Acleris laterana. Next base: position 1,360,471 of record OZ014462.1, read on the forward strand.
CGTTAATTTTAAAAAGTAGTAGGTTTATATATCAATAAAATATAGCATTAAAAGCTGTCAGAATAAATAAGGTAATTATTAGAGTCAGAATATGACATTCAAATAACTAAAAAATCGTAACACTAACGCTGATAAGTAACCACTCGGACACAAATCACTGTCACATTAAACACACAAGTCACTAAAAAACACAATTTCCACGTTAAAACCTAATCTGTTACTTAACCTTTTATAACCCGAGAAACACTTCACACGCTAACGAGCTTAAAGTTATGCCAATTGAAAATAGACTTACCTAATCTATAATCCCACATGTGCCCACCAAGCCTACACTGCCCACATGCCCACTGGCCACTTCTGGAGCCCTCCACTCCCGGATCCAGCGGGATCGGTCATGGCACACCACACATTTTGCTGAGGATTTCTTTTCAGACCAAAGCCTTAATAATTCTCAATTTAATATGCAATAAGGGGAAATAACATTTATTTTGGTTCAGATAAAACACATAATTGAACGCTGTGACGGCTGAGGAAGACATTTAATCTTTATTAGAACAGTCCTAGGATCATTTAATTAACAATGTAATTTAAACTATAACTAAGCCAAGTAAAATTTATTTTAGTTTATATTGGCATTGTAGTTAAGGCGTTTGGTTATGGGGAGGATTGGGCAAACAGGCAAAATTAGGCTTTGACGGTGCAGATCGATAGAAGGTGGGTAGCTTACGTAGTGATGGGAGCTGTATTGAGATATATCGATGATACGGCCCCTTGCAAAAACACAGGAACTTCAGTTTTTTTTAAATAGTCTACCTAATTATACTTTAAGAGAATGAGAATGAATGCTACAAAATAATGCAAATATTATATTATGTGTACGAAGAAAAATAATAAACACATACTAACACTAACATTCATGTAATTCATGTAATTGGGCCCACCTTTTATGAACGTCTACCCTCCAATCTCAGAGATGAACCATCCGACGAAGCATTTGGACGCCGGCTGAAAAACCTTTTATTGGAAAATCCATTATACTCAGTTAAAGAGTTTATGGACCTTAATTTATAATATGTTTTGATTTAATATGTATTGTTGTTTTTTATTATTTGTACTTAATGTTTTGACTTATTTTGAGACGATCCTTAACGGTGATAACTTCTTAGTTCTGTATTGTTATTGTTATCCTGACTTCTTATTTTTATTTTGATTATATTAAAATTGATGTATATTGTTGACGATTCCAATGTAATTTCTTGTACTTTTGACATAACATGCAATGTATACTGTGACTTACTTTGGAAAATAAATATCATTCATTCATTCATTCATGTATTTTTGTAGCTTTATATATAATTATCATACAGTACCAATTTACGTATACATAAAAAATCACAACATCCTTTTTTTTACCTTAAGGTTTTTTTTATAGAAATGTTGTATTTTCACACACCTAAATAAAAAACGAGAGCAATGTTTTCAGGGTTAATTATGTATCAGCTTTTACCCGCGACTGCGTCTGCGTGTAGAAATCGGTCGACATTATTCAGACCAGACGGGAACTACCTAAAATTGTGGCATTAAATTCCAATTATACTCTATTTTAATTTCTAGAATAAAACTAAGGTATCTTCTAATACCATTAAAACCCACCGGAAAGTCAAAGAGTTGACGAAGGTCCGGAGCGGTTGACAATTACTCCACTGACAAGAGCATGGCTCTTAAATAAGAAAGAGAGACAGAGAGAGAGAGAGATTTAATAGGTACCTACTCGGTTCGTGTCCCGGATTTCAGCGTCTCACAAACTATCACTATTTTTAGTCCAACAATAGACAGATATAAAGGTCGCAACAAGGGCGTAAAGTCATAGAAAACATCGATCACTCGCTAGCTCGCTACCACATCCCTACGAAACAGCTCCACCGCGCAAGCGCAGTAGCTCCTGGGGTGTGTCGTCCCGGTCAGTCCAGTATGTACTCACACACACCAGCTTCTTATCAACGCACACTATCATTACTTCGCTATACATTACCACTTTTAACTAGCGCTACTGAAAACGCTCGTTATTGAAGCGGCATTGTAAAAATCGTTTGATGCCTAGCAAATGCTCTCTAAGTTTCATCACGTAATTGAGTTACAAAGTTTGTTACGAACTTTCTCGAGTTGATTAGATGTTATTAACGAATTAGTAATGATGTTAGCGTCGACCAAAGGAGTTCGTATTATATTGGTAGGTAATTCATACAGAACGGCTTGCCTTTAAATAACTAGGTTCTTTTATGTTGCGTTTCTTTATTAGTCAATAAATATACAAAATAAAGCAATAACATTAACATGTGTGGTTTAAACGAAATGAAATAGTTTTTTGAAAAGTTTAAACCTTTTCGGTACTATAAGTAGTTACATACCCTATTAAAATCATAAGTTTCCATCTTAAACTTTATTCCAAAGTGACGAAAGTGTAATTTCGTTTGAGACAATATTTAATGTGACAGATGACTTTATTCGTTGCCATGCTGAGTCACAGCGCTTCGTTTCACTTGTAACTAATTGACAAATAACTGAAAATTACTCTATCATTGATTTTTAAATGAATGAAATATTAGAAAATTTCGTAAAATTTATTACTTTTTAACTTGTTTCATGTCAAAAATATAATAAAGTGAACGTTTATAAATATGATTTACCAAACTATGCGCTCCGTTACATGCATTGAAAGTGAGAAGTCAAAAGTTCCACATAAGCGTTCGGCGGCTGACAACACTGGCAGGATACGTGGCCCGTGTATATTCAGCTAGTCGTGTTCTTGTTTATATTTTTTTCTCGAAAATATCGTAAAAAAACCCATCGAAAGCCGTAAGTATCAAAAACGGATTCTTCACCAATATTCTGTGTAAATTTCAATGTCGTAGTTATTGTTATAAGTGTAAAAATAACTCGAGAATTTGCGACGGCAGCTGTCAGTTTTCTTATTCCAATATTTTAGAGATATTTCGACAGATTTGAGTGATTTTATTCGTTTTAACGGTATTTATATATAATATGTTACACAAGTGATAGCTGATTAATGTTTTTTATTCGTAAACAAGTGATGTTTATTGGTATTTTCGTAATGCCAACTGACCTAACAGGTTTTAATGAAATCGTAATTGGTGTAACAATGTTCAGTGTTAAGTGATTTAACTCGTCATCAGACTACATTTTGGGTGCCTCCGGTGATATTAAAAAGTGGACAGTGAAAAAGAAATTAGTATTTGTTTAGAGAAAACAAATATAACCTTGTCATTCATCTCCTGTATTGAATTCTTATCAAGTTGAGTGACACAGATTCCGTATCTCTACTCAATGGTGAAATGTATTAGTATTCACGTCAGGCTTGACCGAATATTATAAGGTTACAGGTCTAACTATAAAATCCTCAAGTAGCAAGCACCTTTTTAGGTAGCAGTTTTAAAATTATAATAGTTCTATAATATCTCAAATTCCATCTGTGCCATATTCTTTGAAACATTTTTCCAAGCTTAACCATATACTATGCTTTTCTGTTTGAGATTCAAATGGTTTAATACATGGTGATTACAAGGGTCGAGTAAGTTCAAGACGGTGGATGGAGTGGTGTATATTTACACAGAATAAAATATAGTTGCATTGTCTGTCTGTTTGGATATCTGCTAACTCTACGTAAACCACACGATGGATTTTGATTATGTTTTCTTCATTTTTATATACCTATAATTAAGTGAATAAATTTTGGGTTATGTGCAGATATTACAGAATACTCACATAAACTAAGCAAAGCGAAGGCTGGGGAAAAGTCAGTCTCAAGACATATTTAGTTAATTTTTAGTTAGTTGAGGATCAGAAATTCGGACAGATATTTACCTAAACTTTGGCGGCGGCGTTATTGCTCAGTTGTATGGAAGCGGACTCAATTTTAATTTATAAATAAAATTCCCCTGATTTCTAAATAAACAAATTACGCCAGCATAAATACACATTTAGATATTTACATTAACTATTTGACATAGTTTTTTTACTTAAATGTTATTTAATTTACCTGTAAATCATTGAACTAATGAAGTTTGAGGAGCAAATTAACTTAAAGTCTTATACTAATTGTGAAACAATGAATGTAAATGTTTTGTCGAATCTGTGTGCAAGCATGTAAGTGGATGAGGACTGGAATATAATTTAAAACAACAAAACAACTATTTTTGATTACATTTTAACATAATCATTAATTTCCTGTCAAACATATTGATACGTTAAATATAAAATTTCTTAAAGCATAATTCTGAGGCAAGCAATGTTATATCGGAGGAACGAGATGACTATAAATATGATGATATGATATGTTTTAGTCTGTATAGTTGGTAAATTTCTTAACTATTTAATAATAATACGTAGATACATAATATACAGTACATACCGTGAAATCCCAGCGGTTTAACCGTGTTCAGTTTTCACCTGCTAGAACCGTTATCTATATATTACAATAATCCTTTTTTTTTAAAGTATATAAACATTTTTTTTTATGATTATTACTCCATAATTACATACTTTTGAAGTAAGAGCATGGTTATATTATTTATTTATTCACTTAATCATTTATTCATGATTATTTTAAATTGGTAATCTCTATTTAATATTCTCCGCCTGTTGTTTACCTGTGTTATTTTTAATTGTACTTTTTCTCTGTAACGTTTTTGATTGTGTACAATAAAGTGTTTTGTCAGTGAAAATACAATGAGAGTTGTCAAATCTTGTCATAATATTATACTTTCTGAAGTAATCTTATTAAGCATTGCGCCTATTGTTTAATCCCTAAATCGAATTTGATGAGATGTTAACTCTGTCTTGTCCTTTTCTTTCGATCACGTCAGAATAACTGTACAGTATAAAGGGTTAAGCTTTCAACGTTTTGTTTTTTGTGTTTCGGGGTGGGTTGTGGTGTTGTACAGTTGGCCAAAAATGTGGTCTACCACCCTACGGTTGAAGTTCATTTGCACGTCATGATAAACACTTTATTGTACTTAAGTAGTTACAGTACACGAATATTTTAATGATTAAAAAAAAATGTTCAAACGCGAATTTATCCCTTTAGGATATCTCCAGTTATCTAGGTGACTATTAAGACTGCGGCGAGCGTACGCCGGATGTACAGTGGCCAAACTAAAGTATTTTCTTGAAATTGGACGATATGTTTTTGTACTACAAATGAAAACACAACTTATAGGGTATATCATATAGTTTAATAACAATTCACCTTCGAGTTATTAACAAAAGTGGCCACCTTTTCAAATGGTGGCGCAGTTAATTTGTGAGGACTGCAGTGGCGCCCTCATTACTATAATTGTGTTTTCTAATAAACTAAAGTATTTTCTTGAAATTGGACGGTAGGTTTTTGTACTACAAATAAAAACACAACTTATAGGGTATATCACATAGTTTAATAACAGTTCACCTTCGAGTTATCAACTTAACGGAAAAAAGTGGCCACCTTTTCCCGTTAAGCTGACTACTCAAAGGGTAATTGTTACTAAAGTTTGTTACGTATCCCATAAATTGTGTTTTTACTTGCGCTACAAAAACAGTTCGACTGATTCCACGGAAATTCTTTAGTTAATTAGAAAACACAATAATAGTAATGAGGGCGCCACTGGACGCTCGGCGTTTGCTCGGCGCAGTCTTAAGACAATAAAAAAATTTGGTTTTTTATTAATTTATTTTATGATTAAAGTTTATTTAGTATGATTGTTCGTGAGCTTATCAATTTCAGTACGTTTTAAACTGAGCTTTTGCATTTCTGTATTTTAAAGCCCTTTTTATGTGTGGGTTAATTTGGTTTTATTATTATTGGACTTCATCTAAGACACCAGTAGGGCAACGAAGTACAGTAGCACAAAAATAATAACAAATAGATATAAAATGAATTTAAAGTGAATAATATGTATTTTTCTTCCAGGTAAACGGCTTAAACCACTGCCATGAATCCCCAATTTCTGCCTCCAGGGCAGAACAACAACGCGCCAATCAATCCACTAGCTCCCTCCGACTTCAACGGAATCCATAATGCCAACATGTACGGCCAGCCCCCAAACGGGCCCCACAAACCCTACGACCAGGCTGAAATGGCCCAGAAAATGCAGAACATGAACTTAAACGGACCCCAAGGGTTCATCCCTTCCACTCAGCTACCCCCTGGCCAAATGCCTCCAAACCACATGCCGCCAGGCTCCTTCCCCCAATCACCCAACTATGGACCTGGCCAGTTACTCCCAGGCCAGCAGCCTCCAGGGTCCAGGCCACCAGCGACCAGTGCTCAGTTTCCTCCTAGACCGCAAATGCCTTCTAGGCCAATGTCGCAAGGACCTCAACCCCCGCAGAGCCAAACGCCCAATCTAGATCAGAACAGGCAGTTCTTAACAATGCAACCTAAACCACCTAGCTCGCAGCCTAGCCAGATGCCCCCCATGAGCCAGCCACAAGGCCCTCCAGGGCAGATGCCTCCGGGCCGTCAAGGTCCTGGTCAGATGCCTCCAGGCCCACAGGGGCCTCCTAGTCATCAAGGGCAACCGAGCCAAATGCCTGGTCCTCCAGGTCCTGGCCAGATGCCTCCTAGCTCTCAACCGGGTTTCATGCCGTCTGGCCCACAAGGACCGCCTGGTCAACTGCCCCCAGGTCAACAGGGGCCAGGTTCATTACCACCGAGTTCTCAAGGCGCACCATCACAGATGCCGCCTCACAGTCAGATGTCAATGGCGCCGCAAGGACCCCCTGGTCAAATGCCAGGTCCCAAGCCGATGCAGCAACCTCAAATGCCTGGCTTGCAGCAACCTCAAATGCCTGGCTCACAGCAACCAGGGCCGCCTCAACAAAGGCAGGGTGTGCCCCCATTTGGTGCGCCTGGGTTCCCTCAAGGACAGATGCCGGGGCAACAGCCTCAGCCGGGTATGCCACCGCAACAGCCTCAGCCGGGTATGCCACCGCAGCCTGGTCAAATCCCAGGCCAGCCACCGCAGCAACCTCAAATGCAAGGACAACCGCAAATGCCTGGCCAACCACCCATGCCTGGCCAACCACCGATGCCTGGCCAACATCAAATGTCTGGACAACCTTTACCGGGACAACCACCTATGCCTGGGCAACAACAAATGACTGGACAGCCACAAATGCGTCAGCCAGGCCTGCCACCTCAGCCGGGCGCGCCACAGCAGCCCCCGACGTCGCAGTTCAACAAGTTCTCGACCATGCCGGGGCTCCCACATATGCCGCCGCCGCTGGCTCAGCAGCAACCAGGGTTCGGGGGGCCGCAGGCGACGCAGCCAGGGTTTGGTAATCCGCCTGGCCCACAAATGGCTTATGGTGAGTGAAATCGACTAATAGTATTTCGTGTTTGTAATATATCTGTTTTGTAACTTTAGAAAATCAAAGCTCTCAAAAGTACTTGTTTTGGTAACGTTACTTTTTCTGAAATACACGCTGGGCTTTTGAGGAAGACGTTCATCGAAATCATTTCCAAAATTGTAGCCGTTGATACCTTACACGTAATATACTATAAATGTGTAGTAATCAGTCTATTAAAGTACAGTGAGTATCAAGATATCAGACCAGTCAAATTACTTATACCGGCTCATAATTTATATGCCAGGCCAGCCACCCATGCCTGGGCAGCCACCCATGCCTGGACAGCAGATACCCGGACACCCGCAAATGCCGGGTCAGCCTCCAATGATGGGGCAGCAGATGCCGGGACACCCGCAGATGCCTGGTCAGCCTCCGATGATGGGGCAGCCGCCCATGCCTGGACAGCCTCCGATGCAACAAGGATATCAGCAACAGCCGGTAAGCATTAAAATAGTACTTGTAACTGTTTCCTCACTGACTTACTGACGGATCTGGACGTGCATGCATTACTCGATGTATGAATGTGGAAGAAACGAGAAAGATTAAGGTTTCCCTGAGGTTACGGTAACCGAATCATAGGGAAACCATAACGATTGGGTAGCCAAACGATAGGGTTTCCCTATCGATAGCTTTAAAATGAAAGGGTTTTCCGGTCCCTGCTCAAGCGTCAGAAATGTTAGTATTATGTGAGTTGACGTTTACTTTGACCTGACTTAAAATGCGAATCTCAGCCGGCCACGCCCGCGGTTCCAATGCGTTTTTTCCCACCAACATTGGACGAGCCCTGCCCTAATTCAGGGGGCTCCTATTTCAGGACTTACCTACTTTTAGTATCATTAAGCACGGACGGACGACGGATTTTTTTCTTAAATTGGATGGTTAAACCTGGGTGCAATTTTTTGTGAAAGAAGAAGTGATACATACATACATACATACCTTCACGCCTGTCTCCCAATAGGGTAGGCAGAGATTATGGAACGCCAGGTGCACCGATCTAAACACACAATTTTCGCTTCCTCTACATTATGATCCTTCGCGTAATTTGGTATCTCAGCGTGGTCAGTGGTGTGTCGTGGTTCCAGAACTACCAGTACGCGCCGCCGTTCCCGGCGCAGCAGGCGGGGCACGGGTACGCGCCGCAGCCGCAGAAGCGGCTGGACCCCGACCAGATGCCCAGCCCCGTGAGTACACGGATCTACAGTACTCACACATACATACATACATAAACTCACGCCTTTATTCCCAGAGTGGGGTAGGCAGAGCTACAGAATTACAAACAACTCTAAAAACTTAGTACTCCTAGCTTCTTTATTCACTGCCAGTAGTTTTTCAAACTTTCGACTATGTTCTCTGTATATTTGAAACGATAGCTGTATAGATATTTATGCTTTTGACTGTACATACCTGTTATTTTATCGAAATACCGTTCAACGAACGTATTATTACGCAAAATTTTCAACACATTAGGAAATTAAAAAAATAGTTTTGCAAACCTTAATGTGTCATAATGTCTAATAAAAGGGCTCGTTATGAGGATCTAAAATATGTTTTTGTTATTGTTGTAAAATAAATAGTTTTAATTTTATTCATGAAAGAAGACAAATATTGACCACTACACTCCCTCTGATCTTCGTAACTACTCAGCCTAAAACGTTGAAAATATTACAAAATATAGTTCGTTGCTTGTAGATTACAGAAATAACTATAAAAATTCAATCAAAAAAAATGCTTATGTACAGTCAGCCGACTTGATTCCTAGGCCACTATGGACTTTGTCAACGTGACGTTGTAAACCAAATCATAGGGAGTCTCTTACGTTTTGGTTGACAACGTCACTTTAACATAGTCCAAAGTGGCCTAGAAATCAAATTGGTTGACTGTACGGTACGGAACCCTCTGCACGCGAGTTCAACTCGCGCTTGGCCGGTTTTATAGTTTGCGAAGCAAGCAGTAATGTGGAGACTCGTGATGTTAGTCCATTTCCAAAAAATCCTCAACCTTAACTTCTTTTCTCCATGGCTATATTCTTTTTTCTGTCACGTTTCAGATCCAAGTGATGGCGGACGACCAGGCGAACCGCAGCGGAGTGTTTGTGACCAATGAGAAGGGAGCCGTGCCGCCGCTGGTTACGACAGACTTCTTCGTCGACGACAAAGGAAACGCCAGTGAGTACAGTAAAACACAAATGATATGGCTTACCGATGTACAGTTGAAGTTCAGTACATGTGAACGAAAAGGTTGACCAGTTTTGAACTAAATTCATTTACGCGTTGCAAGCACATGTTACTTTTTTAAACTGTGTAACAGACGAGAGAAATAATATTGAACCAATAGTGGCTGTTGTTTATACGTGACCATAGCAACCCTTTTGTAACGATCAAAAAGACCAAGTTCAGTTAACTAATAGTGGCTGTTGTTTATACGTGACCATAGCAACACTTCAGTAACGACTAATAAAGCCTTGAGTTCAGTTTGAACCAATAGTGGCTGTTGTTTATACGTGACCATGTTAACCATGTATCTGTGGGTCATAATGTAGTGAAATGACATTCATTATGACGGAATGTGTCATACTCGGTCGATAAGCAGATACTGATTACTTATACTGAGCAAGCAAAAACAGATCTTAAAGTGGTCAACCTTTTCATTCCGCGACTGTACCTCCCAGATGACACTTTTTCGAAGCGCGGGAACCAATCAGCATGATCCACGCGTTGCGGTGTTGTATTCTGTGCTACTATTGGTTATTAGTGACGCCATGTTGACGCGCGCGCGTGGCATTCAGTCAGCCGTCAAACGTGCGTGAGTGAGATGGAATAAATAGATGCTATTTAATTTGCACCTTATAACTATTACGTACAAGTATGATCGTGGGTATTAATCGTGCTTTCGGAAATCATCGGAATCGTTGTCATTGTGTCTGCGAGAACGAAGATTCACGACACGCCATATAAATTGTGTACTGGTGAAACCCTTCTAAAATAATAAAAAAAAAACAGTAAATTGTTCAGGGACATTGATGTATGGTAGCGAATCATGGGTATGGCAGAAGAAGAACGAAAGCAGGAGCAATGCTGTTAAACTGAAAGCTTTAAGAAGTATGTGTGGAGTTAGGTTGGCATAAAAATATAGTGATATGTCGAGGCGTTGAACAGCAAACAAACAAAATCATCTTTGCTTTGTAAAATATTAGTAATGTTTTATTTTTCGTGTTCCAGGTCCTCGATTCATCAGGAGTTCCATGTACAACGTGCCAGTAACAGCTGATCTGTTGAAACAGACTGCCATGCCGTTTTGTTTGGTCGTAAGTATTGTTATAGTTAATTTATAATGTGTTGAACTTTTTTTTGGAGAACTTAAAATATTTCTCGGTTAAAAAGTAGCGTTAGTCTTAAAAAAAAAGATAAAAGACATTTATTCAGTAAGTAGGCCGTACGGGAACTTTTACACGTCAAGAATCTACCAGCGCTTCCCAAGAGGAGACACTGCTGAGAAGAAACGCCGCAAGAAACTCAGCAGTCAGTCATTTAAACATATTGCAATGGTACTACTTAATATCACCATACCATCCTGTGCGCGCTGGCCGACCGGTGGGACTCACCGTGGCTAAAGCACTGGGTGCAGCTACATGCCCCCTTATGCACAAATGTTATTTAAATTAAAACCTAATATAATACCTACTAAACCTAGATTTAAGTAATACTGTTACTAACACGTTATGGACTTTGTCCGAAATAAATGATTTTGAATTTTGAATTTGAATTTGAATATAACATTATATAAAGCAATAAATATTAAATTAAATATAATATCAAATAACATGCGTACATCAGCAGGAAAACATGCCAAAAATCTTACGTGAGAGATAAAGGAAGAAAAAACCGGGCAAGAGCATGTCGGGCCATGCTCAGTGTAGGGTTCCGAAGCCGTAACGACAAACACAAAAAACTATCTCTAAAATCAACATGTATGAAACAATTTTCAATTTAAAGTTATTTGGCGCAGTCTTAGATGATTTTTAGTAGGTATAAACCCGTTAATCGCCTGTATCTCAGGAACTAATCATGTCTACTTAGCCGTGATAGTTTTCCTTTAAAATTCGTTATATGCGCTTTCGTTGAAGATTTTTTTCAGATTTTTAGTACTTGTAGTTTTGGCTGTAGGGGGGGGGGGGGGGGGGGACACTTGACTCTAACAAAAAATAGCGCTTTAAAGCTTAATATTTCATAAACGGATCCCTTAATCGAAAAATTGTTTTCATAAACCCGCAATATTTTTGAAAGACCTATCCAACGACACCCCACACTATGGGGTAGGCAAGAAAAAAAAAAGACATCCCCACGTTACGTGTAGGGGAGGTGCATTAAAAAAAAATATTTTTCAAAATTTTATTTTACCACTTTGTTGGCGTGACTAATATGTATATTCATGCCAAATTACAGCTTTCTAGTACAATGAGTCTCTGAGCTAGACTGGGGACGGACGGACGGACGGACAGACGGACGGACATGGCGAAACTATAAGGGTTCCTAGTTTGACTACGGAACCCTAAAAAGGACAAAAAAAAACTAAAACCCACCTACTTATATTTGTTTATAACTTATAACACGGTGCAAGATGACCACAAAAATTTCGATACGTTTTCCTTCATCAACGGTATCCCCTAGACAAGATAAAGCTTTTGCAATTGATCAAATTATTATTGACTATGTTTTGGGTGTAGACCATGCGTTTTGGTCTGTTAGATAGTCCTCGACCCTATAATACGCTTTAGACATTAACGACTTTTTCAACTAATTGTAAGTCTTTGTTTGGGATTCAAGCTATCTCTGTACAACTTTTTTATCGGGTCAGCGATTTACATATCAAGGCGTTACAAAAAGTATCACTTTAATCCCACGCGACGATAATATTTTATTTAAAATCCTTAGCTAAGTTTTGGGTTCTATACTTAACTTATAAGGACTTATAAAAAAAAATTGCTTCGCGATTTTAGCGTTGGTTCACTATCCTCTTAAGTATGTGCTAGTACAGTCGCGGAATGAAAAGGTTAACCATCTTAAGATCTGTTTTTGCTTGCTCAGTATAAGTTACCAGTATCTGCTTATCGACCGAGTATAACACATTTCGTCATAATTAATGTCATTTCACTACATGGCCCACAGATACATGGTCACCATGGTCACGTATAAACAACAGCCACTATTGGTTCAAACTGAACTCAAGTCTTTATTGGTCCTTACAAAAGGGTTGCTATGGTCACGTATAAACAACAGCCACTATTGGTTCCATATTATTTATCTCGCCTGTTACACAGTTTAAAAAGGTAACATTTGCTTGAATTTATTTGAAAACTGGTCATCCTTTTCGTTCCGCGACTGTAAATACTCAAGACATAGTAGTTGAGAAAAACAAGTGACTAACCTCATTGCCTTCCTCCAGATCTCCCCGATGGCGGAGACCCTGGATTCAGAGCGGCCGCCGCCGCTGCTGGACTTCGCGGCGCTCACGGCCAGCCCCACCACGGGCCCGGTGCGCTGCAGCCGCTGCAAGGCCTACATGTGTCCCAACATGAAGTTTATTGATGCCGGGAGACATTTTAAATGCGCTTTCTGCAAAGCTACTACTGAAGGTTAGTCATATATATATAGTACTTTATGAAACTGTTGCATAATGAGGGGATTAAAACACGGGTGTGTGTTTAAGAACCTAGCCGCTAGCCGAGGTTTTTAATAGTATCACACGAGTGTTTTAATACCTAGTTATGTGCAGTTTCCGGTAGACCGTGACTTGTGGCGCTCTTTGGGGGAAGCCTTTGTCCAGCAGTGGACGCCCCCGGGCTGATGATGATGATGTGCAGTTTCATACACTAATTTATCTACTCTCATACATTACAACAAAACGTATTCATTCAATGAATGGCGCCAAAAGCACATCACTGCGAATGCTTTAAAGCGCGCGCTGTCACAGACAAGTGAAAATTGGAATGAAAACTTTTTGTAATGCTGTAAAAATGACGCGAACCGCATGTGCGCTCCATTAAAAAAACCTGATATGGAACCTCGTTGGTGACACTAACTTTTTGGATTACCTTGTATCAAATTCAAATTCAAATTCAAAACATTTATTTACATTTATTACATTTGTATCGTAATGGTAAAAATTGTTTTTTTTTTAAATTTCGGTATTGTTTATAAAGTATGCCAATATAAATAAGTAAAAGAATTAAGACTGCGCCGAGCAAACGCCGAGCGTCCAGTGGCGCCCTCATTACTATTATTGTGTTTTCTAATTAACTAAAGAATTTCCTTGGAATCAGACGATACGTTTTTGTAGTGCAAGTAAAAACACAATTTGTGGGATACGTAACAAGCTTTAATAACAATTGCCCTTTGAGTAGTCAGCTTAACGGGAAAAGGCGGCCACTTTTTTCCGTTAAGTTGATAACTCGAAGGTGAATTGTTATTAAACTATATGAGATACCCTATAAGTTGTGTTTTTATTTGTAGTACAAAAACCTACCGTCCAATTTCAAGAAAATACTTTAGTTTATTAGAAAACACAATAAAAGTAATGAGGGCGCCACTGTACATCCGGCGTACGCTCGGCACAGTCTTAACAAATCTAACTGCGTCATTTGGATTTATTTTGTTACATTTTTGTTAAGTACGTACGTAGATTTTATTGAAGCTGTGGAAGTTGTTGTTTCACAACAGTGTTGTCTACTTTCCTCTCGCTCGAAATGAGAAGTAGAATTTTTAAGACTACGCCGGATGTACAGTGGCGCCTTCCTTACTATTATTGTGTTTTCTATTATACCAAAGTATTTTCTTGAAATTTGTTACTTAAGTAGTAAACACAATAAAAGTAATGAGGGCGCCACTGGACACGTTTTGCGGGTGGTAGGACCTTGTGCAGGGTCCGTCCGGATCGCTACCACCATCTTATCCATTAACCTACCGCCAAACAGCAGTGTTCGCATTGTTGTGTTCCGGTTTGGGGATAAGACAGCCGGTGAAATGACTAGTATAGACATTCCATCTTAGTCCTCAGGGTTGGCAACGCACTTGCAGTCTTAGGATTGCATTGCAGTCTTGTGATTGCGAATGTCTATGGGTCACAGTTTCCACTTACCATCAGGCGTGGCCTGTGTGCTCGTTTGTCTAATCTATGCCAAAAAAAAAAAAAACACGACGTTTGCTGGGCGCAGTCTTAACATTCAATATAGAGCTAACAAATGGTTTGGTTTCAGTACCGATGGAGTACACGCAGTACATAAACAGTATGCAGCAGTACGGGCACGTGCCCGCGGAGATGGCGCTCGGCGCGTACGAGATCGTCGCGACCAAGGAGTACTGTCGGGTATGACCGTATAAATACATCTCGTTACTACTAGTAAAAACTCGTTTCTGATATTTCGAGATGCACGAGTTTTAACTTAATTCTCTTCACGTTTAAAATTGTACGTCACGAAATATGAGATACGAAGTTTTTTCAAAGTAGTGACTATCTATTTACTACAAAACAAAATAATAGATTCATGTTCGTTTCTTATAATTTTGCCGTGTTAAGACTGCGCCGAGCGTACGCCGGATGTACAGTGGCGCCCTCATGACTATTATTGTGTTTTCTAATAAACTAAAGTATTTTCTTGAAATTGGTCGGTAGGTTTTTGTACTACAAATGAAAACACAACTTATAGGGTATATCACATAGTTTGATAACAATTCACCTTCGAGTTATCAACTTAACGGAAAAAAGTTGCCACCTTTTCCCGCTAAGCTGACTACTCAAAGGGTAATTGTTATTAAAGTTTGTTACGTATCCCATAAATTGTGTTTTTACTTGCGCTACAAAAAGGTATCGTCTGATTGCAAGGAAATTCTTTAGTTGATTAGAAAACTCAATAATAGTAATGAGGGCGCCACTGGACGCTCGACGTTTGCTCGGTGCAGTCTTAAGCCGGGCAGTAACTAAGATAAACATCCTGTGGTAATATCAACCTTATAACTAACAAAATATAATTCAATCTACTTTGGTGATTGAATTTAAGATATTGGGTTATGAGGGCAGAATTGACAAAAGGTTTTTTTTTGACAAAGAAATCTGAAAAATATGATGCTTTTAGATGTCGTCTCAGAAGCATACTTGTTTTTTTGCCTTTTATTTACTGTTTTTTTTTCAGTTTTTTTTTAGAGTAGTTGTCGGAATAACGTCATTATTTTCTGAGTAAATATGAACAAACAAATAAAAATAAAAACAGTTTGCTTTTCAGATAAATTTCTATGACATGAAAATATACCGCTATCTATTAAAGTTCAAAAGACAGCTCTTAAAAGTTGAAAAACAGACTGACATCGTAGGCATATTTAAAACGGGTCTCTATTGACTGCCATAATTATTTTTAGTCATAATGTGTTTCAAGTCATAATTTTCGCAAGTCATAATGCACTTTTCTCAGGACACGGTTATTTTTTCAGGATTTTTATAAAACTAACCTAATCTAACCTGAATAATCTACACGATAAACGTTTATCAAAAACTGTAACTTCAGCCTGAAAGAAGTTATGACAAAAAAAGTATGACTAACAATACACTATGACCAACGATATGTATGGCAGTCAAGGGGATCCGATTTAAAACATCTGGTTTCCAAAATGTAATGTAGTGAATGCAAATTATAATATGATTATTTTCCTGTATATTCCAGAACAACACGCTGCCCAACCCGCCGGCGATCGTGTTCGTGATCGACGTGTCCTACAACGCCGTGAAGAGCGGGCTCGTACACACGGTCTGTGACAACATCGCGCAGATCATCGAGGTGAGGCACGAGTAACTTCTCGTTCGTTGAATACAAAACTGACACAATCCAAAATGAGTCAGTGTTGCATTTTAAAATTAGAATGTTTTCGTATAAGATTTTTACGGGCACGTATCATAATCCCGAAAGTTCATAATATCGAATGGTTCTTTTTTCTGAAACCATAAACTTTTCAGGATTTTTTAAAAGGCCATTGTATAGAACCCATTAGGTTAGGTTAGGTTTGTTTTATAACAATCCTGAAAAAATTATGGTTTCAGAAAAAAGAACCATTCGATATTATGAACTTTCGGGATTATGATACGTGCCCATTTTTATACATACATACATAAACTCACGCCTTTACTCCCAGAGTGGGGTAGGCAGAGCTACAGAATTTCCAACAACTATAAAAACTTTGATAATTCTGTAACCACATTTTGCACACTCAGGCGAAGATGTTTACCAGTGTATTAGTGACAGGTTGCAAGCCCATCGCCTAACAGTACTACACGCCTTTATTACCTTAGTCGGCTTTTACGACATCCACGGGAAGACTTGGAAGATTTTTAATGCTAGAGAAAATTATTTTGGAATGTGTCTGTTTTGCATTCAATGAGCGTTCTGATCTAGGTTAAGATGGTCAACGGAATTGGCTAGATGATTTTTAATTTTGCCTATAGATCCAGGTTTTTGCCCTCCGTCCACTAGAATCCATTGAAAGGATCGATTAAAGGGGTTAAGTGGACTTTTTGTACATAGGTACATTCAAATTCATTCATGGAGCAGAGTGGGCTTTAATATTAAATCCATTTGGAGTCGTTTACCCTTTTTAATACGCCGGGATCCATCAATGGATTCTGTTGCAGTCTTAGGCCCGTATTAATAAACTCATCTTGGCTGAGATGCGCGTCACAAGATACGTCAAAGTAAACGTCAAACCATAGAACACTGTTGTTTTTGAGGCATCGCGAGACGAGCATTAGAGTTGAGATTAGATTATAAATACGGGCCTTAATTACACTTCGATCCATCAATAGATCTGACAAAGTTGATGTACAATCAAGTAATATAGGAGAACGCAACATCTCAAAAATATATCCTAATGCTCCTTATTCCAGTGTAATAAGAACTTCTTATTCTTAATATATTTATGAAATGACTCTTTCGATACATATTTTTATACTTGACTGTATAATTATTTTTCTATAACGGGTTCTAATGTTACCTTTCACTGTTAGGTTTTGACGGATCTGTGTTTTCTATCTCGGAATTAAAGCGTAAGGCTGTGTAGCAATGGGAATAAGCTTAATTTCCCTATCGACAGAAACTGTAATTGATCTTTATTGCCGTGGTTCAAAGCCCCACTCACAAAAACTATCTGTTCCAAGTATAGGTAAGGTTATACTTGTTTGTTTCAGGCGATGCCGAAGGACGAGCAGACCGGCCAGAGTTGGACCCGCGTCGGGTTCATCACCTACAGCTCCACCGTGCACTTCTACAACATTAAGGTATGGCTTGTGCCCGCGGCTTTGTCTGCGTGAAATCAGTAATTGGCTTCACCAAGTTCATGTGTTTGTTTGCAACTGAAAACAATGATTAAAAGTGCGTTTGAATTTAGAACACACATTAATATATTCGACATCCATCTCAATGCTGTACAACCACCTTGCGCAAAAAAGACGCGATGTGCAAAGAATACTCGACATACAAACTACTTGTGTTAACGACAAGGAGTTAAGCATTAAAAAAAATGTATTATTTGCTGTCATTAGTATGTAAATTGGCGCTATTTTCAAACTTTCTCGTAGTTATGGTATAAAGTATAGTATGCAACTTTTGAATAAAACGGATTTATATCGAGGGCCATCAATTACTCGCGTCGCTTAAGATTCTAACACTTGAATCACTCGCTACGCTCGTTATTCAATCATCATGAATCACTCCCTGCGGTCGTGATTCAGTCGTTAGTATCCTTCACTTGCTCGTGAGTCATCTATGGCCCTCGCTTTAAATCCGCCCTTTATTCACTAATTGCATAATATACTATTTCTTCCCGTTAAAGTACCGCTAGCCACAGGTTCGGTTTTTTTTGGGATAAATGGCTTATGAGGTCGATTCGTGTTCGTGAGCTACCGAGTTCGAACCCCCGCGGTCACTATCTACAGTCAGCGTCTTTATAAAGTAACGTTCAAAGTCTTCAAATAGTTCGGTACAGTCACGGATTTTAATTGTTATGCCATTGTGAAGTTATTTGAATTTGCATTACTATGGCATCCACGAGCATTCACGAGATTACACGATTAATCGCGAATACATGACACCGCGGTAACTACATAATATTAAAGATGACGGATAAATAGATTGATTAGTTCGAATCACAAGGAGGTTATATGTTAAACGTGATTAAAATATTGACTACTGGCATTTTAGAAATATTGCAGGTTCGTTTTCACATTGTCATGGATGTTTTTAATTTTTAATTTTTTTAATCTATGTTATCACCAATAGTAGACTTTGTTTAAACGTTGTCGTAGCAACCCTATTAAACGACAAAAATTATTGTGTTCAGTAGAATAGCTGATTGGGCGTTGTAATCACCAATAGTAGCTGTTGTTTAAATGTATAACCATAGCAACTAGACATGCAATTTGACTTTGGGTGAAGTCACTCTGTGGTCTGATTGGTAGTCATGGGGTTAGCCAATCGTTAATGTTGCATGTCATTTTGTTCTTCTATCATACGAAGACGTGCGAATTTCCTTATCTCGATATACGAGTAAAACCGACTGAACCCGATTTGTATTACACGGCTAAAATACGAACAGTGGCAAGTGGCATATCAATTAACGTCCGTGACTGTACACCATATTAATTGTTAGGAACAAACATTCATAAAAAACATAATTATGTAGGCTGATAAACACGTTACTCTCCTTTGCATCGCGTAGTTGGCTAAAAAGAGCTGCATCATTACCCACAACATCATTATGATAGGGTTTTTAACGGGTTTTTTTTTTCAGGGTGCCCTGGCACAACCCCAAATGCTATCGGTTGGAGATGTCGGCGACATGTTCGTGCCGCTGCTGCAGGGCTTCCTCGTGACGCCGGAGGAGAGCGGCATTGTCCTACAGGTAACAAGAAACGTTACATTTGGTTACCCTTTGGGAGGTAAATAATAATAGATTAATTTTTTGAGTGACTCTTATGCATCGTTCGTTCAGAAATTACTTTAGGACACATGATTCTAAAACAATTGACGTGCGTTTTAAGTTTTTTTTTTTGTAATATAATGTAAAACGCAGATACCCTTGGAAAACCCAAAAATTGTAAAAAGTAATTCGGATAAATGATATGGACGCGCGATTAAGTAGTAATTAATGTTTAAGATATCCTGAAAACATCGTGGTTTATCTCTATGAAATGATACAATAGATGAAGGGAAATTCAATCAAATTATGTGTTACCAGTGAAGTTCCTTGAACGGGTTAGGTTGAATAAATGACCGGTCGTAAAAGTCACCCTATATAATAGTTACCCAGTCGTAAGGTATACTCTATCGAATACGTAACCAGTCGAAAGGGTTACCCTACCGGATATGTAACCAGTCGTAAGGGTTACCCTACCAAATAGGTACTCAGTCGTAAGGGTTACCCTATCGAATAGGTATCTAGTCGTAAGAGTAACCGTATCTTCTGACTATTATTAATTGGTAATCGTTTGTTTGTCGTTTTCAGGCGCTGTTGCAGCAACTGCCCGCGATGTTCGCCGACAACAAGGAAACAGAGACCATACTCCTACCGGCCGTGCAGGTGCGTACGAAATATTATTGGTATAAGTATAGTATTTTCATCTCCTGTGTTCGAAAAGTAAGAATTTAGATATCTCATTATCGGGCTGAAAATAGGGTAAAATAGGGGAAAATAGATTTTGAAAAAAATATTAGGTAACTCAGCCATTTTTGATTATTTTCTAGATTATGGAAGAATCTTATTCAGCCGTTACGAAATAACTGACTTTTTTAAACTTATGTTGAATTCGTGTCTAAAAAACCTCAAATTGTGTCGAACGTGTTTTTATCTAAAAAAAAAAAGTTTAGTTTAATGGTTGTTTAATCTTAAACTTAATATGAAAGTAAGTGGGTAGTAAGTTAATATACGAATCATTAAAAAAAACCTCACTTGATCTTCAAAAGAACGTTATCATCGAGTAAAAATGGTAAAGTTTGGTTTGTTTACGTCTTTCCCCATTTCAATTGACACGGACTTGTGGATCATTTGAAGAGTAGACTTTTTATATTTATAACATACATTATTTCCAGGCGGGTCTCGAGGCGCTAAAAGCAGCGGACACGTCGGGCCAGCTGTTGGTGTTCCACACGTCTTTGCCCACGTTCAACGCGCCGGGCAAACTTGTCAACAGAGAAGATAGGAAACTACTAGGGACGGATAAGGAGAAGCAAGTCACTAGTGAGTTTATTACACTAGTATTTCAAAATTTCATCATCATCATCATACTTTCAAGCCTTCACTCCCAGAAAGGGGTAGGCAGAGCTACAGAATTACCAACAACTCTAAAAACTTGTTGTTAATTCTATAACCACATCTTTTACAAACAGGCAAAGATGTTTACCAGCTATGGGCTTGTAGTACGGTTAGGCAATGGGTTTGCAACCTGTCACTAATACGCTGGTAAACTCCTAGTCTATTTGTGCAAAATGTGGTTATAATCATCTGTGTAAAAAATTGGTCACTACCATTCATCTGGCTACTTTAACTCACTTTTTATAACTTTTTCCCATTTAAAATGTTTTGCTACCCATAATTATCTGTGTCCAGTGCCACAGAGCACGGCGTACAACGAGCTCGGGCAGCTGTGCTCGGCGGCGGGCGTGGCGGTGGAGCTGTTCGTGTGCAACAACGCCTACGTCGACACCGCCACACTCGGCCAGCTCGCGCGCCTCACGGGCGGCCAGCTGCACAAGTACACCTACTTCCAGGTCAGGGGCTCACAGTGTACAGCGACACACACACACACACACACGCGCGCTGGGGTACACTCTGTCCACCGAATCAATTTAATATGAATATGAAGGGGTAACAACAAGTATTGTACGAGCCGGTGAAATTGACAACAATTCATATGTGCTAAGGTAGTAAAATAAAGTACTGTTTCTAGATTATACACTGCTGATTACAGTAAATATATTTTTGGTTCTTTTTTATACAGTATTTTTTTGATATTTAGGAAAATCAGTATAAAAGTTGGATTGTGAATTTTACGAATACACTTATAGTGCCCTTATTCAATTTATTACCATAGGAATTGAAAAAATATACAACTGTCATGTCCATAGTTGACACACAGATTAGGTAGACATGTTAATGACATTTATTTATTTATTTATTTATTTCCCACACTTACAACTATTTTTACAGTCAGTGCTGGGGCTCTACTTTGAAATCCGTAATTCGAACTTCGGATCGCCCCGTCACTTTCTTGTGAATTAGTTACGCGTCAAGAGCAAAAGGTAATAGCAATAGACCAAGTTCAAATTATGGATTTCAAAGTAGATGCTTTTTTTTTTAATGTTGTCAATAAGTGCAGGAACAGAGGTGATGTATAACGTTAATACATTGTTGAGTTTATTGTTATGAACTTATCCAAGATCCAAGTTTTTGTACATGGGGCAAATTTTGATAAAACAAAAGTTGTCAACTTTGCCCCATGTCACAAAAACTTGGAAATTGCATAAGTTCAAAAATGTTAACAAACAAAATCACGAAACTCAATGTTGCATTATTAAAAATGTAATGTAGGTATTAGTTTGGTATGCTTAAAACATAAATTAAATAAATAAAGACAGACCACAGATACAGATACTCAAGATTTGTTTAAGACTGAGCCGAGCGTATGCCGGATGTACAGTGGCACCCTCATTAGTATTATTGTGTTTTTTAATAAACTAAAGTATTATCTCGAAATTGGTCGGTAGGTTTTTGTACTACAAATGAAAACACAACTTATAGGGTTATATCACACAGTTTAATAACATTTCACCTTCGAGTTATCAACTTAACAGAAAAAAGTGGCCACCTTTTCCCGTTAAGCTGACTACTCAAAGGGTAATTCTTATTAAAGCTTGTTACTATCCCATAAAATGTGTTTTTACTTGCGCTACAAAAACGTATCGTCTGATTGCAAGGAAATTCTTCAGTTAATTAGAAAACACAATAATAGTAACGAGGGCGCCACTGGACGCTCGAGGTTTGCTCGGTGCAGTCTTAATTGGTTTGTTTGTAAAATCGAATCGAAATCAGAATATAACAATATCTGCTGTGTGGCGGTATGGAAGTTCCGGTGCACGTGTCCAATTCGCACTTGACCGATTTTCCTATATTACTCTTTACCCATGTGTAAACGATATGTCTCCGCAGGCGGACCTGGACGGGCCGCGGCTGGTGGCGGACGTCGTGCGCGTGGTGTCGCGGCCGACGGCGCACGACGCGGTGATGCGCGTGCGCACCTCCACCGGCGTGCGCGCGACAGACTTCTACGGACACTTCTTCATGTCCAACACCACGGACGTCGAGCTCGCCGCCATTGGTGAGTTCTCTCATACTCTTCAATCAATTAATTAATTATTTATTCGCTGTAAGTATGGATTACAATGGTGTTTCGTTTTAATAAGGAAACAATTGCAAGAAACAATTTTTTAACGTATTTTTATTTGTGTTATATCGTAAAAACTAAATCTATTGATATGAATATAGTATAAACCTTGAAGAAAAACAACAAATACTAAAAGCTATCTCCAAAAAGTGCACCAGCAAAAGAGCTTTATCTTCATGGCACTTACGTCCCTTTGTTGAAAAGCGCAGATTTTCGGCAATAACTCAAAAACGGTAAATCCGATCATGTTGAAAATAATTTTCATTGAAAGGAAGTATTTATTAACCTTTGTGATATTTTTTTTTATTTTTTTAACATACGGTTTAAAATATAAGAGGAGGGTACAATTTATACAACTTTCAGAGATATTATTTTCGAAAATATTCACCTAATCAAAAAAATTGCTTAGGAACCAGTGTTTTTAAAATAACTGTCGAAAAATTAGCCACGCGATGATACCAAATTTGCCACATCATAATATAAGTAAGGTGTAAGATTAAAAATTGAATAATAGTAGAGCAGAATGTGAACTTTATTGAATGGCCCATTCAATTTCAAATTCCAGTAATAAAAAAGTTAGTTTTCTAGTTTGGATGGATGTTATCGTAGAATTTATTTATTTGTTCTCAGATGCGGACAAAGCGATCGGCGTGGAGATCAAACACGACGACAAGCTGACCGGCGAGGACGGTGTGTACATACAGGCCGCGCTTCTGTACACGCACAGGTACTGACAAAGTTTATACTATCATAAATAGTGACGGGTAAATAAGAGCTATCAAAACGTTGACATTTCGATAATAGGGTCAAAAACGATATGGTTTTTACTGTTGTTATTATATCGCACGTCAAATCGCTCATTGAGTACAAAACGGACACATTCCAAAATAACTTGCTGTTGCATTAAAAATCTTATACGAATAGATTCTAATTTTAAAATGCAACACTGACTCATTTTGGAATGTGTCCGTTTTGTATCAATGTCAATGAACGAAATGTTGATAAATAATCCGTCACTCTCGTACTTCTACTACGAGTCAGAAGGTGACGGATGCCTTATCTGAACATTGTCCCGCGAAAAACGCAGCCATATTAAAGCCCCTGGAGAGATGAAACATACATTAAGGTGGAAAACCTTTTTGTTGTTGTTATTCTGTCCCGTAAGCCAGGAGACAACAGTGATAGACTATCTTGGTTTTTTTTTATAATATACTTCTAGCACCGGATCCCTTTGACTGCCATACATATGGTTGGTCATAATGTATTGTTAGTCATACTTTTTTTTGTCATAACTTCTTTCAGGCTGAAGTTACAGCTTATAATAAACGTTTATCGTGTAGATTAGTTAGGTTAGGTTAGGTTATTTTTATACAAAATCTGATAAAATAACCGTGTCCTGAGAAAAATGCATTATGACTTGTGAAAATTATGACTTAAAACACATTATGACTAAAAATAATTATGGCAGAGACCCTTCTAGCACACTCAGAAGAAAAGCTATAAAATAATGGGTTTGTAATTGCCAGGGCTCGGACAAGTCATCGCAAAACAATCGCAAGACGGCAATAGAACAAGATCAATAGAATCGCATTATGTACAATATTATTTAATTATATTTTTCAATGACATTTATTGACATTTATTGTGATTTTTTGACCTAATATGTTTATCAATATTATCTTTCTTTAACTGTTTAATACGAATGTCACATGCTGTACACAATATTTCCTTGACATTTTCCTGATAACAGAGCTAGTCCGGGGTAGTCCTTAATCCACTTATTAATTGTATTTATCGGCACCATATTTAAAATATTTAGATTTAACCATAATTAAGCAAATAATTGTATTAGTTTAATTTGTCACCACAAAACTGTTTGAAGCATGCCACTTTGACAAATCCATGACAGATATGCGACTAAAAAGGTCAAATGTTAAATTATAAATTACGATAGTAATTATATCAGCTTTAGATAATAATAAATAATAATCTTAAGTCGCGACTCTATAATAGTCTTGTCCCATGTCCATATCAGTTTCTGCGATGACTTGTCCGAGCCCTGGTAATTGCCAATAAAATGGTTTTTTAGTGGACTTATATCCTTTGAAATCATAGTCTTGAGTGACCCAGGAGACGTCACCATGGCAACGAGCATCAACAAAGTTGATTGATCCCCCCCCCCCGCAGGTCGGGGCAGCGGCGCCTGCGCGTGCTGAACCTGGCGCTGGGCGCGGCGCCGCAGCTGGCCGACGTGTACCGCAGCATGGAGCTCGACACCACCATCAACTTCCTCACCAAGCAATGTACGTATTTCCGAACTGAGTATATAAAAAGTAAACTTGTTTTTTTTTTTATGGCATAGAGAAGACAAACGAGCACACAGGCCACCTGATGGTGAGTGGAAACTGTGACCCATAGACATTCGCATTCACAAGACTGCAAATGCGTTGCCAACCCTGAGGACTAAGATGGAATGCCTCTATGCTAGTGATTTCACCGGCTGTCTTATCCCCAAACCGGAACACAACAGTGTGAACACTGCTGTTTGGCGGTAGGTTAATGGATAAGATGGTGGTAGCGATCCGGACGGACCCTGCACAAGGTCCTACCACCAGCAAATTCGTGTGCGTGGAATCACTTTCCCGCTAAATTGTTCCCGTTGATGGCCGGGTTTTAAAAAAAATCTTTAATGAAGTCCCTAAATTCAGCAGTCTTGGCTGTTTGTGTTACAAAAACATGGATGGAGTTCTCTAGTTTGTGACTAAGTGCGTCTCATTTCACCGGATCCCAGCAGAATATCATTTTCATTACTATGCCGTGACTTTTGAATCACGTATCTTAATTTATCACGTATATGTTTCATGGCATAATATATAAATAAAGATTTTTATCTATCTATGTATCTTGTTTGGCAGTCACTTACACCCGTATTTATAGTCAAGAAAAGTAATTACTTGAGTATTAGTAGTGTCAAAAGTCATATAAAAATCGTTGCTTGAGTCATTACTTTTACTCAAGTAATTACCTTTCTTGACTATAAATACGGGTGTAGGTCAGTCAGATATAAAGTAATGATAAAGTAATAGTTCATTGCAAACTACATTTTGAGATTAAACCCTCTTTTTTTAAAGTCACTTCACTTTACATTTTCTTCCATTATCCTTCATATCGTGCAAGTGTCCCTTATACACCGAGTTTTTTATATTTACGATAACTTCGGCATATTACTAGGTAAAAAGTTTTTTTCTGTTTGAAACAAAGTAATTAAATGTTATATCTTTGGTCATTCTGAAAGGGCCATTAGAGTTAACTAATAGTCAGTGTCAAATACGTCAATGTTGGCGTGGCCATGGACTTAGTAACTAATAACGTACATCTGGAAGGTGCACTAGACCGATAACGCGAGCCGAAAGAAATGTATTTGTTTGTATGTGGATCTGGGGATCTGTGTATTCTGTGTGGTCTCCTATAATTGGAAATTGACACTTGAATGACAACTTAATAATACATTTTGTTTGAAAGCTTTCAATGCTTGTATTTTGTTCTACCTGCTCTTATTAAGAAGTTCAAGATGGCAGCTTCTTCTTCTCAGTCTGTTTACGGATTCGTTGACGGAGACCATGCAGATCCCCAGATATCGATTTTGGGGACAATAAGTTGAATAAGTAAATATCGTTTCGTTTACTGCCCCAGCGGCTTGTAATATTAATTTGTCCATAAATTGCAATTCAAATATGGTCACCTTACTGGAAAGGGACGCAGTAAGCTTGAGTAAATTTCTTTCGGCTCAGGTTACCGGTGTAGTGCACCTTCCAGATGTACGTTAGCACTTACTAATTCCATGGACGCGTATACAAACCTAACGATTGGAAACTCTATACTCAAGAATTAAAAGAAAATTGTTGTTATCAATTAAGAGCCTTTTACACTACGAGTAGTTCAACGTGATTAACTGATTAAATTTAAAAATTAAATATCTTTAAAACCGTAAGAGTTATCATTTGTCTGTCTTTGGGAAATCAACTGTATTTGACCTAAAGAACGTTCCCTTAAAATTATCGTAAATCAAAAAAAACACGGTGTATATAAAGTTTAACTCACGTGTATTAAAGATTTGTTTGTATTCTAGCTATCGTCGGTGAGTAATAAATAATTTCATTGTATTAAATTATTATCGATTACAATTTATTAATAATTAAAGTGATCATATTTATTTGAAGACGGCTGCTCGAAAATTAACCCCGTCGAAAACGTCGCACGTGAGTTATTCTTGATTTTTGGAAACTTTTATTCAAAGTTTTTTTCCCAATAATGGGACATAACATAACCCTTATGTTGAATTGTTCGATTTTCTTAATGAACAAACCCTTATTTTGAGTGGCTTTGTGACGCACCGCTGTCTTCCTCATTTCTTCCTTCTTCTCTTGCATTTCAAATGCACTTCGAGTTGGGAAGTTTTATTCTTTTATGGTTCTGTTCGCTTTTTATTTTTACAAGTAAGTAATTTATTATAATCTATTAGTTTTTTAACCCATATATGCTCGAAATTATGTTTTCAATTGGGTTCTTGTATATGCTTTCAACTCTACACCGTATGTGATCAATTGATCATAATTATTGTGTATGTTATTTTTTTTTTTCAGATCAGGGTTCAAATTTGGGTTAAAAGAATTAAAGTGACAACACGTTGCAAATTTTATTGGCGTTTCAGTATTCATTGGGTTTGTCCTTAACAGAGGTGGATAACCTTTGTGGCGTTGAGGCTATATGGTTTTAAGAAATATTTTATTAGAATCGAAACCACAAATTGTTACAGTGTCTAAATTAAGACTGCACCGAGCAAACGTCGAGCGTCCAGTGGCGCCCTCTTTACTATTATTGTGTTTTCTTATTAACTAAAGAATTTCCTTGCAATCAAACGATACGTTTTTGTAGCGCAAGTAAAAACGGAATTTATGGGATACGTAACAAATTTTAATAACAATTACCCTTTGAGTAGTCAGCTTAACGGAAAAAGGTAGCCACTTTTTTCCGTTAAGTTGATATCTCGAAGGTGAATTGTTATTTAACTTTATTTGTAATACAAAAACCTACCGACTCATTTCAAGAAAATAGTTTACTTTATTAGAAAACACAATAATAGTAATGAGGGCGCCGTGAGGGTGTACAGCCGGCGTACGCTCGGCGTAGTCTTAATGAGATTTATAACCTAAAAATTGTTTCCCACTTCGATAGTCAACCTCTTCAATGCATATTGTTGGAAAGAGATTTCCGCTTGCTAGAAAAGCTGGAAGCTTTTAAGCGTGTACAATTTGTCAACGAGTACTCATTCCAAGTATCCCTTCCAGCGATATGGGCGCTCCGCGAGCACACGCCGCGCCAGATCCGCGAGGGGCTCGCCGCGCGCTGCGCCCGGTCGCTCGCCGCGTACCGCCGCCACTGCGCCTCCCCGTCCAGCGCGGGCCAGCTCGTGCTGCCGGAGAGCATGAAGCTGCTGCCGCTCTACACGAGCTGCATGCTGCGCCAGGACGCGCTCCAAGCGGGTACGGTACCTGGCGGTCACTACTGCAACGAGAATCCAGTTGTGCCCTCATTCTAACGTATAGTCTTCAATCTGAATACGAGGGCCGTTCCGAAAGTTTCTAGCTGTGACGACATTTATTGAAATATGGATATTTAAGGCAAATTCCAATATAAACATTGTGTCCAAAAATCATAGATGTAAATCACTTCGTTTGTTGTTTACGATTTTTTTAACACTAGACGTGTTAACGCTTTGAAAAATATGCAAGCGACGTATTCCTGGGCTAGATTTTTGCTATAATTAATACGGTCTCAAAAATAGTAACCTTTTAATTTTTTCCAATATAAATATTACAAAACGTGTAGTATATCAGTCCTATTTTAAACCATACGTTTCCTTCAACATTCTATATTAGAATATGGAGTAAACAAGCCTTGAAGAAATGTCTAAATTAGAGTCTCCAGGAAAATTCAGTGACTTTCAATGAAAGCATTTTGTGCAGTACTATATTTGGGAATAGAGTAAAACAAGCTGCTTAAATATATTAAAAATACTGACGATTCCATCACGGGCAATATCATCAGAATCAGACGACCCCTTTAGATTTGACACAGGTTTTGAATACCAAAAAACTGATGATTTCACCAAAAATTCAACATAGAAAACGACTTCTCTGTGAAAATTAAATAAAAAAAAAACATTATTATTTTACTAATATTTTTGACAAAACCTGTTCGTAATAAAATTTGCTTTATGAATGTATCAACAATATTAATATATTTCAATAAATGTCGACACAGCTAGAAACTTTCGGAACGGCCCTCGTATATGACAGTGTTGTCAACTTAACGCAAAAAGGTGGCTGCTTTTTCCCGTCAAGCTACTTACTCTATAAATTGTGTTTTAATTTACACAGCAAAAAACCATTCATTTATTTGAAAACATTACACGTATGATAATAATAATGAAGGCGACAGTGGTCGCTCGGTTCTACACCGTGGGAACGAGTAACCCGACAAATTTTAACCATCGATTCTAGAGCTAATTTGTAGTATATAATGTGATATAACATGTAGCCCAATAACGCATAATTTCAGTTTTTAATTATTTTAAAATAAAACATAATTAATTGAAATTAAACTCTGTCACCTTAACGTAAAGCAATATTTTCTAAGAAAGATTCATCTTGTAAATAGCAATGTCATCAACGTACAACGTAAATTAATTTTATCAATTTCTTAGTAAATAATGCTTTAGGTATAGGTGACAAAGGTCAAATTAAATTAACTATGGAATATTTTTTTAAATAATAAATATCTTGGAAATTATGCGTTATTGGACTACATGTTATATCACATTATACAGGGTTATTGGTAAGTCGACCTATTCCCGTTAGGAGGCGATAGGGGTGACCATTTGCGATAATTTTGATCCCCATATGCATTATGCAAAAGTGAACCATTTTTGAGTTATCGCGATTTTTAGTTTTTTTTTTAATTAGTCAGAAATTCAACTTGAAAAATTTATTACAAAAAAAGTATCAAATTAAATCTATTTTTTATTTCTGATTTACAAAATTTATTAAACACTGGTTATTTCTCAATATTAAAACAGTAATTATCGGTCCAAATTTAAAAAAGCGAGACGGAAAACGAAAATTTTTCAATATTTTTTTGCGATCGCTTTCCACTAAAATGCCTTACAAACAAAAAAAACGTTATAAAACTTGGCTTGCAGAATATTTTAAAAACTTAACTGATTTCTTAGCTCTCCAAAAATGCATAGAATAGAATAGAATAGAATCATTTATTTCAGGCTACGAGTATTGCCCATAATATTGGTTAGTTACATGTTACTTAAAAATAGGTTAGTTACAATTTTATATTTACAAAACAAAAACAAAGGTAGGTACTAGGATTATTTAATATACCTTATACCACTGGAGACCTGTGAAACCCAATAGATAAAGATGTGGCAGTCATATCTACCAGCAATCATATTCAGAATGTCGTTGGAACTATTTCTGACGCGCCCCATGTGTGAAGTGATTTTTTTCTCATAATGGCCTGAAAACTGTCTGTACGCGCGTCAGCAAACATACCTGAGGCACTACACCATCTCGGCAGTCCCAACAACACTCTGAATGCGTTAATAACAACTAGGAACTTATTTATATAAAAAAACTGAAAAAAATCATCACAAAGGAAGCGGGCGGAAATTCATATTCGAACTAAACTAAAGAAGTTCTGACTCAGAAATGCTACTTCAAAAATTAAAATAAAAAAAAAACCAAATTTAAGTCAACTTTTTTTATTTGCTTTTGTACAAGATGAAATTGTTGTTCTTATGCAATATTAAAAAAAATATTATCTGTACACGTTTGAGAATACGAGGCCGAAAACTAAAAAATACATATTTTTTTCTCAAACTCCAACATAAATTACACAAAAACAGAAAAATGTACCAATACATTTGGCGTGCAGATAACACATAAAAAATTGTCGTTTTTCCAGCTTTCTAACGAGCTATTAAAACTAATATGATTTTTGTTAAAGATTGCTTGAAAAAATTGATCACAAAGAAAGTAACAAGGAAGTCACGTCCGAACATAACTTAAAATTAACTAACTACATACATACATACATAAACTCACGCCTTCATTCCCAAAGTGGGGTAGGCAGAGCTACAGAATTACCAACAACTAACTAAATCTATCAAAAGTAACTGTTATACTCGTAAACACAAATAACAACAATAATTTCTGTAAAAAGTAACAAATTTAAAACTAATAAAATAAACAATTAAAATTTAAATAATCAGGATTTTTATAGTTCATTTTCAAAATGGCTACCTCCATTTCTTACGCATCCTTTTTCGTAACTGTGACTTATGTAATCTTTGTATATCAGAAATGCTCGTTTTCTCCAATATGCTCCTGCAACCGCATTCTTCCAAGTGTCTGAAGTAATGTACAATGATTGATGGTTTTTCCCAGGAACGGACATCACGTGCGACGACAAGTCGTGCGCCATGTACCGGTCGCTGACGGCGGACGTGAGCACGTCGGTGGTGTACACGTACCCGCGCCTGCTGCCGCTGCACCGCCTCGCCGCCGAGCCCGCGCCGCCGCCGCTGCGCGCCTCCATGGACAAGATGCACGACCAGGGCGTCTACCTGCTCGGTGAGTGCCGCAGGGGGGGGGGGAGGTAAAGATATACCTAAGGGGGAAGGGGGAGTTAAAGATGTAACTAAGGGGGAGAGTTTGGTATATACCTAAGAGGGGGAGTTAAAGATATATTTAAGGGGGAGAGTTTGGGATATACTTAAGTGGGGGGAGTTAGGGACATACATAAGGGGGGGAGTTAGGGATATACCTAAGGGGGGAGTTAGGGACATACCTAAGGGGGGGAGTTAGGGATATACCTAAGAGGGGGAGTTAGGGATATACTTAAGAGGGGGAGTTAGGGATATACCTAAGAGGGGGAGTTCGGGGTATAATTAAGTCAAAATCAAAATATTTATTCAGTAATTTGGCCACATGCGAGCTCTTTTACACGTCGTTAATGAGTGAATCTACTAGCGCTTCGGACAAGACTATAATTGCGAAGAAGTGCCGCAAGAAACTTCAGCAGAGGGTCATTTTTTTAAACATAATATACGAGGGGAGTTAGAGATATACCTAAGAGGGGGGGAATTAGGGATATACCTAATGGGGGAGTTAAGGATATAACTAAGGGGGGAGTTCGGGATTACCTAAGAGGGGGTGGGGGGGAGTTAGGGATATACTTAAGAAGGGGGGGGGGAGTTAGGGATATACCTAAGGGGGGGAGTTAAGGATATAACTAAGGGGGAGGTTAGGGATATACCTAAGAGGGGGGAGTTAGGGATATACTAAAAGGGGGGTGTTACAATTTAGGACGAAAATGGAAAAGTAATAAATAAAATTGTTTCAGAAAACGGCGTCCACATGTTAATATGGGTCGGCTCCCAAGCGCCGGTGGAGTTCGTCCGCGACGTGTTCGACGCGGCGTCCCCGCAGCAGATCGACACGCGGGTGTGCGCGCTGCCCGCGCTCGACACCGCGCTCAGCGCCGCCGTGCGCGCCGTCCTCGACGCCGCCGTCAGGGATCGGAGGACCGCTATGAGGGTGAGGCTTTTTAAACTGTTAAAAACGCTAATTAAACTAGTCCTAGGATACCAATCATTTTATCGTCGGTGATACTGCTAAACCGAATAACTAACAAAGGACATCATCCGGGTTTCATACATTTTTGGTCCAAACATAAAAGTGCCGGCCAAAAAAAAAGTAGCTATATTCTGTTAGATCTTGTTCGCCTGAGCATATGTTATTATGGTACCAAAGCTGTAGTACCAATATCCATAGTTTTATTCTAGTTAGAAAATTAAATATTTCGGTGAATTGAACTAACAAAAACTAATGAATTATTCTACCATACTTTACATTTGAACATAATTTTGGTAACATACGGTGGTTTGGTGCCATAGTAAGAAATGCTTAGGCGGGTAAATTGTATCAGAATAAACCATTTTTTTTTGGCCGGCACTTTCACTTTTGGACCAAAATTGATGATGTCCTTTATGATAAATTTATGATTTATGATTTTTGTGGGTGGTAGGACCTTGTGCAGGGTCCGTCCGGACCGCTACCACCATCTTATCCATTAACCTACCGCCAAACAGTAGTGTTCGCATTGTTGTGTTCCGGTTTGGGGATAAGACAGCCGGTGGAATGACTAGCATAGAGGCATTCCATCTTAGTCCTCAGGGTTGGCAACGCATTTGCAGTCTCAGGATTGCATTGCAGTTTTGTGAATGCGAATGTCTATGGGTCACAGTTTCCACTTACCATCAGGTGGCCTGTGTGTCCGTTTATCTTATCTATGCCATAAAATAATAAAACCTTACTTTCTTATTAAAAAGGTGCATTTTGCTCCTTATTTGAAATGTTACTTACGCGACTTAGCAGTTCCACCGACGTTATAATTTAATTGCTAAGACCGGTAAAACCCCTGCATACAACCAAACGCGTGAATATTATATTAAGTCACTAGCTTTCTAGTGATGACTTAAAAAAAAATGGTTGTCTGTAAAGTCGGTTTATGGACGATTATTTTACGTGATAACGTCATAAGAAAACACACAAGCCGAAGAGGAACGCTTAGGAAGATCGTGCCTCTCTATCGCTTGTTCCGTGCTCTCGCTTGCAGCTCGGCTCAGGCGGAAAGTGACACTTTTTCGTGCGTGCAGCCGGCGTTCATCGATTTATAAGACGTTATCACGTCAAAATACGGAATAATGGGTTCATGTAAAAATAATCGTGACATATTTTCGTGTTCGATTATTTTCTATCAATAGACTTTGATTTCGAGCACTCGAAAGTCAAAAATCGGCTGGCTGAGGGCTCAGACAAGATGCACTACGCTAGCTAGCGTTTCTCTTTACCAATACCAAACGCGTGGCTGGCACATCACGTGACTTTTCGTATCACGTCATCTACCAGTGACGCGATTGGTTTAAACAAATAGAAACGATAATTAGCGTAATGCATATTGTCTGCGCCCTCAGGTGCCAAAACGTTACGATGACCTTACATTTTGTTTGGTTGTTAACTTCATTTTAAGCGGGTTAGATATGAATGGACACCGTTTCCTTTTGTAGATGCAACAGAATTTAGAGGGTTATTTTTGTGCTAAGAAGGATTGCAATGGGTTACAATGCACGGTTTCCTTGTTTAGTAGTTGTAGCACGCTGTAGCCGGTGGATTGAAAACACTTTACACTTGATTCATAAACGCACTGTAAACCTATTTTAGTTAAAGTATGCTTTGTCACTTTTTGACAAATTCAAATGTCACAACGAAAGATAAGGGCAAAGCATGCTTTAGTTATTATGCGTTTATAAATAAAAGGGTTATTCTTTATTGCACGTCTATTTCTCCGCATGGTACAATATTTCTATACTTTCTTGTGCATGTTTTCTTCCGGTGAGATTATGCGGTTTAGTTGTTTTTTTTTATACAGGAACTTCCATACCGATCAATAAATATAGCCCTAATGTTAAACCCTGGGGTAGTTCGAACGCGAGGCTCGGATCAGGGTTCTACTGATATAAGACCGTGGTCTGCACGACGCCGACAACTAGTGCGTCAAACACCTTTGTTTCCCCCCACTCATGTCAATCAAGAAGAGTATACTAAAGGGTAATGGGCAATTTTGTATGCACCCCGTCCCCACCCTCCAACAGTCACGGGATGCATTTCTATATGTTGATTAGGACCCAAAAAAAGACAAAATACCTATTTTAGTAGCAAAATCGATGGGAACTTTTTAATGAAAAAATATATTGTAAAACCAAGCAAGGCAAGAATGTGTTCATTTTCAAACAAATTCCATACGATACGATTATGATTTTCCGAGAAAACCCCATACATACGGAGATCGTCGCCATAGCAAAAATACATCATGTGGCCAAGATCTATACACTGAGACATGTTTCATCTCTGTTGGTGGGTGGGGACACTTTGCCCATCGTCCTTTTGCGAATGTGAATGTTACGACTTTTCGCTTTTGAAATGGCTTAATCAGTAAAGTTAGGCTCCCTAAATGGAAGTCAACCATCCCTATGTAGGCCAATTCGCTATTATCCCCTGACCTTATCTGGTCTAGGCGTTAGTTGACGTACCGTTTAGCAGTTCGTCTCGCATTCCACATTACGTGGTCTTTATTCCAACACGTTCGATTCATTACCTATTTATCTGTAATAGAGATTTGCTAGATAAATAAGTATCTACGAAGATTACGGACCTATCCTTAAACCAAAATGTCCTCTTTGAAAAGAGTCCCCTATAGAGATGTACCGACTAGACGGGAAAGCCTACTATCCGGCCCGATTTAAAGTCGGCGAATAGTCGGCTTAAGAAACCGAGTAATCGGCACTTTATGACTATTATGATAATTTATGACATACTGGAAAACAAAAAAAAACAGAATATTGACTTCAACTGTTGTATTTCCAGATTTTCAAGTATTTTAGTACAACAAAATAGGAACTTCTTATTTTCACCATATACAATAATTAAGTAGTTATGGTTACATAACGAAGGTTCCCGTTTGCATCCGAACTTAGCCGAAACCAATGCCGACTAGTCGGCCGCCTCAGCGCCGATTTGTCGGCTAGTCGGCAAAATCCATAGTCGGCCCATCTCTAGTCCCCTACAAGTTAAGACTGCGCCGAGCGTACGCCGGATGTACAGTGGCGCCCTCATTACTATTATTGTGTTTTCTAATAAACTAAAGTATTTTCTTGAAATTGGTCGGTAGGTTTTTGTACTACAAATAAAAACACAACTTACAGGATATATCACGTAGTTTAATAACAATTCACCTTTGAGTGATCAACTTAACGGAAAAAAGTCGAAAACAATAATAGTAATAGGGCGCCACTGGACGCTCGACGTTTGCTCGGTGCTGTCTTAATTGAGTGTACCCTGGGGTTCCAAGCTGGAGATCGTGCATCAGTACGACAAGCGCGAGGCTCAGTTCCGGCGGCTGCTGATGGAAGACCGCGGTCTGGACGGCGCAGCCAACTATCTGGAGCTGTTGATGGAGACGCACCGGCGCGTCAAAGACCTCGTTTAGATCGTATGTGGTGTGCGAAGCGGGGCTTACGGGCGTACATGATTCCATAGGGTGGAAGTGTACCCGATAGAACGACGAGGTGGGCTCTCGGTGGTGGTGTTTTGATAAGTGTAAGCAAGAAGAATATATAGAGGGCAAGTTTAAGGGCTGTATTAATAAACTAATCTCAACTCTAATGCTCGTCTCGAGATGTGTCAAAAATGACCGTGTTCTATGATTTGACGTATCTTGTGACGCGCCTCTCAGCCAAGATGAGTTTATTAATACAGCCCTAAGACTGCACCGAGCAAACGTCGAGCGTTCAGTGGCGCCCTCATTACTTTTATTGTGTTTTCTACTTAAGCAAAGAATTTCCTTGCAATCAGACGATACGTTTTTGTAGCGCAAGTAAAAACACAATTTATGGGATACGTGACACACTTTAATAACATTTACCCGTTGAGTATTCAGCTTAACGGGAAAAGGTAGCCACTTTTTTCCGTTAAGATGATAATTCTAAGGTGAATTGTTATTAAACTATGTGATATACCCTAAAAGTTGTGTTTTCATTTGTAGTCCAAAAGCCTACCGACCAATTTCAAGAAAATACTTTAATTTAATAGAAAACACAATAATAGTAAGGAGGGCGCCACTGTACATCCGGCGTACGCTCGGCGTAGTCTCGCGGGGTGACAGAATTTGGCGGGGGTGCGGCGTCGAGTCTCCGGCGGTGGAGCGGGAAGCAGCTGACCCCCCCCCAACGTCTGCACCCCGGGGGACGGTCGCACGTGAACTTGTCGAAAGAACGGGAAATGGAAAGTGCAAACAAACTTGATTGGTGTTGTTACAATCCTCAACATAACATGATGGTGGTGGTGGATACCTGGGTTAATATATTCATGATGTGATTTTGGCTTGCTTCGCTTATTTATTTGGATTAGCGGTTTTTTATAGGGTTTCCGTGCAGGTAATTTTTCGTGTGGATTTGACAGAGTTATATTTAAAAAAATTGTGTTGACTTCAGGTGTTGACGGTGAAGTTCGATTTTATCGTGTGTTATATTTTAAAAATGTGTTTCTATTTCTGTGCTTGTTTTTTTTTTTGGATATTAGGATGAATACCTCGCATTCCATAATCCGTTAAACCGTTTAGTCTACAGGAGGTTACTAAAACCCTAGAATTATTACCCTCCTTGTTGTAAATAACTATATCGGAACCCTACTACTTGTTCTTGTTCAATATGTTCAAAATATCTTTTTCCTCGTAGATAGCTATCATAGACCAAAGAGGAAGTTCTTCAAAGAGGGCTTGGCAACGCGTTTGACGTCTTCGGATTGAAGAACGTGTATGG
Source organism: Acleris laterana (assembly GCA_963966035.1). Classification (NCBI taxonomy): domain Eukaryota; kingdom Metazoa; phylum Arthropoda; class Insecta; order Lepidoptera; family Tortricidae; genus Acleris; species Acleris laterana. The sequence goes on from OZ014462.1 coordinate 1,397,864, forward strand.
GTCAGATCCCACGTACGGTCGGCCAAGAAAGTGGTCTACTGGTTTTGACAAAAGTTTCTGTGAGATTTAATTATTCGCTAAGGTTGACACTTGTCAGTGTCATAATATTATTGCAGCGGAAAATCGTACTTGTATCATGACGTGCAAATAAACTTTAACCGTGGGGTGGTCGACCACATTTTTGGCCGACTGTACCATCTGCCTTTTGGGCAAAAATCATTTGGCAAAATGTATCGGTTCCCAACCGTTTCATTTGCCAACTCGCTTTTTTCTGTAGCTGTCAATATTTCAGGATTTATTTCAGTACCATCGTGTATAACCCTTAAGGTTATGTTACATACATACATACAGAGACCACTTCTTTCCATTTGCTACGACTTTCCATCTTGACAAATTTCTTTTGCTTCTTCCATATTCATACATCGAGTCATGCACGCACGTCGGTTTCGGGTACTTAAGATTCGGCCCTTTTCCAGTATTTCTCCGATTTTACTCGAAAAAGTACGCCTAGGGCGGCCTTTTCCGACCCGTCCACTCACTTTCGATCTGTATATCTCTTTCGCCAATCTTCTTTCATCCATCCTTTCCAAATGACCAAACCATCGAAGCATGCCCTAGGTTAGTTTTTATAAGTTACAGAAAAAAGTGTCTTGGCAAATGAAACGTTTCAAAAACGATACGTTTTACCAAACGTATTCCTGCCAAAAGGTAGACAACCGCTCGTTTGCCCTCTTGACATGCATTGGTGCTTATGGCATGTGGTTGTTTCAGCTAACCGTGATGCGGCAGCACGACAAGCTGGAGACGGTGCTGCGGCACTTCCTGGTGGAGGACCGCGGCGTCGATGGCTCCTCATCATACGTGGACTTCCTCTGCCACGTCCACAAGGAGATCCGGTCGTTGCTATAGCATTTGTACTATTACTAGACGCGAGGGATCCTGCGCCGGCAAGGTTCATTTTACAAAAAGAGGCTGTTATGACACTCTCATTTCAACGTTACATGATAGAAATGTAAAGGAAGCATTTCGATTTTATCTTTTTTTTAATTAAAAAAAAGGATGTAATAGGTTGATCCTGCCATCGCGGTACAAATTTTAAACTTGCCCGCTAGTGCCGATTTCGCCAGTGTTCAATAATGTAGTCTATGTCCATTTGGATGTGCCTTTCAAATGGTAAAATTATTTTTCATAGGTGGGTCAGTCAACTTTTCTTTGTAGCTCGTTGCCATGGTTATGTCTCCTGGGTCACTCTTGAAAACCACGATTTTAAAGTATATAAATACGACAAACATCAGGTTTTGTGGCAATTACAAACCCATTTCCAGATGGGTTTGTTATTGCCACCTCTTATGGGTTTTCTTCCAAGCGTATTAGTAGTGTATATTATAACCATTTTTCTAAGAAACTCTTTCACTGTTGTCTCCTGGGTTACGGGACAGAATAACAACAACAAAAAGTTGATTCACCCAGGTACATATTTAAAACAAATTATCCACTCTCTCTTAGAATCGAATTATAAACTCTTCCCGTTTATAGCTCGTCCCTCGGGAACCGTATTTTTATCCCGGATCCGGACTATATCTGTGCCAAATTTCATCCAGTCCGTTAAGCCGTTCTGGCGTGATTGGGTAACAAACATCCTATTTTCGCATTTATATATTAGTAAGTTAAGATTAGTATAGAATCTTGGGTTTTTCGTTAAAATTTGTACTGGAATGGCAAATGTCAGGATTAACTTCTTATATCCCTTTTACTATATCGAGCAAAGCTCCTATAATGTTAAAACGCACTATTGCGTCAAAGGTAAGTGTAGACCGCTGCAGAAATAATAATTAGTCTATTTTATTAATAGGGGTTGACTGTATCGCAGGGTTTCCCAACCAAAGGGCTGCGCGTAAAGCTTGAAATATAAACTTCAATTTAATGTGTAAACATAATTTAATAGTATTAACATATTGATTGTAATACATTCGGCCTCTGTATCACAATGCGACGTCGTTGGTCGATGTAGTTAAATTTGTTTCCTTTTTTTTTCTAATGAAAGGTGGCATGAAATTATTATTGTCCGGGGAGGCCCGACGCAAGAAAGGTTAGGAAACCCTGGTCTATGGCTATCACACTTGCTCTAGCACTTAACAGTATATTTATAATTTGTCTTCCTTAGAAGCACGGAGAAAGCCGATAACTTGTAATAGCTTAGTCGCGCTGCAAAAGGGTTAACACGTTAACTCAGTATTTTATAGTAGGTTAGAGCGCATAATGGTCCCGTTTGGAAAATTTCCCTTCGCAATATTTATAACGGGCCTTTTTGCAAAAACACCTTTTCTGGACGAGCTTGTGATGATGCGTGAATTGATTATGAATTTGATTATTAATGTTCGTCAAGTTGTTTTTTTTGCAAAACTGCGAAAGGTACAGAACTTAAATAAACGGCACGTTTATTATTGTAAGTTTCGAGGATAACCATTTCGTTTCCTCTAATGTATTGGTTTTGTCTTTAGAGATGAACCGTTGAAATAAACTGTATTCAGCGTTCAACATAATAAAATGGTAGGTAGAGATGGTACGACGCGTTTAGCTTAAGTTCATTGGAAATTAAGCGAAAGGAACTTTATGAGACTGGGGTTTTTGCAAAATGTACGTCTTTTTTCAAATGAACCTTTTGCAAAAGTTGTTTTGAGAGGGGCCCTTTTTGCAGAAGGAACTTTTTGCGAAAGGGATTTTTGCCTACGGGAACTAAAGAGGCGCCCTAAATTAAACATAATATAAAATGATAGTGTCATACCGGTTATAGACTTGACAGAGTCAACATACTCGTAATATGTAGTCGATTCGCGAATTGAATAGACTACGAATCCAATGTTTTCCGTAGATTTAAATTAATATTTAATAATTCTAGTAAAATGAACTGTACACTGCCGGCAATAGGGACTAGAATAGCTATTAGCTATCTCGCGTATGTGACATTATTCACATTATGAACGGAGTATGATAGATGATATGATATGTATGTATATCTAAGCCATGGAAAGACTTGGTTCTTAATTAAAAGCTCATTTTTGCAATAAAGTTATTAAGTATATGGACGCATTTACCGCCCATTATTTTGTATTATTTATGACGCACGTGCGTCATGGGCGGTGGGTGCGTCAAGTCATTCATGTGACTTTTATCTATATGTTATTATTGTATTGAAATTATATGCAATATTCTGCCACTGCCTCTTTATACGAAAAACATTTTAATGTTATATTTTAAATTGTTAAGAACGTCAGGTTTGATAGGTGGATTAAATGAAGTTGACAAGAATAAGACATATTAACATGAACTCTTATTGTTGTTTATGGTTCCGTAGTCAAATAAAGAACCCTTACAGTTTTGCCAGCTCCGTCTATAAGTAACGGGGATGTTTTGAGAAACACGATTTTTAATCTAACCTTAAACATACAAATGTGCATCATGAATTATTACGAGGTTTGTTTAAATTAGTAACGCCTTTGTTCTAAAAGGAAATGTCATTTTTTTGTCTGTTCTGTCAAAGTCATAACGTCATACGTTCCCAAAGCGTCAAAAATATCTACACGCCCCTATGTCATTGATAATAAGGTCTATGTTTACATATAGCATCTTAATAATTCGTTGCTTAAATAAAAAAGGGGCACAAATCAAAATGTGTTTGTGTTGCATTTAAATTCGGAATGCTATATACTTTAAGTTTTAAATCAAACTGTATCTGTTTTAGTTTTGTTGCGCTTTTGTATTTAAGCAGCGAATTATACTGACCTAATTAACAAATTTTGGATTTCGAGTTAAGTCTCTATTGTAATAAATTTATGACACGAAGTCGAAAGCTAAAATGTTGAATTATGTCTCTATAGTTCTAAAGGTGCGATATATTTGGTGCAATGGCCGTATAGATATTAGTGCTGTTGACTGTACCTCTTAATGGTGGATTATCGTGATCATGAAAATAAATATATTATTAGATTATATTATCAACATGTATAACGAGAGATTTTATTTCGTTAATTCGAACCAAGTCCCTGGTTTCTTAGTACACAACGGACGTTAAAAACTAAGTAATTTGTGAAACAAAATGTATTTTTATACTTTTGTCTTAACCATCCGTTGTTGTAAGTAGCTAGGATTTTTGTAATATATTCCATGTCTGTTTCGTTTGATTAGAAAATATAATCGTTTATGAATACTGTATGGGAGTGTAAATAAAATAAATAAAATAATTGGCATTGTTTGTTATTGTTTTAATTAGCGTACTCGACAATAGTTTATTTATTTATTTATTTATGAACCAACTAACATTCACATTATGCCACGCCACACATATATCATGTAGGTTACATAGTCAATTAAGACTGCACCGAGCAAAGGCCGAGCGTCCAGTGGCGCCCTCATTACTATTATTGTTTTCTAATTAACTAAAGAATTTCCTTGCGATCAGACGATACGTTTTTGTAGCGCAAGTAAAAACTCAATTTATGGGATACGTAACAAACTTTAATAACAATTACCCTTTGAGTAGTCAGCTTAACGGGAAAAGGTGGCCACTTTTTTCTGTTAAGTTGATAACTCGAAGGTGAATTGTTATTAAACTATGTAATTTACCCTATAAGTTGTGTTTTCATTTGTAGTACAAAAACACACCGTCCAATTTCAAGAAAATACTTTAGTTTATTAGGAAACAATAAAAGTAATGAGGGCGCCACTACATTCGGCGTACGCTCGACGCAGTCTTAACCAAAGGATGAAAGAGATTAATTATATTCCGAGATATTTAGTGCATACATATTTCATTGAAAAAAACTGCAATTAAATCTCGATATAAACCTCGCTTAACTTTCACTTAGCAAACGCCTACAAAATGTCTCTGCACTGCCGTTTCCTGTTTATTACAGAAATTCATTACATTTAAGTAATAGTTTTCAATTGTCTATTTATCTACCTAAAAAAGATTTATCCTCTTCGGCATTGACGATTAAATCACCAGCGCGTCTAATTTTCGGACTGTTGCCTCTGAAGTACTCTCCCACATCGTGCAAAGAGCGATTCTTAGTTTCCGGCAACTCGAAGTACAGATATATCAGACAAAGTAGCATCCCACAGCCGTAAGTGAGCAACATCCCGTGGGTCCCCAACCCTTGTTCTAGCCGTGGCATCACACCTATAACCAAAAACGTACCAAACGAACCCAGAATACCATCCACAACAGACCCAAGAGCTCTGAACTCCAGGGGAAAGATCTCTCCCATTAACACGAAAGACACGGGGAAGACGCCTACGTTCACGAAAAAGTAATACAGAGCGAAGAGACTTAGAGTTGTCCATGTGACGAGATCACTGGAGTGCGAGGTCCTGATGTAGAGCATGGTGCAGCAGGCTGCAAGCAGTCCAAAGCTGGGAAAACCAGTTCCAAATAGCAAGTGCCTTCTGCTACAGACTTTTAGCAAATACAGGTTGATTAACGATGCTACCACGGAGATCACGTCAGCAATGATCATGAAAAGGTACCCTTTAGACTCATCTCCGCTGAGCTTGGCAGCCAGGTGCACGGAGTACGAGGCTATGAACTGTCTGCCTCCCATTGTAGGGACCAGATGAGCAAAATTCAGGATTCCGACTGGTCTCCAAAGCACCTTCGACTTTAAACTCGTCCAAAAATTAAATCGTTTGTACTGATCCTTACGCCTTGCCTTTTCAGTTTCTATCATCTGATGTAGCTCCCTCTCTCCCTCTTCGCTGTAACCTCTGAGCGAGAAGAAAACAGTTTCTGCTTCTGCGTACCGGCCTCTAGATACTAGCCATTCAGGCGTGTTCGGCCAGAATAGAGTCGTGAGCAACGCTAAAGTTGGCGGCACAGCTCCTACTAAAGCTAAGTGCTGCCAGTCTAAGAAGAATGCCATAGCATGCATTACAAACACGCCTAAAATACCAGATACGGGCTTCATTCCTAGCAAAATAGACCTTGTTTTTGGAGCCGAAAATTCTCCAATGCAAACGCTAATAAAATAAGGTGCTCCTAAGCATAAACCTTGTAGAAATCTGCCTGCTAGCAGCAGGAGTAATGACCTGTGAGTAGCTGAGAAGTAGGTGAGGAGCCAGCCGAGGATCATGGGCACGGAGAGGCAGATGTTAGCGACCTTCCTCCCCGCGAAGTGCATCAGGGGCCCGAGCAGCACTATCGGGATGAGTCCTGATAACCCAGGCATGGAAGCTGTGGATTAGAACAAGATTTTAGGCTTATCGTCAAATAATTACCAAAATTAAGAGTTGGATAAGGATAAGGCGTTTTCCTCACGGTTCGACTAGGGCATGCAAACCTGGAACGACATGTCCAGAGTCGACTCGGGAATTTCGTTCGTCTAAACGTAGGAATAATGTTTGCAGAATATAAAAACAAGACAAGTGGGTACTGCCACATTGACCAGCAGTTTATGGGTAAAAAAATTATCTTAACATGACTTTTACACAGCCAAAACGTTATTGTCTTTGGACGTGTGGAAATAAGATCGAAAAACACTCATGCTCAGGATACGCTTGTGGAGATTATCTTTGGTGCTGGTTGTAATTAGTTTCAATCTTATTTCAACACGTCCAAAGTCGATGATGATGATCACCAACCTATCCACGAGGCCGTTCGCTCGTCAACGGTGATGCTGCCAGGGACTTTCAGCGCCGGCAGCAGGGTGGCGGGATAGGCCAGCACCGTGCCCACCGAGCACATGTTCCAGTGAACCCCCGACGCGAAAATGGCCTGGAAAATTTCATCATCATCAACATTTCAGCTGAAAGATGTCCACTGCTAGGCATAAGCCTCCCCCAAGGTTCACCACGAGGACCATCGGTTTCCCACAACCTTAGCCGCGTCGAACTAGTTGGAGGTCTACCCACGTAGCGCCTTCCGGTACGCGGATGGTATTCGACTATAGCACCATATAAATGTAAAACAGTAGTTCATATTCAAATAAAATTAAATCACGCAAGCACAATAGGATCAAGCCGGTTGCATTTGGGTCCGCTCACTTTCAACACGGTTACAATACGAACACTGCAGTTTGACGGTAGCTAAACGATAGTAAACATTATAATAAAGCCGGAATTCCACTGCCGCTACGCGCTACCCTGGCATACGCTTCACGTGGATCAATTGTTTTAGTCGTGCGTCACTGACGTCATTTTGTGCGTGTGCTACTACAGGTGTATTTATACCCATTCGTGCGTACTTAGTGTGTGCAACTGTAGGTTTATTTATACCCATTGATGCATGCGTAGTGTGTGCCACTGTAGGTGTATTTATACCCACTAGTACGTGCGTAGTGTGTGCCACTGTAGGTGTATTTATACCCACTAGTACGTGCGTAGTGTGTGCCACTGTAGGTGTATTTATACCCACTAACTAGTACGTGCGTAGTGTGTGTCACTGTAGGTGTATTTATACCCACTAGTACGTGCGTAGTGTGTGTCACTGTTGGTGTATTTATACCCACTAGCACGTGCGTAGTGTGTGTCACTGTTGGTGTATTTATACCCACTAGTACGTGCGTAGTGTGTCTCACTGTTGGTGTATTTATACCCACTAGTACGTGCGTAGTGTGTGTCACTGTTGGTGTATTTACACTTACTGGTGCGTACCTATCGTGTGCCGCTGCAGAATTCATTTAAGTACCTGTTTTAACCACGGTGGGACAGCCATCTCGCAATGTCGTCAAAAATAGACTAGCCTCGTACATATCACATACATTGCTACCTACCTTTGTATCTTCAATGTTTGCATTGTTATGCGAATACATTGGGTCATTAACATATGAAAACTTAATGACGGATATTTATTTGTTGAAATACAGACTTTTGTATAATAGAATTGATGATCATTATTTTATTATGTACTAGAGGACGCCCGTGACTTCGTTCGCGTTAGTTTCCCGCCACTGCCCCTATTTCTTCCCGTTGGGGGGGAGGGGGGAGGGATCCTTTTTTCTTTCTTCGGGGGAAGTTTCTAAGTACAGTAGTTTCGGCTGTGTGTTGATATATAAGCCAGAGAGTCAGGTTTGCCTTTTATATATATATATATGTAAACAAAGTGCGTAACACTTCATTTAGTTATCTGTGGACTTGTGTTGAATCTATGGAGCGGTCTGTCATATTGACTGATTGGGACAGCATGAGCAGGCAGAATATGGAGGTCATGTTAGGTTAAACATATGAAAATACCTATTGTAATTTAAATATAAAAAGAACTGGTGAAACAATAGCTTTAAATGTTGTTTCTCTTTTCAGGTAAGTTAGTGATTAATAAATTTTAAGAAATGTTTTGTTAAAACCACCTAGTTTATCTAATTAAATAAACTCTCTCTTTTCAGAGCAACTCAATTTGGTTGTAGTTTCACTATTCACCACAATATCCAAGGATAATTGTTTAACTCATTATATATATATATATATTATATTAGGTGAAAAAGAAAAACGCTAGCTAAATATGGCCCTTCAATTTCTTAATAGTGAATACTTACTCATGACGTTTTTTCACAGCTTCCCTAAAAGTTGATTCGTGTAACAAATGTTGAGATTTTTTCATAACAGGTCAAAAACGATATGGTTTTTATCGACTAGAATCTTGGCCCTGGTTCTATCTTTTGCTTCAATGAAAATATATTTATGGGAAACAGGCTAGAAATAGGATAGCTCCGTCGATCTCCAGCTAGTACTTAGGTCATATTGAAAGTTTCTGGATTTTGAAAAATAATACCAGATATTATATTTAAATGATACATTCATTCTTTTTCGAAGTATATGCCCTCACTATTAACACATTTTTGCATTCGCTGGAACCATTGTGTAAAGCAGTGGGTCCAGTCTTCAGTAGGTACCTTTTTAATGGCTTCATTTTAGTTCGCTTTCAGTTGACTCGTCAACTTAAATATTTAAAATAAGATTTAAGATTTTTCTCTTTTGCTGTTGGAGATGTCTCCGCGTTTCCTAGCTCTATAGACGCGTGCGCAGATAAAGTTAGTTCAGGTGTCGTCGGTGAGCGCGACAAATACTTCATGTTAATTATACAGCTTGGTGAAATAATTCGCCGAGACAGGTGGGGCCGCGGCAGTAACACGTTTTATAAGCGGCAAGCATCGAAATATAATAAGTATGGAAGAGTAACGTCTAACAAAAACGACTGACAAATCCGCTCCAAAACGCCCACTTTTTGAAATGAAAAGATCTTATGTATCGAGTGGTTTCAATAATCAACTAAATATTAATTGAGTTAAGGTATGAAGTCATTTATGTCAGATGCTGGTATAACGTTTGAGTAGACAGTAATTTCAGTAAGGTTTTATACCGTTTGAAAGACAAAAATCTGCAATTGGTTACAAGCTCTCTGACACAAGATTTCCATTTGTCAATATTTTTTTTCATAAGGGTTATTTGAACGCGGCCATGTCTTTCAACATTTGACGTTAATTTAATACAAAAACAACACAGTAACTGAATAATGAATTTTATTAATATTTTTTTATATGATTGAATGATTGTTGCCCTTGAATCATTTAACATACTTATGTTACACTATTATAAAGTTGTAAAATAGTATATCAGAAGATATTATGTTGTAAGAGTAGTCAGCATCAAATAGTCTTTAGCATCTAAAGTGCCAAATATATTGCAACCCCTTTTTTATTCTTATAGGTATAAAGATACGTGACAGTATAATTTATATTAACCGCCTGTTTCACAACACAATCGACAAGTAAAGCGTAACTATTTGACTTTAAAAAAATGTTTTCTAGTTTTTGAGATGACATAATCCGATTCATCAAAATGGATGCTGCAAATCCTGCAATGTTTGCTAGGCATCCAATTCTCGTTTCGCAATTCGTGACGAACTGCATCCACCCAAGCCAGACGGCGTTCTTCATTTTTTGGAAAACTTAAAAAGGTCATATTTCGTTTTTTTTATTATGTACATAAACTAACGATAGTAAAGATGACATCAAATTTAATTTCCTATTAATGCGAAGTAGTTGCTTGTAATTCACATTTTTCAAAGATATATTGCATAACATCGGCCATGACATTTTGGTATGGGAATATTAAAAATTCAATAACTTACTAATGAAAATAAATATCGCTTTGTTTAGCATCTGTGTGGGTCCTGCACCAATTTACAATGCAACTTGGCATGGTTGCAGCGTCATTTAAATCCGGTAATCATTAATATCGATTTTTTTCTTTTGTGATTGTAAACAACTGTTTGACACTACGTCAGAAAGTCGACTGATAGACAGTTCGGCACTCATTAATAGCTCCACCCCCGCCGGCACTAAGTCAGTGGGGCAGATTTTGAGCGTCGATTACTCTTCCATACTTATTATATTTCGATGGCGGCAAGATAAGATTTTACGTCGGATTAAGACAGCACCGAGCAAACGTCGAGCGTCCAGTGGCGCCCTCATTACTATTATTGTGTTTTCTAATTAACTAAAGAATTTCCTTGCAATCAGACGATACGTTTTTGTATCGCAAGTAAAAACACAATTTATGGGATACGTAACAAACTTTAATAACAATTACCCTTTGAGTAGTCAGCTTAATAGAAAAGGTGGCCACTTTTTTCCGTTAAGTTGATAACTCAAAGGTGAATTGTTATTAAACTATGTGATATACCCTAAAAGTTGTGTTTTTATTTGTAGTACAAAAACCTACTGACCAAATTCAAGAAAATACTTTACTTTATTAGAAAATACAATAATAGTAAATACCACCACCAACAGCTAATTCCTCCCCCCGTTTATCTATACTCAAGCACGTTTCAGTCGTTCTTGAAACATTCAAAGGAAGAGAAACACAAAATAAACGTCAAATATTCGGTTTTATTCAAATGTAACAAAATTCTTAAATTACAATTATTTAATAACATGATGACGGTAGAATTTCATCTTTTTGACGCCAGAGTCGACTCCAATATAACGCGCCCCTTACGCGGCGTGAGAACTACCCTCATTAGAAGATAAATGTATGAGCGTAGACTATGTCGCGGTTTCTACGAAAATTGCCGACTTGGGCAATATAGAACTTTATCGTTTTATATAAAAATAAAACCGCGCCCACCACTTGGCGCACATTTTATTTGCAATGGTAGTCTCCGAGGCAACCAAACAATATATGAAATGATTCCTATTATATTATTTGACCATTGTTTCCAACATGTTTTATATCTGTATATATCATTAAATCATACAATAGTGATCAGCGATTTTCTCACTATCTGAGGTATCATTGTGAAAATTCAATTCATTTCGTAATAGTCATAAAACATTTTCAGTTTTTCAGTTTCTTATGGGTAGTTCATCTCCAACACAGCCATAAATGCGAAAGCTTGATTTCTGTAAAGAAACAAAAAGGTGAGTTAGGGCCAGTACAGTCGGGCTGCAAAATGACAGTTCGAGTGCAGTTGTGATATAGTTGACGGAAACGTATGTATAGTCTTTGAGTAATTATCAGAGCCCGAATTTTTTGCGGCAAAACAAAAAAACCGTCGCAATCTAGCTAGTGTTAGAAATATTTATTTAAATATTGGGTAAGGATGATCAACATTACATTAATTTAAATATTAAGCTTTGGCATTCCAGTATTGAGAACCTATAATTTAAAAATTCTGGGTATTTCGGCAATAAGCGATTAAAAACAGCCATCCTTCCATGCTAATATTATAAATGTGAAAACCGTTTGTTTGTTACGCTTTGACAACTAAACCGTATTTAGTGAAATTAGGTACGGCCAGGTATCATATTTAAAAATCTCAACTCCGACGCATTTAACAGTATTGAATTATATAAATATATTTAAAATTAAATTTATAAAATCATAACACCTACCCAAACCTCTTTGACGTGCAAGAACCAAACACAGCAAGTCAAATAAAAGTTTGTAAAAAACTAGATTTACCCATGATAATTTTCTGGTCAGCAATCAATCACTTACACCCGTATTCACAAACGTCACTATGAGGTCTCACAGTGCTCACGAACGCACAGGGTGGTTCAAATCGTGTCAGAAACAAAAGGTCAGTCAAACAGGACCAATCACAAAGCTGTATTGAACGCAGTGCGTTTACTCAGTGAAGGATCCCTTAAGTATTGTTTGTGAATACGGGTGTTAGTCTTGTATGCCGCAAGTCCTATCACTGCGTCGCTTACAGGCCGCAGCAGACAGCCGCACCATCACCACCAGCCGATACGCCAGCAGCCGTACCAGCACTACTAGCTCTTGGTCTTACTCAGTCCTCAATTCTCAATGCTAATTGTGCTGCAACAAAAGGAGTAGGTGACTACGGGCTCGAGGATTGTGAGGTGAGAGTTAAATTGCGTAGTTTCTTACCCCATGCATGAAGTCCGATTTCCACAGTAAGGCAAGTAATTGAAAAGTGTACAGAATAAAATTACGATTAAGATCCAATGGAAGAGACAAAAGAGGACTCCCCAAAAAACGCATCTCACAAAAGAAATGGCCTCAAAAATGCAAGCCCCTCCCAAAAGATGGTGCTCACAGCCACACAAGTGGTCCAAAAAGATCTCTGAACTGTAAATATTTCAGGATTTTTATAAAAACTAACTTAACCAAACCTAAGTATATGACTCTACAGGATGGTACTAAAATAAATCCTGAAATATTTACAGTTACAGAAAAATAAGGGGGTTGGCAAAGGAAACAGTTCAGAAACATATTTCGCCCAAAAGGCAGGATACCGGCCAGTATACACTAGCATATCCTACCTGACTTTATACGAAACCGTGGTGTATGACTATACAGTTGAACACACGGAATGCGAAAGACTTGTGGCGACATAGCGGCATCTAACGGCAAACATGTACCACCAACTCGCCAGCGCCAACAGCGCCACAACGTCAAACAGCGGAACTAAAGTGTTCTACAACGCGCAAGCGAAATTTCTTCAGTCAGTTGATATATGTAGCACTTCTAACTTCATCCCAATGGACTTCGGTCCCCAGGCATAACACCCGCCTGGAGAGAGATCTCTATATTGTCCTCTCTTCCTACAGACTGAAATGATTGGTAATATCTTAGGGTAGGCTTTACGCCTAGCATTGAAAGACAGCAGTAGAGCGGACGAGACAGAGAGCGCCAATCCCAATGTGGATGGGGAGGAAGAACGATAAAGGAAGATGGACCATGCCGTCCTGAAGGCAACCAACCTGCTTAGGTTCTATTATTTCAATGATCGGTCCATTCCAAATACATGGCAGGCAATGGGTCGGACAGCGGCGCTTGCGCCTGCAGGCCGCAGCAGACAGCCACATCATCGCCTGCAGTAGATTCACCAGCAGCACCAGCATTGCCAGTTCTTGGTCTAGCTCAATTCTCAATTGTCAATGCTAATTGTGCTGCAACAAAACGATTGGGTGGCTAAGTACTCGAGGATTGTGAGGTGAGGCTCAAAATGTATTCATACAAATTTAGCCCTGGGCGATAACGTTTTTTACCCCATAAATTAAGTCGGATTTCCACAGTAAGGCAAGTAATTAAAAAGTGTACAGAGTATAATCAACCCTTAGTTGTCGTGTTTATTGATTGCGAAAAGGCATAAGATGTCAAGTTGATTCTCGTTATGTAGAAGTAGTAAAAGAAGTTTACTTTTCACTTCTCATGCTCTTAAAATGTTAGTTTAGTCTCTGCACATCGGGACTAAAGCTCCTTCCCTAGGCATTAAAGTTTTTTGTTTAATATCTTTGGAAACCCCTTAAACAACCAATCACAGTGTTTGTGAATGGAGGATTATCACCACTTTCAGTGATTGTGTATGGACCATTTTTTGAGTATCTATCTATGGGTAAATAACCTCAAAATGACAACGGTGCAAAAATATAAAAAATAACGACGTGAAACACGATTAATGGTTACGTACATGAATCTATTTAATTATATTAAAAATAAATTCATTGTATTATGCATGGGCCAATTAGTATTTTTGTCCTGTTTAACGAGAGACTAAACAACCATAATGACACTCGAACTAACTGAACTATGACTTGTATACTTGAACACACGGAATGCACAAGACTGGAATGATTGGCGATAGCTTGGGGGAGGCTTACGCCTAGCAGTGACCGTCAGCAGTAGCGGACGAGACAGAGAGCGCCAATGTGGATGAGTTAGGAAGAACGATAAAGGAAGATGGACCATGCCGTCCTGAAGGCGCGACCAACCGGTCCGCCTAAAGTAAAGGGGGCGCATTAAAAGGACTTAGATTTTATTTGACAAAAATGAAAATTTTATAGCAATAATAAAACACTTAGAAACATTTCATTCTAGATGCTAAAATAAGCATGTTTTGTAGAAAACCATTTTTCTCTAAAATCAAAAATGGCCGAGATAATTGACTTCGAAATTTCTAAGCACTTGTAAAATTTATCGTTTTGTATGGAGATCTGATGTGGTGTGATTATAACACCTATTTTTTCATGATTGCAACTATAGAACATGTTAAAATAAGCACATTTTACTTGAAAAACTTTTTTCTAAAGTTAAAGATGACTGAGATAGACTCCATCAAAGATTACAATTACAACAAACTAACCTAACCTAAACCTATTTGATAGAATTATTAAAAAATAGTGACTTCGAAATTTCTAAGCACATGTAAAATTAGGAATTAAATTTTTTTTGACCAAAAATAACATTTGAACCCCTATAACTCAACCATTTTTGAATTTAGAGAAAAGTTTTCAAGTAAAACATGCTTATTTTAACGTGTTCTATAAGATAAAATCATTTAAATTAGGTGTCATGATACCATTTTGCCGAAAAAATTTATTAGTCCTGCGCCCCCTTTGCTTTAGTCCAACCGACCAACCTGCTTAGGTTCTATTATCTCAATGGTCGGTCCAGTGTAGTGACATGGCAGGCAGCTCGGACAGCGGCGCTTGCGCCTGCAGGCTCCTGCCGCGAGCCACATCAGGGTGATTCTTCGAGGTCGTGATTTTTGTCTAATTCCTCTGTCGTATTTTTTTTTGCATATTTAAGTAATAAATATATTCTCCCACGAAAGTAGATTTATTTAGAAACATGAATATGGTTTTGACAGTCATTTTTATGAATTCTTAAAGAAAATTATTAACTTTTTAATTTTTGTGCCCAGAGGAATAAGAAATTGACGACAGAGAAGTAAGAATAGGTTTAAAATATTAAAAATTATGTGATTTTCTCGGTATTTAAATTACATAAAAATAAAACATGTGCAATTATTATTGAAGTACCTAGGTATACAATAATTTATTATTTGTATTAATAAGCATCATAGAAAACTGTAATTTTAGGCGTGCTTAAGCAGTGTTATAGTTTTATTTTAAAAAATATACTTTTATACATAAAAAATACGAAATTGAAATTTCTTGAAATTGTACTGAGCGGTTTTTGATGAAACTTGCACTGTTCAACACTGTTCCCAATGTTGAAGTAAATTTAAGCTAATAAAAAATAATGGTCACAGTCCAACTGATAGTTTCGGGGAAATGCTTGAAAAAACACATAGGTACATACAAATTTACAAACAAACATACAAACATCAGCTATATTTTTTTGTTTAGTTGTTTGGGAGCCCTAATAGATTAACATATCGTCGGTGATACTGCAAAACAGCGCAGCTAACAAATTCAATAAGTTGTAAAATGTACCTTACTGACTTACATGATAAGGTGTATTTTGCATTTTATCTAAATTGTTCGTTACGCGGTATTGCAGTATCACCGACGATATGTGAATTAATTGCTTACCTAAATACGTGTCGGATTGATAACATAAGTTTTTGAAGCAGGTTAAAACGGCTGCATGAGTCTCTAATTAATAAATCACAACATCGAAAGTGAAAAAAAACTATGAAAACTGTCGATTTTCTTATTCCGCTGTCCATAACTCCGAAGCAATAAGGGACAGAAGAGTAAGAAAAATATGAAAACAAGCTGATGGTTCATAATACAAACATATTGGAAGGCTACCGTTAATGCTACGGTAAGATAGCACGTAAAGCAGTTAAACAAGCACAAGTATTTTTTTTTAAATATTACACACTTATTAAAAAAACTAACAGAGTGATAAGAATATTACGTAAACCAAGGACAGAGTAATGATATATTTGCCTTCGTAACTCCGGAGCGATGAGCATCAGCCGACACGTCCACCACCTGGCACGTTCGGAACGCGACTAAAAACCGGCCCACGTGGGAGTTTTCGCTAGGTTTTTAAATGTCTTTATGATACAGCTGATTGAAGCCCGCTCCAGAGTAATAAGAATTTTACGGCGGACAAATGTTAAATCCTCAGTTATAAGAATAATATTGCATGTAAAAAATATTTGTTGTTTTTTTTTAATTTAACAACTAATCTTCTTTTTATGTGGTCACTCAAGATATTGATAAAGTTGACTAAATTTAAGTTATTATCATATGATTTCAAGAAAATGGAGGACGGACACGACAGAGTAATAAGAATAATGGGTTTTTTTATTTTTTTTATCTATGTTTAGAATCAGTTACACGAAAATCAACCGGTGTCCCAGTTAAACATGAATATCAGTCACCTCTGAAAAAAAAAACAACCTTCTAAACTAAGAGTTCATTGGACTAAGCCCTCGGACGTCAAAAATCAGGGCCCCGAAGAATCACCCATCAACCCTTGTAGCACAAACATCAGCAACTTTGCCAGCATCGTTAGCTCTTGTAAAACTTCTGCAATAATATGATTGGGATGGCTTATTAAAGCAGAAGAGGTGAGTGGACGGGTCGGAAGGGGCCGCCCTAGGCGTACCTTTTCGAGTCAAATCGGTGAAATACTGGAAAAGGGCCGAATCTTAAGTACCCGAAACCGACGTGCGTGCATGACTCGATGTGTGAATGTGGAAGAAGCGAAATAAATTTGTCAAGATCGTAGCAAGTGGAAAGAAATGGTCTCTGCATACCCCTCTGGGAAACAGGCGCGATTTAATGTATGTGTATGTATGTAGAGGTAAATTAAAACCCATATAACGACGAGCCTTACTTTCAGCGATGGATACTTTTAACCGGCTAACCCGATTTGAATTAAATTCCGTGACTGTACTATGTATGTTTGTGTGTATTCAGAGATCTTTGTTCCTCTTAGGTTAAGACTGGACCGAGCAAACGTCGAGCGTCCAGTGGCGCCCTCATTACTATTATTGTTTTCTAATTAACTAAAGCATTTCCTTGCAATCAGACGATACGTTTTTGTAGCGCAAGTAAAAAGACAATGCATGGGATACGTAACCAACTTTAATAACAATTACCCTTTGAGTAGTCAGCTTAACGGGAAAAGGTGGCCACTTTTTTCCGTTAAGTTGATTACTCAAAGGTGAATTGTTATTAAACTATGTGATATACCTTATAAGTTGTGTTTTCATTTGTAGTACAAAAACCTACCGACCAATTTCAAGAAAATACTTTAGTTTATAAGACCACTGTACAGTCAACCAATTTGATTTCTAGGCCAGTTTGGACTATGTTAAACTGACGTTGTCAACCAAAACTTAAGAGACTTCATATGATTTGGCTTACAACATTACGTTGACAAAGTCCATAGTGGCCTAGGAATCAAATTGGTTGACTGTACATCCAGCGTACGCTCGGCACAGTCTTAAACTTATATCCCTGTTTTTGCGGCAAGGATTAAAAAGAAAGAAACAAAGGAAGGAAACCAACCGGGTCAAGTAGTACCCTGGACGCTGGGTTACGCCGGTTGCACCGTCGGATGCAGTCGTTATGGCAGCCCTTGAGGTAGCAGCAGGCCTCCACGGCGAGCCAAGTGCACCCTTGCAGCAGAAACACGAGCCACTGCCCCAGCATTCTTAGTCTTCGGTGGGACTCTTCTGCAATAAAACTTTATACTGGGTGTCCCAGAAACCAACGTCAACCCGCCTAAGGCTGATAGAGCAGCTCATAAGCTATCGATTTAACCCCTATGTATGTTCAGCAATTGTTATTAGTTTCGGAGATATTGATCATTTTAATCGGATTTTTTGTCACTTTTCCTTATGTCCGTGATACGAAAAACCCGTAAATTCATGTATTTATACTTTTTTTTTTCAGTGTTTTCTTGCATGATTAGAATCACTGTGAAATAAGGAAGTTTTTAAAGCTACATGACATTTGTTTTTTCATTACAACTTTTTGAGTACTTTCCATACTTGGTGAAAATCAAACGCGGGGTTCCCTTGGTATGGAGAAAGTAACTCTGTGCGATTACTCAAAAAGTTGTAATGAAAAAAAAATGGCATTTAGCTTTAAAAACTTCCTTATTTCACAGTGATTCTAATCATGCAAGAAAACACTGATAAAAAAAAAACATGAATTTAAGGGTTTTTCATATCATCATAAGGAAAAATGACAAAAAATCCGATTAAAATGATCAATATCTCGGAAACTTATAACAATTGCTGAACATACATGGGGGTTAAATCAATAGCTTATGAGCTGCTCTGTCAGCCCTAGGCGGGTTGACGTTGGTTTCTGGGACAACCAGTATACTTGGGAGCAAAGAAATCGAGCCACTTTCTATGGAAAGTCAGTACTAAGTAGCTCGATTGCTTTGCTCCCAAGTGTAGTATAGCTGGGTAGGTTCTACAGTAGTTGGTTACTCCTTCACGCTGCAACGGCTGGGCAAATTTATAGGCTAGAATGACATTTTGGAACAGACATAGCTTTTACCTTAGACAGACACATTAGGCTACTTTTTACTTAAACCCAGTTTACTATACACATACATACATACATTTTCTGTAAATCAATTTATTTTGTGTCAAAGGAATAATTATAATATAACTAGTGATTTAATAGGATTTAAAAATTTAAATAAGTAACTAGAGTGGTGGAACCAGTAATGGACAAGCACCCAATGATTTAACAGAAGATAATGGTTATTCATTTCAATCAATTTAGGACCGTATGAAATTTGAATTAAGAGGGAAGTGTCCATTACTGGTGCCGGTTCGCTAAAAGTGTCCACCATTGATGCCACACCCTACCCTACTACGATAAATAGTTACTGGTACGAACCTGTACAGGATAGATAATTTCCACAACCAGTTCTCTGGAATCAGGCAGGAGACGTTCCTGGAGGTAGCGTCGGTACGCCGAGACAGACAGACACGTGACTAGTTGCAGAAGGAGCATAGATACTAATTTAATCAGTACCATTCTTCGTAGGTTTTTGCTGTAACAAGACACATCAACTATACTACCGTATGATCTGACATGGCTGCTGCAGGGCAAAAATGCCTCTCAAGCTCAAGGGCAAAATTTATAAGAGCATGGCAAGACCGGTCGTCATGTATACTCATACATGACGACCGGTCTTACCATGGTTCCATCTAACGGAGTGTTGGCCTACGACGGAGAAGGATCAGAAAAGAGGACTATCAGACCATTGGAACCTTGACCCACCATAGAACTGTGTCACAGAGACGTTATGATTCAAGTCATAAGAAGTGTCAAACAAATTGTTTTATAATGTCACTGTGACACCGTTCTATGGTGGGTCAGGGTTCCATTGGGCTGATAGTACATGTGGCGGAGATGCGGATGTTACGATGGATGTGTGGCGTTACTAGAATGGATAACATTAGGAATGAATATATTAGAGGAAGCTTGAAAGTAGTAACGATAGTAGATAAATTGAGGAGTAATAGATTGGCATGGTTTGGGGATGTAATGAGGAGGGGCAAAGGACATATAACTAGAAGAGTAATGAGAATGAATGTTGATGGTTATAGTTAAAAAAAGGTGTGGATAGACTGTGTGAAGAATGATATGTCTATGAAAGGTCTGTGTTAACAGCAGATAGAGAAGAGTGGAAGAAGAAGATTGGAGTTTCTTGCGGCGCTTCTTCTCCGTAATAATAGTCTTGTCCGAAGCGCTGGTAGACTCACTCTATATTACCGACGTGTAAGAGCCCTCATGTGGCCTATTTAGTGAATAAACATTTTGAATTTCGAATTTTTGAATTTTGAGACATACCTATTGTGTCGACGTAGTCCCACGATAAGGGCAAGAGAATGATGTTTTTTTTTTTTTTTTTTTTTTATGGCATAGAGGAGACAAACGAGCACACAGGCCACCTGATGGTAAGTGGAAACTGTGACCCATAGACATTCGCATTCACAGGACTGCGATGCAATCCTAAGACTGCAAATGCGTTGCCAACCCTACGCAATTAATAAAATTACACTAATAATAATTGGTACACTTAAATAAAAATGATTAGAACAATAGAACTTTTGTGTACATTTTAAACGGTTACTCTACAGAATATGACATTCGCAAAAGATCATACCAGCAAAACAACATATTACGCATATCATCTTACTCGCAAAACATCATAATTACGCATAACATCATACTAGCAAAACACGATATTCGCAAAACATTATATTTACAAATAGTCGGGTTTTGTTATAAAATCATTAGGTAGGTTTAGGTTATGTTTCTTAATAATAGTTAAATTTTGCTAATGTGATGTCTTGCTACTATGATGATTTGCGAATGTCATGGTTTGCGAATATGATGTTTTGCTTTTATGATATTTTTCAGAATATCATGTTTTGCGAATATGGTATCCAACGACGGAAGGATTTTAACACGTTCCCTGTCCGGCGGGCCCCAATGTGGGGCCATGAAGATTTTTTTCAGGAGTCCGTACCTCCACTATGGGGCCACATCCCCATACTAAATTCACAAGTTGGACGTGTGACATTGTCAGATCGTTTTGTATGGGGACAGTACATACATACATACATAAACTCACGCCTTTATTCCCAACAACAGGTAGGCAGAGCTACAGAATTACCAACAACTCTAAAAACTTGTTATTAATTCTGTAACCACATTTTGCACTTTTAGGCTAAGATGTTTACCAGTGTATTAGTGACAGGTTGCAAGCCCATCGCCTAACAGTACTATACGCCTTTATTCCCTTAGCCGTCTCTTACGACATCCACGGGAAGATATGGAGTGGCACTATTCTAACCCGGCAACCACACGGGTTGTATGGGGACAGTGAACGTGTTAAACTCGTCCTAAAGGCGTCCAACCTTCTCAGTAACTCCTTGCCACGGCCACTGGGTCAGGAGGGATGACGACACAGCGCCGCTCGCACCGCCCCAGACAGCGGGCTCCGCGGCAGCAGCAGCAGGCCTCCGCCGCGAGCCACATGAGCCCCTGCAGCATAAACATCAGCACCGCTACCAGCATCTTCAGTTCTTGGTCGGTTTCTTCTGGAAGAAAAACAAAGGGCTGGATTTCCATTAGAGTAGAAGAGGTCGATATGGCCGTT
Source organism: Acleris laterana (assembly GCA_963966035.1). Taxonomy (NCBI): domain Eukaryota; kingdom Metazoa; phylum Arthropoda; class Insecta; order Lepidoptera; family Tortricidae; genus Acleris; species Acleris laterana. The sequence goes on from OZ014462.1 coordinate 1,419,230, forward strand.
AAGGTCGATAAGGTCATACAATCAATGGCTTAACTTAAACTTTCTGTAAAAAAAAATGTTTTTCATCACACTTGCTCGTAAATAGTGTCCTAACATGCTAGAAAAATCGACCGTAAATCCAAAATAATACCCGCGGGCCTTTTTTTTACCATTACGTTACTTAAGTGCGTAATAGCTTTTTTTTAAATATTATACGTGGACTCAAACTATCACAATACGTCAGGACCCCAATTCTTGTGCCATTCGATATGAAGTTTCATTCGAGATGAAATGTCAGTTGAATACTATTTCCTAAAAATCTCGCATAATAAACTATTGATCTCATATGTCACTAGAATCGGACTCCGAACACGTTTGACATTATCTGTGGTAAGTCACAGACAATGATGTAGTCTGCCGCTAATAAGTTAAAAATATGATCTTTTGTCTGATTTTATTTCATTTCCTCGCAATTGTGATGAAAAACATTGTATGTTACACGGGTGGTAAAGGAAATACAAAGCTCGAGTCATTAAAGCTCTAAACCTTCGGCTTCGGGCTTCTAACAGACTCTCGTTTGTAATTCTTTCTTTACCACCCTTAATACACAATGTACTATTACAGTATAAATGAGGCAGACGAGCGAATCAGCAGAGAGCCCAGACAAGATGCATTACGTTAACTATCGTTTCTATTCGTTTAGTTTTTAAACCAATCGCGTCACTAGCACATCACGTGACTTTTCATATCACGTCATCTACCAGTGACGCGATTGGTTTAAAAACTAAACAAAGAGAAACTCCATCTTGCCTGGGCTATCTGATGGTAAGTGATCATCACGGAACCTTAACTCCCGCCACACCGGAGGAATCGCGCGCTGCCAGCCTTTGAGAAAGGAGAAGGCTTAATTTTTGAAGGCCCTTCAAGTTGTATTGGTTCGCAAATACATACGCCGAGAGCTGATTCCACTCCCAGAAGCTATAATTACAATAAACATACACCGGTTTGACTGGGGCAAAAATGTAGCAGTGCTAGTGATTCAATATCGACAACGAAGAAAGCAATTTTGATCATCATTAAAATAAGTAATGGCCTAGTTTGAATGACTTTTAATTATGTGCAAACCTCTTATAATACAAACAACCGGTACAGATGTAGTGCAAAATGATTTTCCTTCGGGAAAACTCGGATCTCAATCGGAATACGATGGCACCCGAACTGTCAATCAATGATTGTATTAAATGAGTGACGTTTTCATGTCCATTAAAATGGAACTTTATTGTTTAGTGTCAAATGACAAAGTGACACAGCATTTGCCATTTGACACTAAACAATAAAGTTCCATTTTAATGGACATGAAAACGTCACTCATTTAATACAATCATTGATTGACAGTTCGGGTGCCATCGTATTCCGATTGAGATCCGAGTTTTCCCGAAGGAAAATCATTTTGCACTACATCTGTATCTGACATTGACTCTGGACTCGAGTCACTTTTGACAACCGTTGAAATTACATGGAATAACAAATTAATTCAGTACAACAATATTCTTTAGCATTCCGACGAATTGAGAACCTTTTAGTTGTTTAAGTCGGTTAAAAAGGATTCGAAAGAAAAAGATCGTTTATCTTCATGGAAAGCTGATCATTTAGATATAGAAGATAAAGGTATTTACAACTTACTTTTGTAAGTAATGGAAGATCCATATGTCACGAAAAAAATTGTCGATAAACTTAATCGATATTTAATGAATCACTAGCACTGGTACATTTTTGCCCCCGTCAATCCGGTGTATGACAATAAATCAATACCGAGACGAACCTGTACGGGATAAAGGATCTCAATTTCCTTAGAATCAGGCAGGCTACGAGCCTGGAGGCAGCGTCGGTACGCCGAGACGGACAGACACGTGACTAGTTGCAAAAGGAGCATAGACACTAACTTAATCAGCACCATGCTGCTACTTCTTCTTCGGAGCCTTTGGCTGCAACAAGATTAACTAGTATAACGTCGGTCATACTGCAAAACCGCGTAACTTACAATTTTATGATAGAGCAAAATAAACCTTACTGTGTTACCAAAAAGGTGCATTATGCTCCTTCTTAAAAATGTTACTTATGCGGTTTTACAGTTTCACTGACGATCAAGTATGCGTTTTTTTTTCAGACAAGCTTTTGTTACTGACTGTTTGTGTCTTTGTCTGAGTCTGATGTTTGGGCGAAATATTATTTGTCAAATACACACATACACATACATAATCTCACGCCTTTATTCCCAGAGTGGGGTAGGCAGAGCTACAGAATTACCAACAACTCTAAAAACTTGTTGATAATTCTGTAACCACATTTTGCACACTTAGGCTAAGATGTTATTAGTTATTATTTGTCAAATATCTCTTTCCAAACCAATTTTAGTAACTGTACTTATTTATACCAGCTTAATCCTTGGCATATTACATTTATTTAGCCGATTTTATTTAAGTCAACTAATCACTTTGCGGAGTATTACATCATAAAGACATTTAATCGGTTGCCAAATTCAGACTTGGCCAAACGTGTTGAGTTGAACACCCCACGTTTTCATTAACATTATTTTTCAATGTAAAAAATAGACAAAATATAAAAAAAAGTATTTGAACATGTGTAAAACATTAGTAGATATCGTTAGTTAGAAAATGTTGGGTTTTACAATAAAATTATTACACATACATAGGTACATAGTACATTAGCTCACGCCTATATTCCCAGAGTGGGATAGGCAGAGCTACAGAATTACTAACAACTTGTTGATAATTCTGTAACCACATTTTGCACAATTAGGCTAAGATGTTTGTCAGTGTATTAGTGACAGGTTGTAAGCCCATCGCCTAACAGTACACAGCCTTTATTCCCTTAGTAGTCTCTTACGACATCCACGGGAGGACATGGAGTGGCACTGTTCTAACCCGGCAATTACGCGGTGAAATAAAGTGATTAATTGTAGTTTTTTCGCGGAATTTCCCTTAACGTGTATAAGGGTAAAAATCAAAATAAATGTCCAGTTAAAGAGAGTTTTGTCACCGTCACGAAACTGTTGGTTAACGTCAAACATACGTCAATTGTAATGAAATTGTAAATTAGACATCATTGAAGTGACATTTAAATAGCGTCCTTATGTACATTTATTTTGATTTTTACCCATAAATATGACTAATCTTTCCGATATACATTCAACTTTCTATAATAAAAGATATAAATTCACCTTTTAAAGTTTGACTTTTATGTAAAAAACGCATGGGTGCTCAACACCTTTGGCCAAGGCTGTATTTTACGCACAGGCCACCTGATTCTGGACCTGTAGGGATCTGTGATATTTTTTTTGTAATCATCTGGGGTCGAAATTTGGTGCTTATGACGTCAAAATGTCGAAATTTTGCACACAGGGTGCTCTTATACAGTGGGCGTTGAGCATAATCGCAATTAAAATGCGCAGGAGCACATTTTTTCAACATCGAAAGAATGGCAAACAGAGTAAATTTTATTTTATAAATGTGTGGAATTTCAAATAATTTGTTGTAGCAAATTATGTTTACTTATGTTCTTTGTTTCATTAATAAATTAAACTGAATTCCAAAAATCAGATATAATATTACTTCTAAAGTTTTTCAAAATTGCTTTCTTGGGGTTGGATATAAGGCTATTACATATCATCTTAAGTATATTTTACAAATAATAATTCATCTTAGACCAGGGTAGAAGCCTTTAAAAATAATAAAAAGTGAAAAAAAATAATAGTAGGATGAAACCCATTGGAAAAGGAGGGAAATATTATAAAAATGAAAGGAAAAATAATTTACGGGCGATCTGAGGTCGGGAAGGGGATGGGGGTGAGTTTTTAAGGGTAAAAAACGGTTTTTCTCGATTTCCGGCAAAATAAGGTGAAAAAATAAATATTTTTAATCAAATAAATTACAGCGTATTTGGGACATAAAAAGGTAAGTTTTCACCAAATTTCGTTAAAAAAAAAAAAAATTGTCAAAGATAGTAGATCTTTTTATTACCTACAACTTTGCCATTTGACTTTTTTCGATAGGACTTTTAGTTTTGCCGGAAATCGAGAAAAACCGTTTTTTACCCTTAAAAACTCACCCCCATCCCCTTCCCGACCTCAGATCGCCCGTAAATTATTTTTCCTTTTATTTTTATAATATTCCCCTCCTTTTCTAATGGGTTTCATCCTACTATTATTTTTTTTGGTTTTAAAAATTATCGACCCTGGTCTATCTGTGTCATATCTGGATTTAACTTCAAGCAAGTGACTGAAATATAATGGTGTGATATATTTTTAGAATCGGCTTAGTAAGTCCTTTCATTAAATGCAACACACGATAGGTTTCAAACCAAAAATATTTTTCCTATACAAAAACAATATGACGTCATAACTGCTACGGGTCAAATTGATTCTTATGGCCTAAATACCAATCGTTCCGATTTTTATGCCTTTAATACCATTTGCAGAACTTCTTGGCGTACCGCTAGGACTAGTTCACTAACCGGCTTAGGCTCAAGAACCTCAATAATGGGCCCCTGGTAGGTGCAGGGTAGGCAGTACCGGGGCGCGCGCCGGCGCACGCAGGCTGATACGGAAGCCAGTAAGACTTCTAGCAGTAGAACCAGTAGTTTAGAGATCATTGTTCACGTCGTCTCGCTTCTGAGGAGGGAAAACTTAGGGGTTGCCTTAAATGCATCATCATCATCATTAAATGTAAGAGCTAGGCTCTTGTCGGTGAAGTAATTTCCACTTTTCTCTACTCTGTGCTAGCTTTTTCACCTCCTGATACGACACGACATTGGCCTAAAATAAATGCATAGCGTGTCGAAAATCGAAAGCGTCTTTAAAGTTAATTTCCAAATTAAAATTTTGACAAAGCTACAAATCTTACTGCATAAATTCTAAGTTTGAAACTTATTTTAAATGTTTGAAATTGAACTTTAAAATATACGATGTAAATATACATCATTATGCATTTAAGGGTTAAGGTAAGATAAAAACACCTGTCTGAACAATAAGGGTTAAGTAGGTTTAGGTTTTTTTGGTTCTGCAGCAGGCCTGGAGGGTCAAATGACCCTGAAATAGAAGCTTCGCGTCAGCGGAGCACCGTCGACACTGTTTAATTCATTTGAAGCTTGAAGGAGCTCCTATTTCTGGGTGGTTTGGCCGTCTGGCTATGAAAATAAAAGAAATACTTATCCTACTTCATTACTTTCAAGAGCGGGATTGAAACTTTTATTGTGAACATGATTATCCATCTCTTGCTATAACACGAATCTGTCCTTAACCGAACCAAGGTATAGCGAAAGAGGGAGGCCGGTGAAGATATGGACGGAATGTGTGAAGAGCAAACATCGGTTACTTACTATTGTGTAATTCGCAGCACTTTCAGCGTTAGTACAAGTATTAGGGTGATGTAACAAAACTATTTGAGCACTTTAAATGTTACCTTATAATATGACGCTGACTGTACACAGATATGTTATAATAACTACCTTTACTTAAGCTTTTTACCTATACAACGTTAAGTCAAATCAAGTTTCTTTGGTGTTTCTTAATAATAAAATTGTTAATATCGTTTTCATTTGTTTTTCTTCTACACGCCCTAAATTGAATGTTACTAAATTTAAATGATAGTTAAAATAATTATTATGTAACTATCATTTAAATTTTCAAAAAAATAAGCATTACCGATCGAACGAACTGACGGTAACGCCAACGGCAACAATGACGCCGACGGCAACAATGACGCCGACGTTAACGATGGCGCCATCGCCAACGCTAACGCCAACGCCAACGACAAATCCCCGGTACCCGGTGCCAAGATCCCGGTTCTAAATCTAGAAGACGTATGCGGAGTGAAATCTGGACAAAGCTTGAACCTCTGTTCAAAATATAACATTCCTTACAAAAGTACAAAAATTAGTTTTCTTTTGTTTAACAACTCGTTTTTCAAGACTGCACCGAGCAAACGTCGAGCGTCCAGTGGCGCCCTCATTTCTATTATTGTGTTTTCTAATTAACTAAAAAAACCTTAGAATCAGACAATGCGTTTTCGTAGCACAAGTAAAAACACAAGTTATGGGATAATAATAATTGGAATTTTTATTTTGCTATAATTATGGCAAATCGAGAAAAATGCGTCGCGAAACTGTTTGTTATTTCGTCGATACACATCCCGTCTGGTCGAATGCGAAGGTCGAGGTGCATTTTACACTAAAGGCTGAGAGTCAAAGTACAATTTATATTATTTTAGCGTTCTACTCACTCAGAAAAACGAATACAAGAAAGCCCGGTTCTGGTTATCCAGTCTACTGAGAGGAGTCGATTAAAGAAAATGACCGTCGGCCATGTCGCAGTCACATACTAGAGACCTCGGAAGAAAATTCAAATGTGACGGCAAATTAATAAAATAGTATCTTAAAGTCATGGCACATCGTTCACACGTTGACATATCGACTTTGGAAGCAATCGGTCGACTAACTAAAAAGTTCAAAATGGCGGCTACTTTTTCTCAATCTGCTAACGATCCGCGGTCGCAGACCATGCGTTAACCTCAACTATTAGTTAGTGCAAAGTCGATATACATAGTAAACAAAAACTTTTTTAAATTTTACTAAAATTTAGACGATAACCCTTACGCTCAATTGGAGAGTAGGTAAAGTAGGCCTAGTTTCTTTACTGCTTTACCTATATTTATACTGTGGTCATGGGTATTGACAAACAACCAAGAAAAGATAAGACGACTGTATCTGAAAATCAGAAAAATAACGCAATAAACCCGGCTTCACAATTTGGTAAAAATGACAATTTGTGCTTAATAAACAAACCTCGAAGTCGCGGTGGCAATAACGTCAATTAACTAGGGACTTCCTTCCGATATAAAATTTATCGATAACTGAATGCTTATTTGGAAGTGACACTTCATATTAGCTGTAAAGTTTACCTACAGAATAATTGAAAATTAACTAAAATGTGATGATTACTACCCGTCAATGTTACCTATATAGGAGTTTTTAGGACATTTTTAGGAATTTTAAAATTCAAATATAAATCAACCTATACAACTAAATTTTTATTTCATCAATTTCCATGCAAAGTAAACTAAAACCTAGAAGTACATTAACATCATTACATTATTTTCATTTAATCAATTATGAACCTTATATTAGTAATCAGTAACAAAGTATTTTATCTTGTGTTTAGTACTTCAAATATCATAGTTATAACATAACTATTGTCATAAGAAAATCCAATTTATCGATGAAATAATATCGCGTGGAAGTCCCTAGCAAAATTGTATTCGTGCCACCGCGACTTCGAGGTTTGTTAATAAACGACCAATATTTCACATTAGGTACACGGAAAATAACGGCTAGGGAATTATTGTTTCAAAAACACAAATGTCCCAACTGAAGAAAACGTGAAATATATGGAGCCTACGAATGCTCCCAAAGTTTTACTGTGGCTTGCGATCAACCCTCACGGTACGTCTCAGGTTTTTTTTTATTTCAGTTAGTCGTTAATGCCGACCGATACATGCCAATTGTACGGGATTCTTTAAAAGCGCAACATAGCAAAAAAAAGGGAAATTCGAAAGATTTATTTACATAAATTTAATCACGGCTATTTCCCAGACCACTTCTTCCAATTTGCTACGACCTTGACAAATTTCTTTCGCTTCTTCCACATTCATACATCGAGTCATGCACGCACGTCGGTTTCGTCGTCGATTTATTTACAATAAAATAAAATGCCAGCGTCTGTGTTTACGTCAGCCATGGACTAAGTACCACTGAACTGTCGCAAAACCACTGACAAAGGAGTAAATTATTTTTTACATTAAACATTGTTAGTACTTATTTAACTATATTTTTTTTTTTTTTAACAAAACACATTTTTTTAACATCAAATATTGTTTTGAACTTTGTCCACATTTCACACCACATGCGTTAGTTCTTAAGATAAGAGCCAAGGGTAACGCCGACAGAAACTTTCGAAACGTTTATTGCTAGCGTTAGCGTTAAGCAGCGCACTAACAGCTTTATAGGCTTGTACTATGGGTACTAGACAACTTGTATTTCTCTATAAACTTACTTATAGAGAAATACAAACTGAAATACGTAGAAAAAAACCGAGACTAAGGAACAAATACTCGTGCTCATCAGCTCATCACACACATCTGGCTCTTACCGGGATTTGAACCCAGGACCGCTAGCTTTGAAGGCAGGGTAACTACCAACTGAGAGCTACCGAGTCGTCCAATTTATTACTTATTAATTTATTTTACTAACTTAACCCTTTTGCCAAACCCTGCTAAAGTAAGGATACAAGCAGAAAAATGGAATAGAGACATAACACAAATTCCATGAAGTCATATTTCAGGAAAGTTCAATTAAATTTGTATCATAAAATGTAGGTTAAGTTCAATTTTGAGTGAAATTAAAAGGTTTCATACTCTAAAAGTCATCCAAATAATCATACAAGAAGTAACAAAAGTAATGCACCGAAAAAGAAAGACAGAAAACAAAGCCAAGAACATGTGCATTAAGTAACTGAGATATTCTAAGATCCAGACGTTTTAAGGCTGTCAGACTAAGGCCCGTATTAATAAACTCATCTTGGTTGAGATGCCCGTCACAAGATACGTCAAAGTAAACGTCAAACATTAAAACACTGCCATTTTTGACGCATCTCGAGACGAGCATTAGAGTTGAGATTAGTTTATTAATACGGGCCTTAATAAATTCATCTTGGCTGAGATGCGCGTCACAAGATACGTCAAAGTAAACGTCAAACCATAGAACACAGTAATTTTTGACGCATCCCGAGACGAGCATTAGAGTTGAGATTAGTTTATTAATACAGGCCTTAATAAACTCATCTTAGCTGAGATGCGCGTCACAAGATACGTCAAAGTAAACGTCAAACCATAGAACACTGTCATTTTTGACGTACCTCGAGATGAGCATTAGATTTGAAATTAGTTTAATAATACGGGCCTAAGATATTTTAATACGCAAACGTTTACTGGAGGATATGAAACGTGAGGATACTGTCATTTTGCTATGTGGGTATTGAGGGACGCGGTCAACTTAGTAGTCTCTTACAACAACTTAGGGATCTTTTTGGAAATCATTCGATATGAAATGATTTTTGAGCGCATTTTAAAAATATGCACTTGGTTAAGGACTAATATTCAGAACGATAACTTCTTCATTACGTCAGGATAAATAGTCGTACGTTTATATTATACTGCCCTCATACGCCATTAGGCGGTATCTCACATTCAATAACCGAAGCAGTTTCAACCCTCACCCGTTAGTAAAATGGTTGAATTTGCTACAAGAGTTTTGTCTGAGATGCTACTATTTACCTTATTTTCGTGCGTGAAGTAATAGAAAAAATTACAGTTAGATAATTTTAGGCCTTAACAGCTCTGAGCACTTATTTTGAAATAATGCAATAAATAATTTGAAAGTTTAAATGGAAGGTACATAATAATTATTATGATATGGTACTTTGAAATTGCGTGACAATGAATTTATGGCCCTTAACTATGCAAAAATATTGTACATAGTTAAGGGCTCAATTCGAAAATCCTTGACTTTTTCCTTTGTGTAACGAAGATTAGTCATAATAATCATACGGATAATTTTCGCTACACAAATGAAAAACAATGGAAGAAAGTCAACGTTATCTCAATTAAGTCCTTAACTATGTACAATATTTTTGCAATTCGCCCCTATTAGAAAAACAAAAGAAAACGACATTAACAATGTTATTATTACGGGAATACCAAAGAAACTTAACGTTGTATAAACGTTGTAAAGGTTCTTTAATAGAATAGGTACTTACTTAATTTGTAAGAAAAACCGTGTTATTAGTGCGCTGATTACGAGCCCGCTCCCGCGCGCTGTAACGCTAGCAATAAACGTTTCGATCGACCCCTCTTGACTCTCATCTTGTGAGGTATATCCTCATCTACAGTTAGATCCGGGATCTTAACGTTTTCGTCGGGATTGGCGTTGCCATCGTTAACACCGGCGCCATTGTTAGCGTTTTCTACAGCGCTGGCGTCAGCGTTGCCGTTAGCGTTGGCACCAGTATCATCATTGTTAAGTAAGTATTGATTCATCGATAAGTATTCGTCAGGCCTGTCTTGGGCATCCTCCGAATCGACAGGATTCTCATTGGTTGTTTTACTTGTTTCTGCGTCTGCAATGACTTTGACTACTGTTTCAGATTCCGGTTCCGGTTTCACTTTCGGCTCTGGGATCACTTCCGGTTCAGGTATAGCAACAAAATGCACAGAGACTTGTTCTTGTGCGTTCGCTAACTTGATGGATTTTAGAGATTCTACCTTAGTAGGTTCTGGAACGTCTGGTGGACGAAACTTCATAAACGCTGAATAATTCGGTTTCGAGGGCCGCTTTGGCTTGGGTTGCTTTGACTTTTCTTGAATTGGACGACTCGAATTCGCGCCGTCATGCTTGCTCTTGGAAACCTGTCAAGATTAACTTCATAAATTCACAAGTTATAAACCCTTATAATATAAACCTCTAAAATTGTCATCTGCTTTGCAATATATTATGTTGTATTTCTGCTGTTTTGTCGCCGTCGTGGTAGCGAACCTACCTTTGTCAAGTTAGTGTAAGTTTAAGTTTAAGTTTTGGTTCTAATTCCTAGTTGGAGACTGAAAACCAGCAGTGTTGCTGAGTCTCATGCCCATTTTGCCGCACTTATGATGTACGTAACAATATTTTGTATAACTAAATTTTTATCTTGTTTAACCTAATGTACTGTTTTGTGTTGGTATACTTGGTATATAAAAAAATCATTTATTTATTTATTTATTTATTTATTTAAACCCTTAATTACATTTATCTGCGATGCCATTTACGGGAAGTTAAAAACTATTTATTAGTGCTTATAATCGACGTACCTACGACGAATATTGACGTTACATCACCGCAAATACAATAAATTTAATGGCCGGGGTCCCGATCGCCAGGGGTGAAACTTTTGGTGCCGATGACGTCAAAATGTCGAAACATTGGACGCAGGGACACAGTTCTCATTTGCTACATGTTTTGGTACAGTCAAGGACTTTAATTGTTAAGCCACTATGGAACCCTGTCGCATAACGTTGATCAATAATTTTAGCGTAATTTGTTTCATATGGTTTGACGCTGTCATTATGACAGGGTTCCATAGTGGCTTAACAATTAAAGTCCTTGACTGTACAAATCAATAAATAAATAATCGCAATCAAGATGACGGATGCGTTATCAAAAAATTATCACGCGATAAACGCAGCAGCGCAGTTTGCGGGTGGTAGGACCTTGTGCAGGGTCCGTCCGGATCGCTACCACCTTCTTATCCATTAACCTACCGCCAAACAGCAGTGTTCACACTGTTGTGTTCCGGTTTGGGGATAAGACAACCGGTGAAATCACTAGCATAGAGGCATTCCATCTTAGTCCTCAGGGTTGGCAACGCATTTGCAGTCTTAGGATTGCATTGCAGTCTTGTGAATGCGAATGTCTATGGGTCACAGTTTCCACATACCATCAGGTGGCCTGTATGCTCGTTTGTCTTCTCTATGCCATAAAAAAAAGCCATATTAGGCCCCCTGTTGTGCAAACTTTTGGTTATAGAATTAACAACAAGTTGTTAGAGTTGTTGGTAATTCTGTAGCTCTGCCTACCCCACTCTGGGAATGAAGGCGTGAGTTTATGTATGTAAGTGTACACAAGTATGGGCCAGGACTAACTCGTGACACGGCTAATTGTAAGAAACTTGAAGAGGCATATACCCAACAATGGGCATTCAAATGAAATGCTGCAGAAGGGAAGATAAATTTCAGATTACGATAGTGTTTCGTTTTGCCATGAAAAATCCGGGCTCTGGTAATATCAGCCGATGCGAATGACACCCAATAAAAAGCAAAGCAGCTGGACCAATAAATTTTAGAAATCCTCACCTGTTGCCCTTGTCGCTGAGAGATAGTCTCCTGCGAAGACGTACGTCCGATTTGCTGGTTTCTGATTTCCTGGGACATATTCGTGAACCGGTCCGCGAGCGGCCGCTGCCCCAGCCTGCGGCTCAGGGGGCACTGGCATACCCGCAGTATCATATCCTTGTCACAACGGCAGCTGTTTACTAGGTGGACGAGGGTTAACATGACCAAGAGCAGTATTAACACGTAGAAGACACGGATTCGCATCTATAAAAAAAAGTGAAAAAAAAACCATTACAAACTAACATGATTTATTCAATTAGGTACTGAAATTGTATGAATGAATTGAAATGAAATGAAATCTTTACTTTTATACTGATATTTATTTAATTATTTTAATTATTTATTTATTATAATTTATAACACACACAAAGTTTACGTGGTTATGCATTGTTCCACAAAACTGTTTGCACAGTTTGACTGCGGAATCTTCGGTCCAGCTTGTTGATCATTGCTATCATTACACATAACATAATATAAAAGCGGTACTTAATTGGATATATACTATGATTTTACTCATGCTCACCCATAATTATATAATTAAAGGTGAGCATCGCATATACTAGCTGTTGCGCGCGACTCCGTTCACGCAGAAAAATACAACATAGCATATGTCACTCAGGGTATATGTAGCCAATGGTGAAAGAATTTTTGAAATCGGCACAGTAGTTTTTGAATTTATTCATTACAAACATACACACACAAAAATACAAAAATACAAATCTTTCCTCTTTATCATATTAGTGTAGATTATTTTAAAGAGGTAAATTTTGTGACGTTGTAGAGGGTAATCCACCTGGATCTATGGAACCGATTTTGGAAATGGTTTTACCAATAGAAAGCCACGTTATTTTGTGAGTATTTGATGTATATATTAACCAAAAAAATGTTTATTGCCCAACGAAATAGGCACGGGAACAGCTAGTATGAAATACAGTGTGTTACCAGCACCCTGGCTTTTTTTAAAGTAGGTAGGTTAAGATAACGTATATCTGTAACGTAACTATGAAATTAATTTAATTAACAAACGCATTTTCAGGCTTTGTTAACTTTCTAATAAAAGTTTAATTGCCAGCAATGTAAAGCACAACAATTCAAATCAATTAATACCATTCTAAACGGAATGGCATTAAAGGGTGTGGACGGTACCACCATCAACTGGGTTCAGAATATGCTCTCTAACAGGGTGGCATCTCTAACTCTCAATGCAACTTCGCATGAATTCCACACCACACGAGGCTGTCCACAAGGGGGTGTCCTTTCCCCACTTTTGTGGACCCTAGCAGTGGATCAACTACTTGCATTAATGACGGACCAAGACTATGACACACAGGGATATGCCGACGACCTTGTAGTCATAATCAAAGGCCCCAGCCTCCACACAATCTCATGTCTAATGCAAGGAGCTCTCAACACCATAAATAAATGGTGTAAAGAAAACGAATTGTCCATAAACGCAAGCAAAACTGTGATAGTTCCCTTCACTAAGAAAAGGAAGCTCGAAAAGCTACTAGATCTTAAGCTTAACGAACAAATAATTCCAATCTCAAGTGAAGTAAAGTATCTAGGGGTCACCTTAGACCAAAAGTTAACTTGGAACTCGCACATAAAAAACATAATCCAAAAAGCCAAAATGGCTATGTGGACTAGTTGTCGAATGGCGGGGTCAAGATGGGGCCTAAAGCCCAAAATTGCCCTCTGGCTGTACACGGCAGTGGTAAGGCCTATAATTACATATGCCTCCGCTATCTGGTGCACAAAAACCAACCAAAAGACAACAATAAACACCCTAAACAGTCTGCAACGCACAGCCTGCGTTATCGCAACAGGAGCTCTATCCTCAACACCGGGAGCAGCTCTGGACGCACTGCTAGACCTAACACCACTGCACCTACAAGTGCAAAAAGAGGCTGAACAGTGTATATACAGAATCTGCACCACGACAAGGACGAAATGGAGCTCTCAAGCACTGACCAAGCGTATGGCATCGGTGTTTGAACACAAAACCTTATGCATGCCAACTGATGACATGCATATTGAATATAACTACAAAAAACAATACTCAGTGGAGATACCCTCCAGGGACAAATGGCTGAAAGGCCAGCTGGACTATAAAGAGGGCTGCCACATTTGGTATACAGATGGTTCCAAAAAAGGGAACGATGTGGGGTGCGGCATCTACGGTGAGAGACCAAGACTCAAAGTTAGCGTCAGCATGGGTACGGAGGCCTCAATCTTCCAAGCGGAAGTTTTCGCCATCAACAAATGCGCGGAAATCAACCTTGAGAAGAACCGTAGGCACCAGCACATCTACATCAACTCGGACAGCCAAGCTGCCCTTTTGGCACTAGACGCATTGGAGATAAACTCTAAACTAGTCCAAAACTGCAAAGAAAACCTTAATGCCCTAGGAAACTCCAACAAAGTAATACTTAGATGGGTACCAGGGCACTCCAACATTGATGGAAACGAAATAGCAGATGAACTGGCTAGGAAAGGTGCTGACAACCCCCTGGTTGGCCCGGAGCCTTTTTGTGGTATCACAAAAAGGAAATCCTATTCACTGCTAAACGACCTATATAAATCTAGGGCGATCGAGCTGTGGAAGTCCACGAAAGGACAAAAGCACTCGAAATCATTAATTATAGGGTTCAAAAGCAACTTCTCCAAAGAGATTCTACAACTCAAAAGAGAAAAGACTTGCGCAGTGACTAGAATTCTAACTGGCCACTGCAAATTGAACAAACATCTGTTTCTAATGGGTATGAAACAAGAACCGACATGCAGGTTCTGTCAGGAAACAGAGGAGACAGCAATGCACATCCTCTGTTCTTGCGGACCACTAATGCGTAACAGAAGTATCTACCTAGGGCGACATATTGTGGACCCACAGGAGATACAACTTCTCACGGCCCAAAGCATCTGGAAATTCTTAGACGCAACGGGCCTTTGCGGTGAACTTTAAACAAAGGGCTGTTACAAAAGATCAGCAATGGTCGAAGTGACACACAAGGCCCATCCAAACCCCCCAATAATAATAAAGCACAACAATTCGACAAGTGTAAATGACGGTCGACGGATACTTTGATTATTATGACTTGCCCCCGTACCACGATGCCTTCCTACTAATCAACAGCGATACTGATAACGATGAACAGGCAGTACATGCACTACATAAAAAATGGAAAGTAGGTATTTAAGAAAATGAATTATGAAGTTATTTTAATTATTTTTTAACTAGCGACCCGCCCTCGCTTCGCTTCGGTTTATTTGAGTTTTCTATAAGACACGTACATAAAACAAAATTTATTATACATAAAAACCTTCCTCTTGAATCACTCTATCTACTAAAAAAAACCGCATCAAAATCCGTTGCGTAGTTTTAAAGATCTAAGCATACATAGGGACAGACAGCGGGAAGCGACTTTGTTTTATACTATGTAGTGATTGATAATACTTGAAAACAATTGCTGAAGCAACATATTTGCCTTTATTACCTGTTTAATTTAATCCACAAGTATATTTAGTACCTATATTTAGGAAAAAAAAACAATTTACTTAATTAGCATAATTCAATCTTACCTCAATTTGTCGGAGGAAGAGCGGTGTCTCCCAACACAGGCAACATTTTGCCTAAAGGGTGACTGGTCCTTGTATCATATACCTCATGACATGTATTTTATGAATAAATAATGTTGTATTTGTATTTGTTTATATTATCAGCAGTTTTAATAAATGCCCGCATGCCGATAACACACTGTATAAACTAAACTAAACTAATAGGTACTTTACTACTTTATTAAGTATAGGTACTTACTCTATTTGTAAAAAAACTACGTTCCACCGCGCTGTAACGCTAGCATTAAATGTTTCGACCGGCCCTTCCTTCTCCTCTTCTTGTGACTTATCAGGTCATCGAGATCCGGGACCCTGGCCTGCGTGGCGTGGTCGACAGAGACTATCTTAAGAGGTTCCGAGGGGACCGTGGCACGCAACTTCAGCCGCGGGTTATATTTCGGCCTCGAGAGCCGCTTTGACTTGACCTTTTGTAACTGGGGCTTACTTGGGTGACGATACCATTTCGAGCCAGGAGGCCTGTCTCCCTGTCGAGATTAACGTTAGTTATAAACCCTTATATACGTTGCCATTTACGGGACGTTAAAAACTATTTACTTGTGGTTATAATCGAGGTACGTACGATGAATATTGACTTTACGTCACTGCAAATACCGTAAAATGTATGTCCGTATTCCCGATCGCCAGGAGCAAAGCTTTTGGTGCCGATGACTTCAAAATGACGAAATTTTGAACACAGGGTAAAAAAAAACGGAAGAATTATCAGACATAAAGCTAAATCACAATCAAAATACCGACCATAGCAGCTGCATTTTTTACACCATTTATTAGAACGGAAAATGAATCTGTATTCTTTGGAGGCGCTCCAGGCGTCTAGAAGACCAATGTGAGAATTAGAGGGTGGGATGAGGTCATCACACCTCTCCATAATACACCTTGTAAAATACCCGGAGACAAGCTTTACGCCGATGCTCTAAACTCTGAAGCTTGTTATTGACCAGTGAGTCATCACCGATGAGTCTCTTAGCTCGTTGGTCCACCGAGTCCAATGCGTCCAGGTGATATTTGACAGACCTATGCCACAGGTGGCAGCAGTACTCCATACACGAACGAACTTGTGCTTAATATACCTAAGTGTATTATCAAACCGCGATTAGAATACAATCGAGCACATATGTCGTTTCTGAAGTAATACATGAAATGACATTGTCAATGGTAGAGTGTGCAGATAAATGAAAATGCATATTTCTGTACCAAGAAGTTTAAACCTTGGGAAAAAAATAATTATATTTACCTACTTAAAAAAAATACAAATAGTGTAATAATTAAATTTAGGAACACCATCAAAATTTATTAATTCATAACACCATCGTCTTCAGAAGTGTCCGTATCATCACCTGGCACAGAAAAAACAAAATAGATAATTAGTGTGCTAAATAGTGTTAAATATGAACCGTTCACATCTAACTAGAAACAGTTTACTGCTGTACCTACCTATGGTGACAACTACGAGGGCTGCTACTTATGTAACCGGAATAGAAAAAATAAACAAACGTACATGGCTAAATATGGTTTTATTGTTTTTCGAAGTATTCTCCGTGATAATCGATGCACTTTTGCATACGTTGAAACCAATTTATAAAGCACTTTTTCCACTCTGACTGAGGTATCTCCAAAACGTGCTGTCTGAACGCGTCGACGGCATCTTCACGGGTCGAAAATCGTTGACCACGTAATTTATTCTTTACATTTGGAAATAAATAGAAATCATTGGGTGCCAAATCAGGGCTGTAAGGTGGATGACCCGTTAATTCTATATTTTGACCTTCCAAAAATCGAGTCGTTTCACGTGATGTATGACAGCTGGCGTTATCATGGTGCAGAATGATTCTCCGTCGCTGGTTGTTTTTCCGTATTTCTTCAAATACTTCCGGCAAACAAATGGTCGTGTACCACTCCGAATTAACCGTTTTACGATTCTCTAGGGGCACTGTAGCCACATGGCCATTAATACCAAAAAAGCAGGCCACCATTTGCTTCAAGGTGCTTTTTGCACGAGTTACTTTCGTAGGGTTCGGCTCATTTTGAAACACCCACACCGTTGATTGTTGTTTAGTTTCGGGATCATACGCATAGATCCAGGATTCGTCACCTGTGTAGATATTATAAACAGCTTTTGAGTCACCACGGTTATATTTTTTCAACATTTCCTTGCACCATTCGACGCGAGCCTCTTTTTGATCCTTAGTTAAGTTGTGCGGGATCCAACGCGAACAAATTTTTTTCACAGCTAAGTGTTCATGTAATATCTTATTAATGCTCGTCATACATATGCCTATAGTCGCCTCTATCTCGCGATACGTAACATGACGGTCATGCATTATAAGTTTTCGCACAGCTTCAATATTTTGTGGTACAACGACCGATTTCGGGCGACCATCCTTAACTTCGTCCCTGAGCATACTACGTCCACGATTGAACTCACTAAACCAGTGATACACAGTAGTTTTGGATGGAGCTTCATCACCAAAAGTCGAAGTTAGTTGATCTATGCACTGTTGTTGCGTTAAACCACGCCGAAAATCGTAATAAATCATAGCACGAATATTTTCACGAGTGAGTTCCATTCTTGCAGCGAGATTAAAATTTAAACCCGCCAAAAACAAAAGACTAGCGTACATAAGAAAAAAAATATATAGCGGCCAGTATTAAAAAAAGTTCAAATTTTACCATGGAGGTCAGATATAGCGTTTAAAAATGTTGGAATCCCGGATTCCGGTTACCTAAGTAGCAGCCCTCGTACTTCATTACGAGGAATTTCCAAGCATTCTCTTTGCCAGTAGTCATTTTCAATACGTTTCACGTGGTCCACCTCTTTTTTCCAATCATTTTCGGTGATTGAAGCTAATGCCTCTAATGTTATAGCCTCAATCTCATTTTCACGCTGTTGCACATTTTTTTGAGACACTCTCTGCTTTACTAAATGCCATATATACTCAATTGGATTCAAGTCGCAGTTGTACGGTGGCAAGCGAAGTACCTCATGTCCGTGTGATTTTAATAGGTCTTCTATTAAGTATTCTTTAGGAGGGCGATTTTTCTGAATAATTTCGTACAATTCGGGAACTGTGTATTGCGTTGAAAATTGAATATTATGTGCTTTGAGCCAATCCATCATTACGTGTTTCCTATCTCTAGAAGTGGGGGGTTTATTTACCTGTGTGCTGTGATAGGAAGCATTGTCCATTACAATAATTGAATTAGGTATATTTGGTAATAGATTATTAGTAATCCATTTAAGAAATTTTTCGGTATTTACTTGGCCATGATAATCCCCTTTCTTTGAATTAGCCTTCCAAATAGCTAATGCTCCCCTTACAAAACCGTGTTCAGAACCTGCGTGGATTATAATCCATCTATTCCCAGCACTGTCATATTTTCGTATGCCATGCTCAGACGTAGACTGCCAGCATTTATTCACAGTGTAGTGACAATGCACCCAGGTTTCATCCAAATAAACGACAAGCTTTTTGTTGGGACCTAAGGCATCATTTTCTCGGATTCTTCTTAAATACCTAGCTCTCCAAGCTTTGATTTGCGTTTGCTCTACTAACTCCAACCGTTTCTGTGTGCATCTCTTAAAGCTAAATCCTAAATGTTTTTTCATAATATTTATTAATGTGGTTCTTTGGCCAAGAAAGTTTATGTCTAATTTAGCTTGATTTAATATTTTTTGCACAGTCGGAACAATTTTTTGGCGGTACAAATTTGTTATAATATTACGTAAGGCACATTTGTCGAAATTATCTAAAATAAATTTTGGCCCTCGTTTTCCTTTTTTAGGATTGCTCAGTTTCCGAGAATTTTCCCTGGCAACATTCTCTTCTTTTTTTATTGTTATTACTGTTTTTTTGCAAACGCCCGTCGCAGCCACCACACGATTTAAGACTTTGCGATTATTATTCAGTAATCCAATTATTTCCTGTAATGTATCCTTTGGAATAGTAACCTCAGAAATCATTACGTTTACACTTAGAATAACCATCAAAGACTTCAGAAGAACCTTTGTTTTATCATTTTCATTATTAAAATATGTTAATACATTGAAGATGATTTCTCGGCACCGACCGTTTAACACTTTGCCACGATTCATATTATACATATACTACACAAATTTATTTTCGACACGTACAGCGATTCGGTAACCGGTAACATGAAAATTATGTGGAAAATAATGACATTGATTTGTCAAACATTTATTATGACTTGAATTTTTTTATAAAACAAATGACACGGCATTTACCAAGAATAGGTAGAGTTTTTATACGAACTCAACGATTATGATGAAGCAATTCTTTGTGAAACTTTTATCTATAAGTGTCTGCAGTTAAACTATGAAGATATCATAGATTGACTTATAATTAATTATATTTATTCATTATATGTAGGTACTTTTGTGCTAACGGTACTTCCGAAGTGTATACTAATCGCGGTTTGATAATAGCACCTGTTCCAGTGTTAAGTACCGTCGAACCATGCCGGCGCCACACGCTTGGTGTTTGCCGCAAACCCTGCAGGATTCAACTATATCTTAGAGTGAGCACGATGTATTTCCATCTCATTCCAATGTATAGCTGCGTCCTGCAGAGTTTGCGGCAAACGCCAAGCGTGTGGCGCTGGCGTTAAAGAGGATGCCAAGTTTTTTGGTGGCGTTTTTCGCTTTTGACTCAATGAAGTATAGGTTGGACGAAAGATCCATACCTAGGAGCTCGACATGGTTATTATCATAAGTGGACAAGAAATTATATCAAACAAACTTACAAAATAGGTACAGATGTAGTGAATAATCCTTTCCCATCGTTTTTGGTCGGATATTTTCGTATTTATCTTGCTTTCTCAGCTGGCTTATTGATGGGTACTGAAACTAATTGAGAAAGCTAGATAAATACGAACATATCCGACAAAAAACGATGGGAAACGATTAAATTCACTAAATCTGTACAACAATTACAATGTCAATCGCAGGTAAGGAAAGAATTTAAAAACAATACCTACAATTTTAATTATGTGTAACAACTGTGATTACTATTAATAGCAAAGAATAGCAATAAAAGAGCTTCCATCACCGAGCAACCGTGAGTCACCGAACATTTTGTTTTCGAAGCAGTGTTTGAGTCGTTTAATAAGAGACGATGTTAAAATGTACCGATAAAAAAAAACTCAGCTTTACGTGAATGGACCCGAAAAAAAGCATGATTTAATTTCGCAAATTTGTCGGCATAATGTAAACGCATAACTATGCCATTTAGTTAAACCCCGGACAGACGGATAGATGGACCTCTAAAAAAATAAGTATAGATTTTAACATTATAGCAAACGTTCTCGACCAATTTTAAAACATTCCAATTCTTCCCGTCTTCCATTCCATGTTTTCCCGTGGATGTCGTAAGAGGCGACTAAGGAAATAAAGGCTGTGTAGTATTATCAAACCGCGATGAGAATACACTTCGGAAGTATCGTTAGCACAAAACTACAAATAATAAATAAATACAATTAATTATAAGTCAATCTATCATATCTTCGTAGTTTAACTGCAGACACTTATAGAAAAAAGATTTACAAAGAATATTTTATCACAATCATTCAGTACGTATAACAACTCTACCTGTTCTTGGTAAATGCTATGTCATTTGTTTTATAAAAAAACATAAAAGTCATTAAAGTATTTGACAAATCAATGTCATTATTTTCCACATAACTTTCATGTTACCGAATCTCTGTACCTGTCGAAAATAAAGTGTACTTACAATATGAATCGTGGTAAACTATAAACGGTCGGTGCCGAGAAATCATCTTCAATGTAAGTATTAATATATTTTAATAAAGAAAATGATAAAACGAAGGTCTTTGATGGTCATTCTAAGTGTAAGGTAATTTTGATAGTGTTCCTAAATATAACTATTACATACTGGTAATATAATTTATGTTTATTCCCAACTTTTTAGCTTCTTCGTACAGAAATAAGTTTTTTCATTTATCTGCACACTCTACCATTGACAATGTCATTTCATGTATTAATTCAGAAACGACATATGTGCTCAATTGTATTCTAATCGCGGTTTGATAATACTGTTAGGCGATGGGCTTGCAACCTGTCACTAATACCCTGGTAAACATTCTTGGCCTATTTGTGCAAAATGAGGTTACAAAGTTATCAACAAATTTTGAGAGTTTTTGCCTTGTTGGTAATTTTGTAGCTCTGCCTACCCCAATCTGGGAAGGAAGGCGTGAAGGTATGTATGTACAGTCGTGGCCACATAATTAGGAACGCTTGCATTTTTACTATACAATTGCCAGTTCACTACCAATTTTATTTTTAGTTACAGTTATTGTGACCTAATAAACTAAGGTTTAAACCTGTGTAAAATTTATCGCTGTTGAAAACGAATGTTTAATTTTATAAGGATTTGAAAACAAAAATGTTTAGCGTTCATGGGTCAATAAACTTTTCTTTGTAGCTCGTTGCCATGGTGACGTCTAGTCTCCTTAGTCACTCTTTAAAACTATGATTTCAAGTCCACTAAAATCACACCCGTATTCACAAACGTCACTATGAGGTCTCACAGTGCTCACGAACGCACAGGGTGGTTCAAATCGTGTCAGAAACAAAAGGTCAGTCAAACAGGACCAATCACAAAGCTGTATTGAACGGAGAGCGTTTACTCAGTGAAGGATCCCTTAAGTATTGTTTGTGATTACGGGTGTCAGTTTTTTGGCAGTAAAATTACGAACCCATTTTTTTATGGCCTTTCTCCTGAGTGTGCTAGAAGTATATATTATAACACTTTTTCTAAGAAACTGTTGTCTCCTGGCTTACGGGACAGAATAACAACAACAAAAGTTGATCCACTCTCATTCAAAGTTGTAAAACGTTATATGAACGCGTCAGCACTAAGTTTTTAAAACCTTATAAAATATAAAGTTCGTTTTTAACAGTAGTTCACTGTACATCAGTTTAAACCTTAGTTGATGATCTAAAGTAAATTGTATTTATACATAAAATTGTAAAAAATTGTGGTCATAATTTAAAAGTCATATTTGTAGGCAATCGTATGGGAAAAACGCAAGCGCTCCTAATCGGATCATGTCCCTGTGGCCACCGCTGTATTGGTTTGTAAGATTTCAGAACGTTCAATATTAGACGATGCGAATGGCACCCAAAAAAAACTTAAGCATCTGTACCAATAATTTTTAGAATTGATCACCGGCCATTGTTGCAGTTCATAGGCAGGGTCTGTGGCAGTCCCAACTCTGAGTTTCTGATTTCTGATTTCCGTCGATACGTTTGCAAATCGGTCCACCAGGGTCTGCCCCAACCTGCGGCCCTGTGGGCACTGGCATATCCGCAGTACCACATCCTTGTCACATCGGCAGCTGTATACGATGTGGACGAGGGTTAACATGACCAAGAGCAGAATTAACATGTAGAAAACACGGATGCGCATCTATAAAAAAAGTGAAATTAAAAAATACTGCCGAAAAAAATCGTTCCGAATCACAAATTCAAATATAATTAATAAATAAATAAATAAATATAAAGGGATAATCTCACACCAATTGACCTTGTCCCAAACTAAGCTCTAGGCTTGTACTATGGGTACTAGACAACGATATAAATACTTATATAGAGAAATATATATACTTAAATAACATTAGAAAACATCCATGACTCAGGAACAAATATTCGCGCTCACCGCACAAATATCTGCCCTTACCGGGATTCGAACCCAGGACCGCTAGCTTCGTAGGCAGGGTCACTACCCACTACGCCAGCGCGTCGTCAAAAAAAAAAATCGTCGTCAATAATAAATGTCATTGAAATTAATTGGGATATTGATTATAAATGACGCGTATTACGCATTCTGTTAAAAAATGTGCCATTTCGCATCGTCTGCCAATTATTGTGTGATTTATTACTTTTCTCAAACTTGCTCGGAAAGGATGACCTTTCTTTTGAAGCGCCTTCTCCTAGGAGTAAAATAAACGTATGAAAACACGTTCCGTCCATGCCCGTATTGCTTATTAAAAGTGCTCTCTATTGCATATAAAATCGAAAGGAACGTGAAAAAAATCCCGTACACCCAACTTGTTGGCACACAGCGCCGGGCGCCTGCGGTGGTGGCGGCGGCTCGTTGTCCGTGAAACTATCTTAACTAATACGAGGGCTGCTACTTAGGTAACCGGAATCCAGGATTCCAACATTTTTAAACGCTATATCTGACCTCCATGGTAAAATTTGAACTTTTTTTAATACTGGCCGCTATATATTTTTTTTCTTATGTACGCTAGTCTTTTGTTTTTGGCGGGTTTAAATTTTAATCTCGCTGCAAGAATGGAACTCACTCGTGAAAATATTCGTGCTATGATTTATTACGATTTTCGGCGTGGTTTAACGCAACAACAGTGCATAGATCAACTAACTTCGACTTTTGGTGATGAAGCTCCATCCAAAACTACTGTGTATCACTGGTTTAGTGAGTTCAATCGTGGACGTAGTATGCTCAGGGACGAAGTTAAGGATGGTCGCCCGAAATCGGTCGTTGTACCACAAAATATTGAAGCTGTGCGAAAACTTATAATGCATGACCGTCATGTTACGTATCGCGAGATAGAGGCGACTATAGGCATATGTATGACGAGCATTAATAAGATATTACATGAACACTTAGCTGTGAAAAAAATTTGTTCGCGTTGGATCCCGCACAACTTAACTAAGGATCAAAAAGAGGCTCGCGTCGAATGGTGCAAGGAAATGTTGAAAAAATATAACCGTGGTGACTCAAAAGCTGTTTATAATATCTACACAGGTGACGAATCCTGGATCTATGCGTATGATCCCGAAACTAAACAACAATCAACGGTGTGGGTGTTTCAAAATGAGCCGAACCCTACGAAAGTAACTCGTGCAAAAAGCACCTTGAAGCAAATGGTGGCCTGCTTTTTTGGTATTAATGGCCATGTGGCTACAGTGCCCCTAGAGAATCGTAAAACGGTTAATTCGGAGTGGTACACGACCATTTGTTTGCCGGAAGTATTTGAAAAAATACGGAAAAACAACCAGCGACGGAGAATCATTCTGCACCATGATAACGCCAGCTGTCATACATCACGTGAAACGACTCGATTTTTGGAAGGTCAAAATATAGAATTAACGGGTCATCCACCTTACAGCCCTGATTTGGCACCCAATGATTTCTATTTATTTCCAAATGTAAAGAATAAATTACGTGGTCAACAATTTTCGACCCGTGAAGATGCCGTCGACGCGTTCAGACAGCACGTTTTGGAGATACCTCAGTCAGAGTGGAAAAAGTGCTTTATAAATTGGTTTCAACGTATGCAAAAGTGCATCGATTATCACGGAGAATACTTCGAAAAACAATAAAACCATATTTAGCCATGTACGTTTGTTTATTTTTTCTATTCCGGTTACATAAGTAGCAGCCCTCGTACCCGTAGTTTTCAAATAAACATTCTCTCCTAATTTGTCAAAGGTTTTTATAAATACTTATATTCATGTATTTGTATCATTTCCTCGCATTGTTTGAGAAAAGCATTAGGTATATTCGCCTCGGCGGAAACGAGGATTTCCTGACTTGTATTTTAGAAGGCCTCGCTATTGCTCGGCCCGCTAACCACCTCGTCAGGAAATCTCTTACTTTCCGCGCTTAGGCACTAATGTACTATTTCTCCTGGAATTATAAGGGGTTTAAGTGAATAAACGTTTTTTTCCGTTCCTTTCCTTTGATTTCACTGGTAGACCACGTGATAAAGTCACGTGATTGGCAAGCGCCCCAGCTCTTGTGAGAGGCCTTTAAAAGGCTTTTGCGTCACATGATGTAACGTTTATAAAGGCGCAAAGGACAAAGATAAAAGAGCACACGCGAACTTTTTCACGTTTTCGACTAGCGGTAGTAGATACACGGACATATCGTCCCTTTACTTTCTCAACGTTGTATCAAATCGAATAGTTAAATACGAAAAGCACTCATGTTCCCTAAAAAATAAAAACTACTTTCCTATCTAACGTTGAGAACAGATACGTTAAAAAGTAAAGGGACGATATCCCTCACTGATGGTGAAACGTAAAATAAAACTCTTACCGTGCAAGAGAAACTGTAACGTTGTCTTCTTGAAAATGCTTCATTCATTGGATAGGAAACTGCACGTGGTTTGAGCATAATCAGAATGGTTTATGGGGGACGTTGAGTATTTGGCGGCAAGCGCACGCTGAGCGGGACTTCCTTCCGACAGAGGGCGTCGGGGGACCCTCTTGCGGGGCAGCGGCCTACCGAACTGTGGATATTTTTATAATTAAAAAACTTATACCCATATAAGCTTCACTTGCACAATAATAATTTCATTGGATCTATCTTAGCAAAGTTGACGGAGATGCGGAGCTCCTATTCCTGGGCAGTTTGCTCTTCGGGCATAATAATTTATCTACCGATAACTGATTACATTGAACTGAACTGACTAAACTCGGATGGACTAACTGTAGGTGACTAAAAGTCTTGCAGCCAATATCTTACTGAAAACCATGTAGGTTACGAGTATATTTGCTGGCTAAAATTCATACATTTGAAAAATAAAATTGCATACCCCTGGAATGTTACTTTGACATTGACAATAAAATTGTATGTTTACATTTTTGATCTCGAATTCGATCACAGACTGTAGTAACACAATCGAAGTGATCATTTTGCGACACGGACATTTTATAACGTATTCTAAAGATGTGGTCGTTTTGCGGATGTCGTGGGCTAGTTGGAAAGCTCTAATTAGGAGACTCAACTGCTTTGGTAGCCGGCTGGTGCTCGTTTGAACACAGGATCGAGAGCGCGCGACGCTCGGTGCTCCGGGCGCGGGGCACGGGGGAACGCTGGCCAGACTGTGAAGATATATACTGTTAGGAGACACAGCAGTCCAGAGGGCCCAGACAAGATGCATTACGCTAACTGTCGTTTCTATTCGTTTAGTTTTTAAACCAATCGCGTCACTGGCACATCACGTGACTTTTTGTATCACGTCATCTACCAGTGACGCAATTGGTTTAAAAACTTAACGAAGAGAAACGCTAGCTAGCGTGTGCATCTTGTCTGGGCCCTGAGGGATGTGATTCTCTCAAGAATGCAGTTGGCCAAACGACCGAGTTAATGTCGGGGCGGTGGCGGCTAGTAGGTATAACCCTTTATAAGGCCCCAGTTATACAG
This sequence comes from Acleris laterana, assembly GCA_963966035.1. Classification (NCBI taxonomy): domain Eukaryota; kingdom Metazoa; phylum Arthropoda; class Insecta; order Lepidoptera; family Tortricidae; genus Acleris; species Acleris laterana. Next base: position 1,446,111 of record OZ014462.1, read on the forward strand.
TTATGCTACGTAACATTAAAATACAGTTTAATTTTTTTTATTCACTTTCTAGGGAATCATTTAAAAGTAAGTAATTTTTCATGCAAACAACAGAATACGTATCATATTTCGTAAAACATAAGGTTGAATTTCTAAATACATACCTATATGTCGCACGTTTAATCAAACAAAGAAATATCTCTAAATAGAAATACATTCGAATTTTAACCCTAACTTTTGAAAGTAGAGTTTTATCTAAAACTGAATTTTGTTTTGAGTTAATTCTTTGTTTGATTAAACGTGCGATGTGGTCGCTAAATCGCCTCTACCTTATAAAGTGTTGTTATTATAGTATCGGATAAACGAAACGCCCTCAATTACTATTATTGTGTTTTCTAATTAAGTAAAAAAAATCCTTGGAATCAGACGGTACTTTTTTGTAGCGCAAGTAAAAACACAATTTATGGGATACGTAACAAACTTTAATAGTCAGCTTGACGGGAAAAGGTGGCCACTTTTTTTCCGTTAAGTTGATTACTCGAAGGTGAATTGTTATTAAACTATGTGATATACCTTATGAGTTGTGTTTTCATTCGTAGTACAAAAACTTAGCGTCCAATTTCAAGAAAATACTTGAGTTTATTAGAAAACAAAATATTAGTAATGAGGGCGCCACTGTACATCCGGCGTACGCTCAGCGCAGTCTTAAGGTACTAGTGCCTGTATAGTGGAAAAAAGAAAGTGGTAAAGTGGAACTGATGGCCACTGGAACTCCTGAACGGTACCGGTAACGGTATTTCAAGGGTTAATAAGCTCCTCGATTAATATAGTTAAGCGATTATAACAAAGAACATTTAATTGTTTAAATATGACTATGACTGTCCCGCGGCGTTGCTTGGTGTTATCAACAAACAAGTGGGACTACATAACAGCTTATTATGAACTCTTATTTTGTTTTCCAGAGGGGCAGGCAAAGAACACTTTTTTTCACTTGCTACGATCCTGACAAATCTCTTTCGCTTCTTCCACATTCATATATCGAGTCATGCACGCACGTCGGCTTCGGGTACTTAAGATTCGGCCGTTTTGCAGTATTGCCCCGATTTTTATAAAAAATATTAATTATATGACATTCAAAACAGATAGTTTATTTATTTATTTAAGCAATGTCTTGTGAACTTACAGCGTCAGCCAAAGCGCCCAGCAAGATACTTAAAGCTACAAATTCAAGACAAAAACTGGAAATAACATTATTTACACATGTCACTTAAAAAAGTAAAAGCTACAAATTTAAGACAAGAACTAGAAATCATTTGGGGTGCAATCATTAATTTGGAAAACATTGTCACGTTACTAACGACCGTCGGCACCAATTTCCTACGTAGATAACGGGGTCTGTGGGGTTATTATGACCTATCTGTGCCATTAATTTTAAGCTGAAAGAAAAGGATAGATTTATGTAACTGCTATAACACCGTCCTTTACACTCACCGTAAAATGAACTGCATAGCTATGTCATTACAAGCTAGCAAGCAAGTTAGCTTTCAAGCGGATGCTTCATAAGCATCTGCTGGAACAAGCGCAGTCGTAAATCGATTTAACACACATCGCCTTATCTGTTTATATATTATATATTATATATATTATTGTATTTAAGTATGAGTATATGCTTATTAGTCATCTGTATTTACGTATATTTATATTTTATACACCCGTATCTTGTATATATTTTATTGAAACAGTTTTTTTCAACGCTTTTTCCTTCGCACTGACCTTGGCTTTTTTCTGTTCTGTTTTTACTGGTTGACTGGTAGAGAATGCCATAGGGCATTACGTCCGCCATTTGTACTTTATTGTATTTTGTACAATGAAGTTTAAATGGGTCTCTATTGACTGCCATAATTATTTTTGGTCATAATGTGTTTTAAGTCATAATTTTCGCAAGTCATAATGCATTTTTCTCAGGACACGGTTATTTTTTCTGGATTTTTATAAAACTAACCTAACCTAACCTAACTAATCTACACGATAAACGTTTATTAAAAACTGTAACTTCACCCTGAAAGAAGTTATGACAAAAAAATGTATGACTAACAATACATTATGACCAACGATATGTATGGTGGTCAAAGGGATCCCAGTTTAAATAAATAAATAAATAAATTACACACCTGTATAAGTAACGCTTGCGCGGCGTTTCTCGCCGCGAGCGCGCGCTGCGCGGGACTGCCCTCGGCCAAGGGGCGTTTGGGAACCCGATTGTAACTTCGATTTACTCTGACAAGCTGCGAACATTTAATTTTAATAAACAAACTTTTCGGTTCTATTGTAGCCCGAAAAATATGAACCCTATTTTCACTACCACTAACTTCATTAGCCCTAAATTCAAAAACTCAAATTTATTTCCCGAATTTACGTTATACCTATTTTTTATGTCCGATTGTTAATAGCCCTAATTTTAGCTATCCGATTCGTATAAACAGCGAATATTACTATACCTTTGTAAGTCTAAAACCTAACGTTTATTAAACCTAATTACATATGTTCCTAAACAAACGTATGTAAGGTCATGTATTTGTTCGTTCAAATAATAAGTTCAAACTGACATTGGAACTTATGACGTTATGACTATTAGGTCTATTAATCATTAGGAATAATCATTATTTGTTTTAATAATATAGAGCATTTAATGTTTAGTACAAGTAAACATTAGGGTATATAACTTTAGGTCTAGTAATCAATTAGGACATACAAGTTTAGCTTTCATGACATTAGGTTAATATAAATTATATCTGACGTTGGTACGCCTAATGAAATTGGATTTTATAAAATGTGCTTCGTCACAGTCGCTCATGTATCTTACTTGAGATATTATCTTATCGCCACCCTCAAAGTAGGTACCGTTGAGGAGTTCCGGTGGCTATCTGTGGTCTCCATCATCAGTTCCACTTCACCAAATAGTGCTTTCCAAGAGCAAGTGCACGAGTTACAATGAAAATTACCCAAATCGCTATAGGTGCCTATAATGTTTGAGGAGTTCCCTCAATTTCTCCAAGATTCCACCGTCAGATCCAGACGCGTTGGCAATAGGACTAATTATAAAGTATTCTCTTTCACACAGACAAAATGATTTTCAAATCGGTCCAACGGTCTTTGATACATCGAGGAACATATTTAAAAAAAGATCCCGACGAGTTAAGAACATACTTTTTTTAAGTCAGTTTAAAGTTTAAATCAACCACTCAACAACAACAACACAACAACAACAACATAACAATAACAACAACAACAACAACATAACAACAACAACAACACAACATCAACAAAAACCACACAACAACAACAACAATCACAAAACACTGGTGTTTAGTATTTATTATCTAGTAAAGGCAACTGTTATGGAATCTAGATTCGTTCCTCCCTGAGGGCTGTCCGTGTGCTTTGGCTTTAGCGACGACGCTCTGCACCTCCACCCCGCGCGCATCTGTCAATAAGCTATCGGCTGTCAACGCGCGCACGCGCTATACTATTGTGACGTTAAACACTGGGCTTTGGTGTCTTTCTATCTGTGTGGGGGACTATTTCTGGTGCATACAAAGACCTAGAAGAGGCAGGTGATCAGGGAGCGACCGCCACCAGGAGGTTGGCCGGGCCATCGGACTTCATGCGGTGAGCGAGCTGTTTATTTTCTTGATCGTTGCCTTGGGGTTTCTTTCACAGCCTTAGGCTTTTATGTTACCTTCTAAATAACGCAATATATCTGCTACAACTGGTAAGGGATCCCATATGGGATAAGTTCGCCTATGTACATTATTTATATTGATGCACACATGTTTTGTAATTGTTTAAAAGAGTTTACATACATACATACACACAACAACAACAACCGCAATACGCACACAGCAATCAGACAGGCGCTAGGCGCGGGCTAAGATTAGTATAACGAAATAATCTCAACTGATTGCACCATTGACTTCCTGGAACTGGTCCGGGTGGACAGCTCTCGGTGGATTGGGCTCTGGATGCCGGACCCTAACTTTCTGCCGGGAGAACGCCGGCCAGAATCAGAAGATCTCTGTAAAAAAAGTCTTGATAAATTTATAACATCCTACATCTGGGGCCTAGTACGATAGCGTTTATCGTCCGTCACTCTCGTACTTAAGACTGCACCAAGCAAACGTCGAGCGTCCAGTGGCGCCCTCATGACTATTATTGTGTTTTCTAATTAACTAAAGAATTTCCTTGCAATCAGACGATACGTTTTTGTGTAGTGCAAGTAAAAACACAATTTATGGGATACGTAACAAACTTTAATAACAATTACTCTTTGAGTAGTCAGCTTAACGGGAAAAGGTGGCCACTTTTTTCCGTTAAGTTGATAACTCGAAGGTCAATTGTTATTAAACTATGTGATATACCTTATAAGTTGTTTTTTTATTTGTAGTACAAAAACCTACCGACCAATTTCAAGACAATACTTTAGTTAATAGAAAACACAATAATAGTAATAAGGGCGCCACTGTACATCCGGCGTACGCTCGGCGCAGTCTTAAATAAGTATCAAAAACTGACGGATGTTTCATCTACAGGACATTTTCTCACGCGAGATTAGCCGCCATATTAGGACTGTTGGTAGTCTTATCGAACTAGATTAATGTCGGGTTCCTATATTCAAATCGCAGACAGATAAGGCTCACTCCGGGTTAAAATTTGACATTTGCCCGCACAAAACGTATCAAATTTTAATCCGAACTAAGCCTATCTGTCCGGGGTTTGAATATAGAAACCGGCCAAGTCTCGTGGCCTACTATAAGGTTATGGGGGGGGGGTATAGAGTCGGTATGGTTTGCGATGACCTCAAGATTGATTAAGCAAGGAATGGTCCCTAAATTCTTAACACTGATATTAATTTATAACCGCTAAATTATGCTACGGCCTTATCGCTTATAGACACATTTTAATGTGACAGAAAGTGACAACGCATTACTTTTCGTATATCTTTAAGAACTAACAACCACAACAACCACACAAATCAACCAAGGTCAAGTTATCCTTGGTCAAGGTCAACGACGATGAGGCTGGCATTGGTATTGACATAGGCGTTTTTAGAATTAGTATTAATTAATAAATTTAGTGATGTTCAGCTTAGGGCGCGGAGCTCTTAGGCCGTATTGATATACTGGTCTTAACTGAAACCCGTCTTAAGACACGGACCATAATTTTCTATGGTGTTAGTTCTAGTACTATTTTCTTTGGTGTTTTAAAACGTACATTTCACTCAATACCAGTTTACCAATTCGGCCTGTTGACAGGCCGTGGGCGGAATTAGTATGGAAGAAGACTCAACTGTGGAGCGTATCGACGAGGTCTTCGGTGTCAACGAGCGTTGAGCGGCGGTTGCGGGTGAGGGCGGGCGGAGCTGTGAAAGTTGATTTCACGTATACATATAAAACAAAGTCGGTTGCCTCACTGTCTTTTTATATATCCGCTAACTCCACCTAACGGATGTTGAAGGGGATAATTAATTCTCGTTTATGTACGGGTGCTACAAAAAACAGTGATGGTGTCGTGTTTCCCCTACTATGGAACCCCCCCCCCCCCACCATAAATCATTTTTAATCCTCCTAGTATCTCTAGATACCGCCTAAAAATTGGAGCTCTAATAAGCGTGATCACCATCATCACCAGCAGAAGAAACACGAGTCCGAAGGGCAGAATGCTCACATAAACCGAAGCGAAGCGAGCCAGTTCGTTACAAGTTTTTTTATTATAAGTTTTTTTTAGACGACCATTCAAGAAGTGTCAGCTAAACTTAATTAAAAAATGACTACAATAACGACGATGACACTGGCGTTAATGATGATGATGACATAGGCTTTCTAAGAATTATTACTAATAAATTAATTTTGGGCACGGACGTCTTAAAGGGATACCACGCGAGCGTTGCCGGTGCGTTGTGTCGTCGCAACGCTGTGATTTCAACATAGGGCGACGCAAGTGTTTCAACGTATCGTGTGGCATGTAATTCTTATTAATATAAAGAACAATACAGCAGCAACGACGCAACGCGCAGGCAACGCTCGTGTGGCATCCCTCTTAGGCCGTATTGACCAACTGATCTTGACTGAGACCAGTCTCAAGACAGGGCCGCATTTAATAAACTCATCTTGGCTGAGAGGCAGGTCACAAGATACGTTGAAGTAATAGTCAAATCATTTTTGACGCATCTCGAGACGAGCATTAGAGTTGAGATTAGTTTATTAATACGGCCCTTAGGATGATAGCCAGGGTAGGGTAGTTGCCATTTGCTATGATATTTTAAAACGGGTATTTTATACAAGACCAGTTTACCAATTCAGCCCGTTGACAGTCGTGGGCGGAATTTGGACGGAAGAAGTTCAGTACTCAACTATGGAGGGTATCGAGGATTTCTTCAATGTCACCGAGCGTTTGGCAGGGGGTGAAGGCGGGCGGGCCTGAGAAAGTTCATTTGGTAAAGTTAAGAACACCAATAGTAATCAAATATCAAATACGGACGATTGAAAAAATGTTTATCCATTAGACGTATCTACAATCGCATAATTATTTATTTTACTTATTAACACGATTGTGAAGCAATGCTTAAATTGCGAAGCTGTCAAAAACTTTCATACAAATTTAGCACGGGGCGATAACGTTCTAAATCATGACCATTTCCACGATTTTTGAATATGTAGTAGATATCGTAGGCAAAGGCGTCCTAAGAATTATTATTAATAAATTTACTAAGGGCGTCTTAGAGGGACACCACGCGAGCGTTGCCGCCAGTGCGATGCGTCGTCGCAACGCTGTGATTTGAACATAGAGCGATGCAAGTGGTTTAACGCATCGTGTGGCATGTAATTCTTATTTATAAGTCAAACAATGCAGCGGCAACGACGCAAAGCACAGGCAACGCTCGTGCGGCATCGCTCTTAGGCCGTATTGACCAACTGATCTTAACTGTGACCCGTCTCAACATACTTGGGATGATAGATTTCTATGAGTTGCCATTTGCTTCGGTTTTTTAAAACGGGTATTTTACATAAGACCAGTTTACCAATTCGGCCCTTTGACAGTCGTAGGCGGAATTTGGACGGAAGAAGACTCAAGAGAGAGACTCTGTAGAGGGTGTCTGGGAGTTCTTCGATGACACCGAGCGTTTGGCAGGGGGTGAAGGTGGGTGGAGCTGTGAAAGTTTCTTTCGTAAATTTAAGAGCACCTATATCTGTGTAATCATTGTAATCAAATATAAATTTAAGTCAAATGATATTTTTTTTTACGCGAGTTGTATTTGTAATCGCTTTGTTATTTATGTTCCTTATTAATGACGACGTAACGACCCCTAAATCATTACCAATTTCTAAGATTTTTGAATGTTATAGATAAAGGCATTTTAATAATTATTACTAAAAAATAGTTAAGGGTTACCACACGACCATTGCCGGTGCGTTGCGTCAGCGCAACGCTGTGATTTCAACATAGATTGACGCAAGTGCTTCAACGCATCAAATGGAATGTAATTTTTATTTATATGTAGCACAACGCAGCGGCGATGATGCAACGCACAGGTAACGCTCGTCTGGCATCCCTCATAGGCCGTATTGACAAACTGATCTTGACTGAGACCTGTCTCAAGACAGTAGGGATGATAGTTTTCTATGAGTTGACATTTGCTTTGGTATTTTAAAACGGGTATTTTACACAAGACCAGTTTACCAATTCGGCCAGTCGATAGTCGTGGGCGGAGTTTTGACGGAAGAAGGTGAGTACTCAACTATGGAGGGTATTGAGGAGTTCTTCGATGTCACCGAGCGTTTGGCAGGGGGTGAAGGTGGGCGATGCTGTGAAAGTTTGATACGTAAATTTAAGAACACTTATAATCTGTGTAATCAAATATCAATTAGAAGTGTATGTAAATTTGTTCATTCCCACGAACTCTGTTCTAAAAAACGCAACGAGATTTCTCAAAGGTCAACGAGGAAAATAATTGTATCCAACTTACAAACCTCCGATGTATGGTAGGAATGTGTACGACATGGTGCATAGAAATTTATAGCATTTTACCAGAGAGTATGAAGTCGCTTACAGGAAGCCTTTTCAAGCGCATATTGACAAAATAGCTCATGGATAAATGTTTTTATAGTCTACAAGATTATTTAAAATTTAATGTGAATTGTATTAGAATAAAACGCATATAATTATTTGAATTATGTAAAATACCGGCGACGACGCAACGCAAAGGCGACGCTCGTGTGGCATCCATTTTAGGCCGTATTGACAAACTGATCTTGACTGAGACCTGTCTCAAGACAGTTGGTATGACAGTTTTCTATCAGTTGCCATTTGCTTTGGTATTTTAAAACGGGTATTTTACATAAAACCAGTGTACCAATTCGGCCCGTTGACAGTCGTGGGCGAAATTTAGACGGAAGAAGACTCAACTGTAAAGGGTGTCTGGGAGTTCTTCGATGTCACCAAGCGTTTGGCGGGGGGTGAAATGTGGCGAGGCTGTGAAAGTTAATTTCGTAAATTTAAGATACCTACTTATATCTATGTAATCAAATATCAATTTAAGACGAATGAAAAAAATATTTACGGTAGATGTATCTGGAATTGGTTAGTTATTATTGTTCGTTACTAAGAGAAAATTATGAAGTGATAATTAAATCGTGTAGTTGTCAAAAACTTTTCATGCAAATTTAGCAAACATTATCAATTCCCACGATTTTTGAATTTGTTATAAACAAAGACTTTCTAAGAATGACTACTAAAAAAATAATTTAGTGCACGGAGGTCTTATAGGGATACCACACGACCGTTGCCAATGCGTTGCGTTAGCGCAAAGCTGTGATTTCAGCATAGAGTGACGCCAGTATTTCAACGCATCGTGTGACATGTAATTCTTACTAATATGTAGCACAACGCAGCGGCGACGACGCAACGCACAGGAAACACTCGTGTGGCATCCCTTTTATGCCGTATTGACAAACTGATCTTGACTGAGACCTGTCTCAAGACAGTTGGGATGACAGTTTTCTATGAGTTGTCATTTGCTTTGGTATTTTAAAACGGGTATGTTACATAAGACCAGTGTACCAATTCGGCCCATTGATAGTCGTGGGCGGAATTTAGACGGAAGAAGACTCAACTGTGGAGGGTGTCTGGGAGTTCTTCGAAGTCGCCGAGCGTTTGGTAGAGGGTGAAAGTCGGCGAGGCTGTGAAAGTTTATTCGTAAATGTAAGATCATCTATATGTATGTAACCTAATCGAATATCAATTCAAGTGCAATGAGAAAAAATGTATCAGGAATCGATTATTATTTATGTTCCTTATTAATTCTGAGGAATTTAGCACCGGGCGATAACGTCCGAAATCATGACCAATTTCCACAATTTTTTAATATGCGGTAGTTTTTCTGTAAAAGTTAGTTTGTACGTTTCAGTTTTTTTATTTGTTTCTCTACTTTTTGGTGTGAAAAACGTACAGACATACTCTCTTATTCTTAAACTCGCCATAGGTACAGTATGCTAAAAAATATTTTTTTTGGCCATTTAAGTAGGTACTGAAAATAAAGATGATGGCGTTGGCGTTGGTATGTCAACGGACATAAGCGTTCTTAGAACTATTATTAATTAATTTAGTGATGTTGAGCTTAGGGCGCGGAGCTCTTAGGCCGTATTAACATACTGTTCTGAACGGAAAGACATGGACGATAATTTTCCACGAGTTACTCAACGAGAAACTGGTATTTTAATCAAGACTAGTTTACCGATTCGGCCCACTGATAGCCGTGGGTGGAATTTGTACGGACGAAGACAGCTGCGGCGGTTATCTTTGAGTTCTTCGGTGTCATTGAGCGTTGGGCAGGTGAGGAGGGTGAAGGCAGGCGGGGCTGTGAAAGTGTATTGCGTAAATTTAAGATCAACTATATCTCGGTAGTTCCCACGAAATTCCGATATTTTTGTCCGCCAAGATTTCGACAAGAAAATTCAAATTAAATTGGGAAAACTATTATTTTCTGGTAATATGTGGCTACGAGTGTTAGTTTTGATGCAAAAAGAGTTGATTTCACAATGTCAGTTATGCAGAGCTAAAAATAGAATAGTACTTTAACAATTATTAATATCACTGTGTAAGACTGTGCTAGTAAGGTTTTGGGAGTAGTCAACGTGAACAAAATAGTTCACTTAAAGTAGGGTTATGTCACGAGTTTTTTTTTGTTATTTTATGGTTTGTTCGGTCATTCCGTTATCGTCACTGCCTCATGTATTTGCTTCAGCAAGCCCCTTGAATTTACTGCTGCGATCTTATTGTAGGGCCTAATAATGTCAAGACAAAAGAAAATAAGTTAATAATTTAAATTTAAAAAGATGCGCAGGGAAGAAATAATCTGATGGGCCACTATGTAATCAATATTTAGTACTACCAAATTCATACAAAAAATAAATATTTAAAAAAACAATGTTTTATTATATATTATCATGACCGAATTTCGGGATTTCGTGAGAATTACCCGTCTGTGTAATAAATTATCATTTTAAGACGATTAAAAAAAATTATATACGTATAAGATATGTCTGGGATCGCACAATGATATTTGAATAGAATAGAATAGAATAGATAGTTTATTTGAAAAAACATGAGTCTAAATAAGTTCTTATGGTACAGAAGTTTTTTACACCTTATTAAGAGGATAGTGAAGCGATGTTACAGAATGATCAACAAGTTTTTATAGAGTTGTTGGTAATTTAGCTCTGCCTACCTCACTCTGGGAATAAAGACGTGAGTTTATGTACCTATGTGAAGAGATGTTTCAATCGTGTAGCTATAATTTATTTTTTATACAAATTTAGCTACGGGCTTTAACGTTTATCACCCCCTAAATCTTATCCGATTTCCACGATGTTTGATCATATTGTTGTAGTACAACGTGGTTTGTACGTTTCCCTTCTTTTATTTTTCTATTTGTTTAAATATTCATTCATTCATTCATAAACTCACGCCTTTATTCCCAGAGTGGGGTCGGCAGAGCTACAGAATTACCAACAACTCTAAAAACTTGTTGATAATTCTGTAACCACATTTTGCACACTTAGGCTAAGATGTTTACCAGTGTATTAGTGACAGGTTGCAAGCCCATCGCCTAACAGTACTATACGCCTTTATATATTAAATAAATATATTCTTCGAAAAGCAAACGTACACACATACCCTCTTATTTATAAACGTGCAATAGCTAAAGTATGTTTAAAATAATGTTTTGGCTATTCAAGTTCTGTTAGTTTACTTTATTAAAAAAGACCACAATAACGATGATACCTAAGAATTATTTATTCATTAATTTAGTGATATTGAGCTTAGGTCGCGGAGCTCTTAGGCCGTATTAACATACTGTTCTGAACGGAAAGACATGGACAATAATTTTCTATGAGTTGCCATTTGCTTTGGTGTTTTAAAACGGGTATTTCACTTAAGAATATTTTACCAATTTGGCCCGTTGACAGTCGCGGGTGGAATATGGCGGGAAGAAGACATCTGCTGAGTTCTTCGGTGACCCCGCGCGTAGGGCAGAGGTTGTGGGTGAAGGCGGGATGGGCTGTACAAGTTTATTTCATATAGTTTATAACAAAGTCACTTTCCGCATATCGGTCTGCCTCACTGTCTGTCTATTTATCCGCTAACTTCTCCTAAACCACGCAACGGATTTTTATGCGGTTTTCACAATCAAATAGTAAATTTTTCACGGAAGGTTGTTACGTATAATAAATTCTGGTTTGTGTCACAGAAAATACCCACTAACGGAAGCGAAGCTAGGGCGGGCTTGATTTATAGAATTATACCAGTTTTTTATATAAGTCCATTCAAGTACTTTTAGTTTACTTCTGATAAAAAAATACTACAATAAAAATGATGACGCTAACGTTGGCGTCAACATAGGCGTTATTAGAATCAGTATTACTTAATTAATTATATTGAGCGTAGGCCGCGGAGATCTTAGGCCGTATTAATATATTGATCTTAAACTGGGCATTCACGACCGCTCCAACAAGCCACGCGCCAAAATCTATTCGTGAATGTCAAAACTGTAGCGTTTAAAAGTATTTGGCACGGTCTGTTGGATGTCCAAAAAGTGCGACGCGCTAAAGCGCAATCCGAATGGAACTATCGTTAATGTCGAAATTCAACGTTGGAACACGCCACACCACCGCGCCACACCAAATGGCTTCGTCGTGAATGCGTCCTCTTGTTACCATTTTCTAATAAAGACTAGAACGTTAAGAAGCGGAAACCAAATGGCGTGGCGCGCCCGTGAATGTGGTCAAAATATTACGCCCATCCAGTTTTATACACTTCATCTGTCGCCGTGACAAGAGGCGCGTCTGTGAATGCCCAGCTTTAACTGAAACCCGCGATAATTTTCAACGAGTTGCCATTTGCTTCGGTGTTTTAAAATAGGCGTTTTACTCAAGACTAGTTTACCGATTCGGCCCGTGGATAGCCGTGGGTGTAATTTGGACGGACGAAGATAACTGTGGCGGGTAACTTGGAGTCCTTTAGCGTTTCAGAGCGTTTGGTAGGTAGAGTGACTGAAGCCGAGCCGGGCTGTAAAAGTTCAATTTACATAGTTTAACCCTTTGAACGCCAAGAACCATTAAAGTGGTCGTGCTTACGACGCCATCGACCCATATAGTGGTCACAAATACAGTGCAAAATAGACCAGAGTTTTGTGATGCAAGGTTGACATTAGCTGTGGTTTTCAGCTGTCATTGGCGTGTGAGGACGACGTTTGTATCAAGTCAAAGGCGTTCAAAGGGTTAAAACAAAGTCATTATCCGCATCTGTCTGCCTCACTCTCTGTCTATATATGCACTAACTTCTCCTAAACCACGCAACGGATTTTATGCGGCTTTCTCCGGAAGTTTGTTATTATATAATAAATTCTAGTTTGTGGACGGGAGTTACAGAAAACACACATGAAACCGAAGCGAGGGCGGGCTAGTTCGTAATAATCATACCCGTTTTTTTAAACGACCATTAAGTAATGTCAGTTAGCTTCCAATAAATAATAAGACTACAATAACGATAATGGCGTTGGCTTTGGTGTTTACATAGGCGTTATTAGTATTAGTTTTAGTTAACCTTTTAATGCATAGCATGTCGAAAGTGAAATGCTGGTTTTAAAGTACAATCAACCAGGAAAAATGTTGAGCATACTTAGAATTTTGCCATTGTGACTGCCATTGTTACTGTCATACTTGTCATTTTATGTTAATTTTCAAGTTTATTATGACACTGTACTAAAGTGCTTAAGATTTTCGTTGGGGTACTGTACATTTGAATACAATACAATACAGAAAAATAAAATACAGTTACAATATTGATACAGTTACAAATGTTACTTTATATTGTACTCATATTTAATTATATGTTTGAACATTTCTTAAAATGTATGTTTCAAAATGAACTTTAAAGACTTGCATCGTTTTTCTTAATTTTTGTGATTAAACATAGTTTAAATCATTAATAAAGACCCATTTACTATGTAATAAAGGGTTTATTAATTTAGTGACCTTGAGCTTAGGGCGCGGACGTCTTAGGCCGTATTGACAAACTGATCTTGACTGAGACCCGTCTCAAGATACGGATGATAGTTCTCTATGAGTTGCCTTGCTTTGGCATTTTAAAACGTGCATTTCACTTAAGACTAGTTTACCAATTCGACCACCGTGGCAAAGACATGTGACAGGTGACAATTTGTCATATATTGCAAAGTTAACACACTGATACATCACTGGGGTCCATATAAGCCGCGCGTTGTACACTGAAATGTCACCTGTCACCTGTAATTGTCAGGATGGTGAAATACGCGGCTGTCGGCGGCTGACAGTCGTGGGCGGAATTGGACGAAAGAAGACTCAACTGTGGAGGGTATCGAAGAGGTCTTCGGCGTCACCGAGCGAGGACCGCGAGGCGTGCGGGGAGCCGTGCGAGGCTGTAAAAGTTCATTTCGCAAATGTAAGAACACGTAGATTTTTTATATACAAGATTCAATTCTATATCGTTAATAATAAGGTTGATATTACTATAGGAGGTTTATCGATTGATTCCTTTTTCGGCACATTCCGTTTTGGACATAATTCCGTTTTCGGCATATTCTTGTTTCGGCACAGTTTAGTAAATAAATTATAATATCCTCTTGAGGCCCACGTCAAATTTCGTTAGTTCGAAAAATAATCTTGAGTCTGTCAACTAAAGTCAAAAGTCACTTTGACAAATGTCCTAAATTTAGGACGTTGGGCCTCACGAGGCTATGAAATACTTGTGACTTTGCTTGCGTAATAAAATAAAATAATATTTATTAGTAAAATATTAAATTTTAATCAATAAAAATAAAAGACAAAAATTAAACAGTACCTAAGTACTATCAGTCCAATGGAACCCTGACCCACCATAGAACGGTGTCACAGTGACATTATAAAACAATTTGTTTGACACTTCTTATGACTTGAATCATAACGTCTCTGTGACACAGTTCTATGGTGGGTCAAGGTTCCAATGGTCTGATAGTACACTGATTACTTATAATAATTACCAACTAGGTATCTAAATTCATATGCTTCATGGATTGGTCATTTATAAAAGTTGGCAAAGCCTTTTTAAACATTCCATTACATTATTTTTTTTATTTACAAAATCATCTACAACTGCCCGCTCCTGATATTTTTTTTCCATATCTTGCATGCTATTTGTTTATATATATATATATATGTCTTGAGAATAAAAATAAATATACCTAGGATTAATTTCAATTTTTGTATATGATGATTTATGCCGAAAACGGAATGTGCCGAAACAAGAATATGCCGAAAACGGAATATGTCCAAAAAGGAATGTGCCGAAAAAGGAATCAATCGGTTTATCTTAGTTAGTGCGTTTTTGCTTAGGACGGCAGAATTAAAAACAGAGTTAAGACAGGAGACGCCAACTGTTTGCCAAATGGGAGCGCAGCCTTTTACGAAGCTCGCATACTTAAAATGCACATAGCCATAAGGTTTAAACTTAGAAATTCCTGGTAACACTTATCCACTCCATTGACAGTTGGACTGTCTGGTGAAGACATCCAAGTCAAGGTCATCGCAAACCAAAACAACTCACCACTAAAGGCAATCAAACGAAACCCCCAAGTGATGTTAAGTAAATAATTCAAAACTCACTTTAAAATATCTTCCCTTTACTTTCTCAACCACGTATCTGGTCAAATAGTTAGCTAGGAAAATAATATTTACTGCTTAGGGATCATGAGTACATTTCCAGTCTACCTATTCGATCAGATACGAGGTTGAGAAAGTAAACGGAGGTTATACGACATTGGACCCCTTTACCATTCATTATTTTCATGTCCGACCCGTAGTCACACCAATTTACCACACTGGTGTGACTATGGTTCATTTTATTTACCCGTAGTCACACCAACACCGAATTTGCGTCTATTTCTTGAGAGTCGCCGGAGCTCCTATTTTTGAGTGTTTCGGCCCTTCGGGCTTGATATAACAAAGGAACCTAACCCAAACCTACCTCCTATTTGGTGTGACTACGGATAAATAAAATGGACCATATTCACACCAGTGTGGCAAATTGGTGTGAATACGGATCAGACACTATTCAACTAACACGTGTGTCACTGAATCATCGTGCGAAGTTTGCTTAGTTAAAGTCTTCACTTGACGCTCTTGGCAGCGTTGACGAGGATGTAGACGAGGATGTAGACGACGGTGTAGACGTTTCCGATATCGTCAGCAGCGCTGGCTTTATTACTATGATTGGCTTTTTACGAGCCTTCAGGCGGTCTAGGATGCTACATCGAGGTCTAGGATTCCGTCTCCCTAGCTGTGTTTGGGCGCCGGAACACTCAACTGTGATAGGAGAGAACTTCGCTGCCAGGGCGCGCTGAGCTGGACTTCCTTGCGAGGGATCCCGCCTGGGCCTTGGAGTGATAGGCGCCAGCGATTTCATAGGGGGAATGTAACCAGACTGCGGAAATGAAATGAAATAATTTATTCGTAACAATTGTTATAGGTCAGTGTACATAGTACAGTCACGGATTTTAATTGTTATGCCATTGTGAAGTTATTTAAATTTGCAGTACTATGGCATCCACGAGCATTCACGAGATTACACGATTAATCACGAATACATGACACCGCGGGAACTACACAATATTAAAAATAACGGATAAATAGATTGATTAGTTCGAATCACAAGGAGGTTATAGGTTAAACGTGATTAAAATATTGACAACTGGCATTTTAGAAATATTGCAGGATCGTTATCACATTGTCATGGATGTTTTTAATTTTTTAATTTTTAATTTTTTAATCTATGTTATCACCAATAGTAGACGTTGTTTAAACGTTGTCGTAGCAACCCTATTAAACGACAAAAATGATTGTGTTCAGTAGAATAGCTGATTGGGCGTTGTAATCACTAATAGTAGCTGTTGTTTAAATGTATAACCATAGCAACTAGACATGCAATTTGACTTTGGGTGAAGTCACTCTGTGGTCTGATTGGTAGTCATGGGGTTAGCGAATCGTTAATGTTGCATGTCATTTTGTTCTTCTATCATACGAAGACGTGCGAATTTCCTTATCTCGATATACGAGTAAAACCGACTGAACCCGATTTGTATTACACGGCTAAAATACGAACAGTGGTAAGTGGCATATCAATTAACGTCCGTGACTGGGTGCAGACTCGTGGTCACCCCAGTTTGTCACCCCAGTGCCTTTCGACGGAGCCCTGCCTATGGCAGGGCTCCTATTTCTGAGCGATTTGCCCTTCGGGCATCTTAAGATGCCTAACGAACCTAACCTACCTACTTTTGCGGAATAAAAATTATTTCTGACGAATAACCGACTAAAGCGAATAGCACTGGGGTGACAAACTGGTGTGACCACGAGTCATCCGCTCCGTGACTGTACTATCATAATTGGATAATATGCATTATAATTAATATCTAATTGATTTTTAAATAATACATTAAAACGAACAACATGTTGTTTGTCGTTGTTTTTCTATTTCATATCAGGGTGCAAATGGGTGAATCAACTTTTAAAGTACTTACTCCTTTTATTTTGCGGTATTAAAACTAAATGATGTATGAATATTAAAATCAGACCATCAAATTTATGGACCCCACACCTCAAATATTTTTTAATCATCGAAGAAACCGAGTAACTCAGGGGAAAATGCACTTTTTTCATACAAAACCTAGACACAACATCATCCCCTGCGTTACCAACTATATTATTGTTCAAAACTGTATTATTTCAAATTAAATAAGTTCAAATGTTAGCCCTACTTGTCTAATTAAATTAACATGTAGGCCATGTCGTAAGAAAACATAGTTTTTCTGAAAACGTGTATCTTATGAGTACCTACCTTAAAAGTTGATTCACCCAAATATGGATTAAAAGAATTAAAGTGACAACACGTTGCAAATTTTATTGGCGTTTCAGCATCGCATTCATTGGGTTTGTCTTTATTAGAGTTGGATAACCTTTCTGGCGTTGAGTCTTTATGGTTTTAAGAAATATTTTGAATTATTAGGATCGAAACCACGAATTGATACAGCAGTGTCTAAATTAAGACTGCACCGAGCAAACGTCGAGCGTCCAGTGGCACCCTCATTACTATTATTGTGTTTTCTAATTAACTAAAGAATTCCCTTGCAATCCGACGAAACATTTTTGTAGCGCAAGTAAAAACACAATTTATGGGATACATAACAAACTTTAATAACAATTACCCTTTGAGTAGTCAGCTTAACGGGAAAAGGTGGCCACTTTTTTCCGTTAAGTTGATAACTCGAAGGTGAATTGTTATTAAACTGTGTGATATACCCAATAAGTTGTGTTTTCATTTGTAGTACAGAAACCTACCAACCAATTTCAAGAAAATACTTTAGTTTATTAGAAAACACAATAATAGTAACGTAGGGCGCCACTGTAGTCAGCAGTCTTAATTTTATTGACTAGTTTCTATAACTTACCTTGAATATCGGTGAAGAGCATTTAGAAAGAAATCGCGGCGACATCCTCTGGGTTTCCACCGAGATCTGCTTCGAGATCTTTTTCCTCACGGCGGCTCTTGCGTGACTCGTGCGCCGCGGGTGCTTCAGGTGCTGGCATCCGTACGCCATGTTTACCACCATCAGCATCACTACGAGGAGAAGGAACACGTGGACTAGCCGTTTATTCATCTGTAAATGAGTGAAACGAAACAAGATATACACTCGCGGTCAAATAATTCGCGTCAGAGTGCGTTTTTCATACAAACGAGGCTATTTCGAAGCCTTGGTTCCTCGCCAGGGGATGCTTGTAGTGAAATCTGATGATGGATACCCCGAGCATCGATACAGGACTTCCAGAGTGCCTAGGACACCCAACTGATTGAATCTGCGGCTAACGCCGGAATTGTGCATCTTCAGAAAAACATCTAAAATGACAATAAAATGTAAGGAAATCCAAATGCTGACCCAAACCCTCTCGCTGTGGTGTCAACTGATTGTGCTATCAGTTAGGTATCTTAAGAACTTTTGACCTCCTCTATTGAACCTTGGAGTATCCACCATTAAACCTCACTCAAAACAACCCCTGGCTAGGGACCAAGGCTTCGAAATAGCCTCGTTTGTATGAAAAACGCACTCTGACCCGAATTATTTGACCGCGAGTGTACAATTATTGAATAGATAAAAACACTGCATATAACGACACGATAGTGTTCTACTGCCTCTGCAGCATCAGAACTGAGTGGGTTCTATTGCAGCTTGATATTCCTTGTAGTATTAAATATGGTTAAGACTGCGCCGAGCAAACGCCGAGCGTCCAGTGGCGCCCTCTTACTATTATTGTGTTTTCTAATTAACTAAAGAATTTCCTTGGAATCAGACGATGCGTTTTTATAGTGCAAGTAAAAACACAATTTATGGAATACGTAACAAACTTTAATAATAATTACCCTTTGAGTAGTCAGCTTAACAGGAAAAGGTGGCCACTTTTTTCCGTTAAGTTGATTACTCGAAGGTGAATTGTTATTAAACTAGTGATATACCCAATAAGTTGTGTTTTCATTTGTATTACAAAAAGATACCGTCCAATTTTAAGAAAATACTTAAGTTTATTCGAAAACTCAATAAAAGTAATGAGGGCGCCACTGTACATCCGGTGTACCAGCGCAGTCTTAAAAAACGACTGACTGCTCAGCTGAGTTTCTTGCGGCGTTTCTTCTCGGCAGTGGTCTCCTCTTGGGAAGCGCTGGTAGATTCTTGACGTGTAAAAGTGCCCGTACGGCCTACTTACTGAATAAAATATCTTTTATCTTTTTATTAATGACAATTTATTTGAGTTGATGAATGTCATACTCCGTCCTTGTTTGGTATACGAATTTAAAACTTAATTTATTCGAAATAAAATAAACTACTTAACCTGTGTGGATTCAATTAAATTCTCGTTCCGCAGGAAATAACTTCGTAGAGGTCACTGATTCTGTAGCTAAAAAACATGAAAGTAGTATTAGTACATAATAACATTAATAACATTTAAGGCCGCAACAGTAATAATTGTAGATTATACACCGAGGGTAGCTGGTTCGATTCCGGGTGAGACAAGCGAATTTAAAAAATATTTGATAGCAGTTTTGTTTCTTATTAAAAATAAAAAAAATGCTTTCTTTAAGACAAATACATAAATACATTAAATCACGCCTGTTTCCCAGAGGGGTACGCAGAGCTTCTTTCCACTTGCTACGATCCTGACAAATTTATTTCGCTTCTTCCACATTCATACATTGAGTCATGTAACTTAACACGTTCCCTGTCCGGATGCCCCCAATGTGGGGTCATGAAGCTTTTTTCAGGAGATCGCAAAACTACGACTGGCAAATTACCCCAATCACCCAAAGGTTAGCTGGAAGAGATCCCTTAAAGGGATAAGTTCGCCTTTGTACATTCTAACTCTGTATTGTATTAGATTTTCTGTTTTTTTTTTGTGTACAATAAAGTGTTTACATACATACATACATTACTGTGCACGTTTCCAAGCAGTAAAGGCTTTTAATAATCTGCCTATGGAGCTTAAGGCCATCACTAATCCAAACGAGTTCAAAAACAGAGTAAGACATTTTTTGCTGTCAAAGCGCTACTATGGTATTTGTGAACTCTTCAATTAGTTTTAATTGGTAATTAATTTATTATAACTGACATTATTAATAGTGCAATGTTATAGTTGAGTATCTTAGGTTATTTTTAATATATGTGCAGGCTTGTAAGAGTCGTTTTCAAACACAATATATTGTTTCTGAAATAAACTTGAATTGAATTGAACCGTGCTTCCACTATGGGGTCACATCCCCATACTGAATGTACATTTGGACTTGTGACATTATCAGATCGTTTTGTATGGGGACAGTGAACGTGTTTTATTCCACCCTGCATACCCAACAACGCGCGATGTCCAGTAAGATCACCTGGTAGAATCCCCCACGTACGAAATTAAAGCAGCAGCGACCACACCAATGCTTAAAAAACGGTGACGGTACGAAATCGCAGTGACGCGTCGTATTAGCACCGTTTTTGACGCATGCTCTCCGGTGCTCAAAATTCGCAGACGGTGCGTAAACAAAAGAATGTGTCATAGTAAAAACATGGCGTCAATTTTGACGTGCCGTGATATACGCAACGTTAAGCAGCGGTGTGGGGAGCGTGCGTCAAAAACGGTGCTAATACGACGCGTCACTGCGATTCCGTACCGTCTCCGTTTTCTAAGCATTGGTGTGGTCGCTGCTTAATAGGTAGGGGATCCTACCAGGTGATCTTACTGGACATCGCGCAACAACGGCCTGGTCGGTAACCGCTGCGTACCTTGCTCAAAATCACAATCATTTTTGCATGTAGCATGCTCCGTTTTCCCTTGCAGTCGATGGCGAGATTATGGTACTCTGTGTGTAAACTTCAGGGAGAAATGCACTGATCCGCCGCTGGCGCAGCTTGCGATGCGGTCGGGGTGAGTCCGGCGAGCTGGCCGAATCTTGCGCCGCTGGCACCCGGCCGCTAGTTCGACGAAGAGCGAGAATAGCAGGGCGCCGAGCTGGAGTCGCATTGTAGTGTAAACATGTCTGAATAAAAAGTTTTTTTTAAGGCCAAGTGCGTGTTGAACTCGCGTGGAGAGGGTTCCGTACCGTACCAACCCAAAAGCGACCAAGCGAAAACCGTTTAGGTTCACTTCGTCCACATTCTCATTTCGTTCACATTCCTAAATCGTCAGCAATCCCATTTTGTCCACAACTAATGCCCAATTCGTCCACTTCCTATGTTGCCAATATTCCCATATCGTCCATATTCCCATCTCGTTCACATTCCCACTTCGGCCACATTTTATTAACATTTTATTTTTGTTTTTAACCTACCTCTGATGTTTTTTTAGGCGTGTCAGTTAAGCTGGGAATGTTGATACAGTGGGATTGTGGACGAAGTAAGAATATGGACGAAATGGGAAAGTGGACGAAGTGGGATTGTGGACGAAGTGAACCTAAACGCCGGGGTTTATTTTAATACCTACATAATATCGAACAATATAGATAAATGTTACCATCTAAGTAACTAACCTGTATATTAATAATTTCCGATATTGATGAGCGTTTGTGGCTGAATCGAAAGAAGAAGGATTTTGTAGAATCATCTGATTTATTGTTTTGGCTGGAAAATATAAGACATAAGTATTTATTTCAAAAATATTTGTACCTTATAAAAACGCAACATACGTACGAAAACGTTAAAACCCTCTATAAAAATACATATAAACCTTCCGCTTGAATCACTCTATTCATTGCTGAAAACTGCATTAAAATCCGTTGAGTACTTTAAAAGATCTAAGCGAATAGACAGCGGAAGGGACTTCATTTTGTACTATCTAAACATGTAAAGAAGAAGATACAGATCGTTGCTTAAATACTAAAGCGCCTCAAATCAAAATGTGTCTGTGTTGCATTTAAATTCGGAATGCTATATACTTTAAGTTTTAAATCAAACTATATCTGGTTTTGTTTTGTGGCGTTTTTGCATTTAAGCAGCGAGATGTATTATATTAATATTTTCGGGTTCACAAATACACTTATAAAAAACTGATTAACTTTGATGAAGGTCCTCGACGGGTAGCGGGCAAGCTGGGAATACCCAGCGTAGTACAAGTTCAACGCGCCGGTTAATATTTGGTACGTCGACTTCAAGAACGAATTGTTTAAGGTCATGGCACTTACCTGATCTTAAGGAGCGTCCTCACTGAGAGCATTTGCGTGAATATTCGAGTGGTGTGGGTGTTGTGTGAACCCACAGTTTGAGTCGAGCGTTACAATTATGGCGAGGAAAGCATAGAAGAACCACTTTTACCACTTTTTAGGTGTGTCAGTGTGCGACTTTAAATTAGTGTGCGTAAGTTTGCGGTCAGTGATGTGCGGTTTATCAATAATATTGGCTAAGCTGTGTTGAGCAGTCAAGGTAAAAAAAGGTTTGTCACTCTTCGACTCTATTTCAACGATGTTAAAAGTGACGAACCTTTTTTACCCTGACCGTACACAGAAAAAAAAGGTGGTACGCTTGACATTTGGCTACATGGTATATATATTTTCCTACATCTATGGTTACAATGCTAACACACCTCTCGATGTTCACGCCGAATGCTCATTACCAATAAGGGGCGGAATTTTCATAGCAAAAAACAAACATCAAGAGGGATTGACCATTGTGTTTTGTCGACTATCGATGATTAATTGTCACTTAGCACGATTTTTTTTGATGTTCTCTATAGAGTACCAAAAAGAATTACGTGTGTATAAAGGTTAACAAAATAATAAATTAAAAAACAGTAGGTAACTAGTTTAATTTTTTTACAATTTAAATAAAAAACCAAAACGGAAATGTTACATAGCATAACTGACAGTAGACTAACCTTCATTCATAATAACAGCATCGAAATCTATATCTATTAAGTACTTATTATATCGCTGCTTAAATGCAAAAGTGCCACAAAACAAAAAAAGATATAGTTTGATTTAAAACTTAAAGTATATAGCATTCCGAATTGAAATGCAACACAAACACATTTTGATTTGTGGCCCTTTTGCATTTAAGCAACGATATTTTCTTCATCTTGTCTGTAGTAATAAAGAATCGTCATTATTTTCTCTACATTGTCATCATTAAAAATGGCCCTGTTTTCGTTGTAGATGCATTTAATTTATACACGGGAGTAATTTTTTGTATAAAATCGGCATTATCGCGAATTTTGTCATAGTCCGGAATCCTATCTAGTAAAATCGATAACTGGAATAGTCGGTGAAACATAATGGTCAATCCCTCTTGACATTTGATTTTTGCTATGAAAATTCCGCCCCTTGCTCATTACACGCGAATGCCCTCAGTGAGGACGCCGCTTTATGTAAATGGGAACTTACTCTGTTTACTATCACTCTGACGCCACTGCCCACCGGGTTGAGCTTCGGGGAAGGGGGGGAGTAGTAGCAGTCAGCATTGCAAGGAGGGGGGCGGCGGGAGCGACTCTTGCAGCCCTTCGTTACGACAAATATCGTAGCAATAAGGTACAACAATAAAAGGAAGAAATTGTTCTGGAGTCCCATTGGCTTATTAAAAGATGAATTTTAGTTGAGCTCACTGCTTAATATTGGTTTTCAGGCTGGAAATATAAAGTATAGAGACAGAATAAAAAATGCCAGTGTGTATTAAAATTAAGCAGGTAACATTATGTATAGGCATGGTAAAAAAAGGTTCATCACTTTGAACCTTTTTTTACCCTGACTGTACCAATTGAATGAGTAATTTAGCGTTATTTATATCTACACCCACAGTCCGCGCGCGAGTTGAATGGCGAGCTTAGGAATGTCCTAATACGGGACGGCAATATATACACTGCAGGTGGGAGAAGAGAGGCGTGGCCCCCTTCGCCTCAGGCCCCGGTTGCATTCAATTCGCGCGCAGTCTGCGCGTATTGAATTTGAGCTTCCTCCAATTGACGTTACGTATGTGGGCAGTAAATAAAATGAAAAATTTAAATGATTTTTCGTGACGCAACCACCTTGAAAGAGTACGACCGTCCAGTGGCGCCCTCTTTAATATTATCGTGCATTCTAATAAACTGAAGTATTGTATTGAAATTAAAGGAGGGTACAGCCTATGGAGAAGGAGGGACTCTATATGATGAACTTTATCTTGAAGCCTGAAGTGGACATGAATAAATATAAATATAAATATCAGGGGACAATCTCACACCAATTGACCTAACTAGACAACGATATAAATACTTTTGTAGAGAAATGTATACTTAAATATATAGAAAAACATCCATGACTCAGGAACAAATATTCACGCTCATCACACTAATATCTGCCCTTACCGGGATTTGAACCCAGGACCGCTAGCTTCGTAGGCAGGGTCACCACCAACTAGGCCAGCGCGTCGTCAGCCCTGACTATGTGACAAGGAATGAGATACACTTCATCATGTCGACGAAAAGCAAATATTCAATGATGTTTCCGTGATCAACCCGATAAGATGCATGGAAAGAGCTCAACTAATGAAGTCGTTGGGTAGCGCTCGGAAGCTACGTAACATCTTCTAGTCCAATATACCGCAGTATCTGAAGTTAAAAGTGTTGCTAATGACGACTTAGGGCACTGAGATGTGGGCGCTAACGATAGGATAAGAAAGCTCAAGGTCACTCAAAGTGGTAATAGAGAGGCTCGCCACGCTCCGCGCGAAAACCAAAGTTACCGATATAGCCCTAAGAATAACTTGGCTTCAGTGACAGTAGGCGCATTGCTCGAGGGCAGATCGCCGATGGGGTCCAAGACTTCTCGAGTGGAAGACGCAGCGTGGGTAAGCCTCTAAGGTGGACTCACGACGGTTGCGGGAAACCGATGGATGCAAGCGGCACAAGACCGCTCCTTGTGGCAGACCTTGGGGGAGGCATGTGTCCAAGGTAGTGATTCTGTAAACAACGCCGGTCGTGCGGACTGTCGAGTGATACCAAGCGGCGAGATTAAGGAGTCCCGTCAATGCGAACAAAACACATTGTAGCGCGTGCATTTTCAATTAAGCAGCCTTATACGTTCGACCTATCGTGCTGCTAAATTGAAAATGCACGCGCTACAATGTGTTTTGTTTGCACTGACGGGACTCCTTAATCTCGCCGCTTGGTATCACTCGACAGTCCGCACGACCGGCGTTGTTTACAGAATCACTACCCTGCAGTTGATGTCTTTCGGCTGAAATGATGATGATGGGTGCCACTGGACGCTCGGTGCAGTATTAAGTGAATACAACCTTACATTAACTATAACTTTTACGAGAGGGTCAGAAGTACCAGTACAGTTCGGCAGTATACTACAGTCCGGGTGGCAGCCCGAGCTCGGTTCAAAGTGTGCCTTGGTCATTGGCCTGTTGGACACAGAGTAAAAAATAAATTTGGTGTCAATATTTCTTTTTTTTTCAGATAAAAAAAATACATTGGTTGCTTGTGAACCCTATCGGAGCAAAGTGAAATATCTCGCGGAAAAAATACGCCAATCACATAAAAACAGGTTTTTCGTCATACTAATGTGTTCATTTTTGAAAATTCATGATAATTCCTCAAATTACTTGAAAATATGCCCACGTCTCCTTGTGTTATTAATTGAAAACTAGAATTACGTGTCTAAGCACGACATTTCTGATGAGCGCTCATAGATATTGGTGTCGTTTAGTATTGTGTTGCTAATAAACCTGATATTTTTAATTCAGCGTATTTCGTTGATTTGTTATTTGTTTGCCACAGGAAGTGCTCTGTGAATAAAAAACCGTTACTACCTCATTATGAGGTGAGATATTTCACATTGTTCCTATAGTATTCACTCACAGCAATCAATGTTTTTTTTTTGTTCAAAAAAAATTACCATATTTTTATATAATTTTTTTGATAGTGAAATTGTATCTAGGTTCAACCCTATTCGTTAATGCACTTTATCCGGAGACACATCGTATATATTTATGCCTCTGACTGTACCATGTAGGCATAGTGGTAGCACAGGAGTAGACAACCGGAACAGAGCTTCATAGAACCGGAACCGGCGAAACGGTTGTTTTTTTTAATATAACTAAATTCTGTTCCTATTCAGACTGCAAATGACTATAACAAGTCACAGACCACTTACCCTATAGACTCCGCATACAAAGGCACCCCCGTAAGCCATGCTTATGCTCACAGAACGGGATCCCCTTCAATCGCATAATTTTTTTTAGACTATTATTGTTTCTCATAATTCATTTGGCATAATTTGTATTGGCATAATAGTACTGTCGCATAGCAATACTGTCGCATGGCCTACTACTTTTTTGGCATATTAAGCTTTTAGAATAATTTCAGTTGGACTAATTTCTCTTAGACTAATACACATTATGCATATTCTTGTTTGGGATATTAATTATTTGTTATATATGTCATTAACCATAATTTTAGTTCCCTAAATGAATGAACCTACAAAATGAACAACAAAATATGAGGTTACGTTAGATCACGTTAGGTACATTAGGTTAGGTTAGGTTAGTATGATATCCAGGCGCGAAGCGCCCAAGCAACGCAAAAACAAAACTTGCCATTTGCCCATGACTATTTTTTAGGACAAATACTGTTATGCGCTTTGTAATGATGCTAATTTATTATTATGACTTTTTGTATTTATGCTATTTGACGTTAGTCTTCATGACGAATATGCTTTCTGTATTTATGCTTTTAAATTTTATGCGTAAATAATTATGCGTAAAGATGAGTATGCCCATCGCTAATTCGGCTAAAAGCAATTATGCGTAACAATAATATGACAAATAATTTTATGCCATCCAATAGGGAACCTCACAGAACACTAATTGGTTGCCATGGTTCTATTGGCGCGCACCACGACGCGCACACTTGATTATTCGTTGACTTTGAACTAGCCAATCACGGTGCACTTTCCGCCCCCCGCGCCCCGCCATTTTGGCTTAATGAGATACTAGACAAACTGTTCCGAAGCGGAGTCTATAGGGTAAGTGGTCTGTGTAACAATCAATCAATCAATCAATCAATATCATTTATTTGCAGAATACAGTACAGTACAAGATGTTACAGTCAATTTTAAATAATAAATAATGTCCAATGTATCCAGCTTGCAAGCAAGCGTGCAAATATTATTTATGCAATAAAAGAAATTTATTTGTTACAATATTTGGTAAGTATCTAATAAAATTCAATAAATAACAATAACAATACACATTTAAATTATAGATAAAAAAGTCAAAATTCATAAAATATTATTATACCATGCCATTAATCATACATTACATTGCTCGAGGAAGTCCTTAACACTATAAAAACACTTATCTAGGAGCCAGTTTGACAATTTATTCTTAAATCTATTTCCCTGGAGTAGCTGTATCTCATCAGGTATGGCATTATAGATTTGGATGCACATGTTGTATACATTTTTGGTGTATATGGCCTTGTGACAAGTAGGTTTATAAAGGCGGTTCATAATTTTGGCCCTTGTATGCCGTTGGAAAACTTCACCACGCCGTTTGAACAATGAATTTTGCGATTTAACAAAAGCACATATCTCCTGTATATACAAACACGGCAGTGGCAAAACATGGAGTCCCTTAAATAATGGAACACATGTTTCATCGACCCGAGCACCACAAATGACTCTGACACACTTCTTTTGCACCTTAAAAACTCTGTGTACATCCACCGAGTTACCCCACAGGATGAGACCGTAGCGAAAAACGGATGACACATAACCATGATAGGCTGTCAATGCAGCCTGAACCGAAACCGTATCTCGCAATCTCCTTAGCGCATACACAAATCGGTTAAGGTTTCTGCAGATTTGATCAGTGTGCTCTTTCCAGTTCAAATGCTTGTCAATCATGATCCCAAGAAACCTAAAACATTCAACCTCGTCAACCACCTCATCGCCAAGTCTGACCGACAGAGGCACTAGGTTACTATTGTAGGATGCAAATTGCATAAACTTAGTTTTGCTGGTATTAATGCATAGATCGTTTACGACCATCCAGTTGGCAATCTCCAGCAGTGCACAGTTAATCTCCTGCTCAAATGATCTCCTGTTATTGCACTTTACAACCAATGTAGTATCATCGGCGAACATAATGACTTTATGGGATGAAATATTGGGTAAATCGTTGATATACAGGAGGAAAAGTAACGGTCCCAAAATACTGCCCTGGGGGACGCCTTTGATAATTTTGCCAAACTGGGATCTTTGAGCTTTTTTATAGACGACACCTTTAGATTCAGTGGTTTTGCAGATTTCGGTACACTGCATCCTTTCGCCAAGATAACTCTTTATCCAGTCAAGCGCTTTTCCCCTAATACCATAAATTTCAATTTTATGGAGAAGTTTAGTATGGTTAACTGAATCAAAGGCCTTTGTCATATCGAGAAAGACTGACATAACAGAAGCCTTGTGGTTAATGCAATCTGTAACATACTTAATTAGATCGAAACAAGCTTGTGTGGTTGATCTACCTTCACGAAAACCATATTGTTCAGAACAAATCACTTGGTATTTCGTTAGGAAATCGCTTAATCTGCTATACATTGCCTTCTCGAATATCTTAGATAATAATGGGACTAATGTTATTGGCCTGTAATTCACTGGATTCAGCTTATCCCCCTTCTTGAATAGTGGCTTAACTACACATATTTTTAGCTCTTGTGGAAATATTCCATCGACAAAAGACAAATTTATAATATGTGCTAATGGGCAGCTTATAATTAACGCGCATAGTTTTAGGATCTTGGTGGTAATATGGTCATAACCACTAGACTTGCAGTTCCGTAAGGACAAGATAATTTTAATTATTTCTTTTTCATCAACCGGATTTAAAAATATAGTATGGTGATTCATGTCCGGCAGAGTTGATTTGTAAGATAAATTATTGGTGGGTGGTAAATTAATTTGAGTTGTTGAGTCAATAAAATAATCATTAAAGATATTACTTATAGTTTTTGGATCGGAATATATGTCATTATTAATTTTTATTTTACTTATGTCATTTTCATGTAATTTATTTGATAATGTTGATGAAATCACGTTCCAAGTAGCCCTACATTTATTTTTGTTGTTTTGTATGTAAAGACTATTTTTATTTTTTTGCGCATCGAGTAAACATCTTTTTAAAATAGAATGGTATTTTTTGAATTTAATGCGGTTTAATTTTTTGTTGTCCCTTTTTAAATTAAAATAGAGGGTGCGTTTTATCCTGCACGATTTTTTCAGGCCCTTGGTCAGCCAGTTACTGCTTTTAGATCTATTGTTAACTTTGACTTTAATTATTGGGAAGCATAGGTTATAGAATAGACACAAATCACCATAAAATACCTGAAATGCTTGGGTTGCATTTTTTGAAGTCAGGACGTCCGAAAAGGAAAGACTGGCCATGCATTCACAAAACTTGCTAACATTGTTCGAGCAGTAATCACGCTTATGCTCGAACCATCTTATGAATGTCTTGTTTCTTTTGACGGTCTGTAATGTTATGACTTGCGCTGTCTCGTGGTCCGAAAGTCCTAGATATAGTATTGATGAGTTCACTTTTTTTATATTACTCGCTATTTGGTCGATACAGGATCCGAGTCTAGTTGGCTCTAAAATATGTGGAATAAAATCATAGTTTTCTAAGATGCTACGCAGGTCCTTAGAGGCACTACTTTGTTTTAGAACGTCAATATTCCAATCCCCGCATATAACTATTTTCTTATTTTTATGACTAGTTGTTAAATAATTTAGTAATGTATCGAGTTTCCGAAGGAATATGCCTACATGTGCCCTTGTCTGCTCTGGAATTCTGTAAATGTTTACAACAATCAACGCCACACCAACAATCTCGATTCCACAACATTCAAAATAATATTTTGTTGATAATTTTGAAACATTATGTAGGTTTTTAAAATCTAAATTATTCTTTAATAAAATGCACGTGCCCCCTCTAGATTTATCACGGCAGTAGGCAGCAGCTAATTTATAACTATTCAACTTAATATTTTTCTGCGAGCCTTCAGGAACAAAAGTTTCACTGAGGCATATTATGTCGAACTCCTTGCCATTGTTACTTAGATCTTTTAGTGTAACCTCTAGAAAGTCAAGCTTACTATACAGTCCCCCTATATTCTGATTGAAGATCGACAAACAATCAGAAGTTTCGGAAAATATAGATTTTGGGGTCTTACTTTGACTGGAACATGGTGCGGTTTTGGGCACGAAAAAAGGTGTCACAGTCATTCACAGCAGCCTGCTTTACCGTAGTTTTACATTTTACAGCA
The DNA here is from genome assembly GCA_963966035.1 of Acleris laterana. Lineage (NCBI taxonomy): Eukaryota > Metazoa > Arthropoda > Insecta > Lepidoptera > Tortricidae > Acleris > Acleris laterana. The sequence continues at coordinate 1,476,539 of OZ014462.1, forward strand.
TCGATTGAAACATTTTTATACACATCTATGACTTTGCAATTTGCATACATGTTCACAAGCGATTTAAGTTCTTGATGTAAGAGTTTATCATCTATATTATCATGTCTACGCACGTTTAATATTATTACACGATTACCTCCAAACTTCAACAAACTATCACCTATATTTGACAATAACACATAAGGATCCTTTTCGCAACCCTGAACAGACAAAATAATTAAGTCGTCCTTGGTTATTCTATTTTCCATGTTGTATAGACTCTCGAGTATCTGTGATGACGACGCGTGAGGCTTGACCGTTGCTGTGATCCTGAAATTGTCACTTTTTATGCCAGCTCTGGAGTGAAGAAGTTTCGAAGACAAGCCGCGCACATGTTCGTCCCCAAATATATACACCGTTTGATTCTTCGTTTTCAATTTAGTAGCACTAGGTGTACTGAAGTGTGGTGGCTTGTTTATTGGCGATATCAATGGGCTATGATCTTCAAGGTTTTTTGATGGTGAACTGAACCGAGTTTGGTTGTGAGCAGAGGGTTGGGTATTTAAATCGATAAAACTTCGGTTAAAACTTTGTCTGCTAGCTCTTTGCCTTTTTTTCCGGGAATTTTTACTGATGTCCTTATTTGGTATTGACTTGCTTAAGGTCTTTAACTGAACAACTTTTTGTTCATAGCCTTTTATTTTATTTTTCAGTGAAAAATTTTCAGCTATAAGATTTTCAATTTCATTTTCTGCTATAAGCAACCTATCTTTTAGTTCAGAAATGGTTTTTTCTAGTCCTTCTGTCCTATCGTAAGTGACCATTACATCTGGACAACTCCTGTTCATCTCTGGTCCAGGTGAGGGCAGCGATCGATCTAAGTCTTCCTCGTCCTCGGACAGACTAGATAGCGCCTCAAATGAATTATTTGTAGGAATCAAAGCTCGGTATTTTGTGCGACATGTGACATTTCTATCATCATCTAGAATATTGGGCTTAATAAGGCATGGCTTACATTTCCAGGAGGCTCTACGATCAGGCTCCATTAGATAAAATCTTCTTGTGGCCACATTACAGCAATCCAGGTGATATACAAATTGGCATAGTGAACAAACGAGATAATGCCTGTCTTTAATTGATAAATTGCACTTATCGCATCTTTGCGCCATGATAAATATAAATATAAAGTGCAACTCCCGGTTTGTTTACAAACAAACAGCTCAACGGTAAGAATAAATGTCACAGGTACTTAGCTCAGCAGTGCTGTGCGGGCGCCGCGTCGACCCGAGGCCGTCCGAAGGTCACCGATAAGATCACCGAAGATCACCGAAGCGGCGGCGGTCGTTGACCCCGCGCGGCTGACCGTTGGCCGCAGCGATAAGGCTCCAAACCCAACCGTTTTTATTTGATTCACAATAAACTTAACACCAAGATATTGCTAAAAGTATACCATGTAGGGATATACGGATTTCACTACTGTGTATATTATTACTTCCACTTTAAAATGATATGCAACACTTGTCGTAAAATTTGCTTTTACTAATTTTAAACTTTAATTTATCCTCGAGCACTAAGAAAGTGATGTTGTCGCGTTGCACCCCGCGCGCGCCGACTGTACAACAAGTACACCTGACTGCAAGAAATTTGTCTTTAGATAGAGCATGACATAATGATGAAAATAATGTTTGCAATTAACGACACTACCGTGCCTATTTTGGATTAAATTGTACAGTCAACACGGCAAACTTCAGGAATGTAACTCTTTAGTTTCGACGGAGCTCCACTCATTTTCTGGATGGCCTAGGCCTTCAGGTCTGCAGCAAAATTTTTGAGAGGACTTTTGAGACTAAAATATTAGTGCCACTTGCCCCATGGGACTAATAGGTCGAAATCGTCTCAGTTGTCCCATAGTAGGACAACTAAATGGGGCTAGTGGGATAGACGTGTTTATCGTTAGTGGCATTTGAATCTTAGTAACATTTTTAACTTCATAAGTAAAAAAGATTTCTCGTAAAAGAGCTTTATCATTAAAATGAATTCAACTCTAACTTTGAGTTGAAAATATTGGAATAACTCCAAAACTTCAGTGTTGACTGTACAATTTAATTCAAAATAGAGGGGTTATTATGACATAACTTTGCAGTACAGTTTACGCTGAGAGAAAAGGACAGAGCTATACAAGTGCTATAGCGCTGACCTTTACAATCACCGTAAAATGAACTGCAAAGTCATGTCATAAATGTCACAATTACGTCACCTTCAGGCTTGGTAGTGTCGTTAATTGCAAACGACACTACTATTATTAGTGCGACTTGTAGTGTCCTTACCAAAAGAGGCTCAGTACCGTTAGCACAACAGTACTAATTATTAATAAGTAAAATAATCAAAATTCTAGCTATGATATCTTCATTACTGTGTGCAGATACTTAGGTATTAGATTTGCAAAGTATGCTTTACAATACACTCACTAGATGTCGCTGCTTAAATACAAAAGCGACACAAAACAAAAACAGATATAATTTGATTTAAAATTTAACACGTTGAAGCCTAGCAAAAAAGCTTGATGTTCCATTCAGGCCACGGGGTCACAGGAGAGCCTTCGGCCGGTTGGACTTCAAACATTTTTTACAGGCCACACAGCACAGATACCGTTCAAAAACGATAGCGAGGTGAGCCGCGCGGCTCTGCAGAACAATTTAGTAGGCTTGGTTCTCGCGTAAGGCAAAATACTTGGGTTTTTTTTTACGATTTTCGTCCCTATGGTAGGGTTGCGCTGTAGTTGACCAATAAAGTATACTTTAACATACTAAAAACACAACATAATATTTAAAAAAAAACAGTGAACTTTATTAAAACACTCCAAGCACTTCCAAGGTATATTTGGGCAAGTTGAGCATTAGGTCACAACTGCGCGGCGTGAGCCGCCGCGACTGACACCGCGGCCCCCGCGGAAGGAATCACGCAATTCTTTCCGTTGAGGCCACGGAGGTCACATGTGTGCCATTTTTAATTATCACCTGTTCCTGGTCTAAATTAACCAGAGTTTTTAACTAGGAGTACCAAATATCATATTTCTAATCAATTAGTAACATAAAACCATAAAGCGATTTTTGACGAATTTCGTGTTTTACAAGGGGCCCAAATGGGTGGACTCAGAAGGCCCACGTGTGGGCCGCGTGACGTTTAACGTGTTAAAGTATATAGCATTCCGAATTTAAATGCAACACAAACACATTTTGATTTGTAGCCCTTTAGTTTATAAGCAACGATGTGTATATTTCAACTCAATTTTTTTTTTAAATAATCTTTCGCTTCTTTTAGGTTCACTTTGTCCACATTACCGTTTTGTTCACATTCCTACTTTATCCACAATTCCACTTCGTCAACATTCCCATCTCATCAATATTACCATTTCGTCCTTTTCGCGCTTCGTCCACATTCCCATTTCATCCATATTCCCATCTCGTCCACAATCCCACTATGTCAACATTCCAAGCTTAACTAACTAATGTAAAATCAGAAGTAGAATAAAATGAAAATAAAATGTGGACGAAGTGGGAATGTGAACGAAATGGGAAAATGGACGAAATGGGAATTTTGACAAGATAGGAAGTGGACGAAATGGGAATTGATCGTGGACGAAATGGGATTGCTGACGAAGTAGGAATGTGAACGAAATGGGAATGTGGACGAAGTGAACCTAAACGTTTCGCTCTATTGACTAAGGACGGCAGAATAGTTCATTCACCTCGGGTTGAACACCTTTGCTTCTCGCTTCCCACACTCAACATCCCTTTTGGGTTGTGAAGAATGCCTCAGTTTTCTGCTGCAGCAGTACGCCAGGTCGAAGGCAAAAATCAACATAAAGAGCACCCACCCAAGGTATCTGAATCGCATCATTGTGTTACCTGCTATACCAGAAATTAATGTCAGGGCCGGTTTAGACGGGCAGCATTTTTGTAATGCAACCCAGCAGCAAAATCGCGGTCAAAACATGTCGCAGTAGTTTTTTCGCTACAGTTTGGTCGATAATTTATAGACCCCGTTATCAATTGCTCAGTTTGGGGGCAAACGTCACAATAGGGTAGTGTGGGGACTAAATGGAACGGTGTTCAACGGTTTTTTTATATTGTTTATTTATTATGAAACATACAACAATAAATAATAATAAAAAAATATTTTAAAAAACCACTATAGCAGAGCTGTGTTATATGTTATTGAGTGAACAAATCAACCTAATTTTTTATCAATTCAGATTATCGTAACTACCCCATCACTTGCCCCCAAACTGAGCGTTAGATAACGGGGTTCTACTATTGATAAATTAATCAATTGACAACTGACTTGTAAGTATTTATTATTATATCGTTTTAATGAACACTGTTTCATTTGGTCCCCAGACTACCCTATTGTGACGTTTGCCCCCAAACTGAGCAATTGAATGGGTCTGATAATTTACACAGATTAAAAAATGTTTGTCAACCAACGCGTTCAGCCCACGTGCACGGGGGCGATCGGTGTCTAAACATGACAAGCGCTACATGATCGCCACCGCCGCATTTGGCTTTAACTTAACACCTCCACAGTCCCATATATGGATCACGACGAACTAGCTACACAAGTCCGTGTCCCACATATGGGTCTCTAAGAAACGACCGCGGTACGCACTTGCGACGTGCTGGACTTACGAGGAATTCGAAACATTTTATATGGGGACTGTTAACGTGTTAAGTTACGCCCACACCAATGTTTAAAAAATGGTGACGGTACGGAATCGTAGTCACCGTACCGTTTTTGACGCATGCCCTTATGCTTAAAAAACGGTGACGGCACGGAATCGCAGTGACACGTCGTATCCGTACCGTTTTTGACGCATGCCTTCCACACCACTGCTTAAAAAACGGTGACGGCACGGAATCGCAGTTGATTTTAAGCAGCGGCGTGGAGCATGCGTCAAAAACGGTACCGATACGACGTGTCACTGCGTTTCCGTACCGTCGTTGCATTATAAGCAGCGGTGTGATCGCAGCTTTAAGAGGCCGTTTAAAATCATGCATTAGAAAGAAGAACAATAAAGGTTAACTGAAGGAGTGTTGTCATAAAAAGTTACTTACATTTGTATAATACCTCGTGTTCAAGAGAAAATCACTTCATTTTTGTTGATCCTTGCAGTATGGACTAGGTTCGGTACACGTGGTGTACGTGTGGCGCGTGCACCCGAGGCAGGACTCCAGGTACGAGAGGAGCAGGGTCACCACGAGAACTATGAGCTCCTGGACGAAGGCAGTTTCCATGGCATAGCAGCTGGAACCAAAAAAAGCAACTCTTGTAATCATAAGAAAGTGACAGCAAAATTTGTACGGGCACTCTGCGAAAACGACCAAACATGGGTAGAACGATAAACAAGAATTGGTGAAACCGACTATCTGCTTGGTCGTTTTAACCCTTTGGACGCCTTTGAATTGATACAAACGTCGTCCTCACACGCCAATGACAGCTGAAAACCACAGCTAATGTCAATCTTACGTCACAAATGCTCTGGTATATTTTGCACTGTATCTGTGACCACTATATGGGTCGATGGCCTCGTAGGCACGACAGTACACGACCACTTTAGTAGTTCTAGGCGTTCAAAGGGTTAAGCAGATTAAATAATGTGCTCACACGATACTTTGTTCATTGTATAATCCGAATAGTTGACCGATAGTAGATTGGTTGTGTTCTGCAGATTAACAATATAGTCTGTTATTGGACAAAATAGACTAAATCAAGTCCTTTAGCAGCTCTTGACATTAAAGAACGAAAATTTCGTTATAGGTCGTTTTATACATACTTGTATAATTCAATGGAATCTCGTGTTCACCAGGATATATTTGAAAAATCTAGTTCACGATGGCATAGCTCATTTTGCGAAAAACTCTCTGGTCTCTTTCTGCACAAGTATTGTCAATTGATGAAAGCGCAAAAAAGATACGGACGTAACGTTGCACTAAAAAGGTGTGAAGCATGCAAGGTCGGCATTTTCGTTTGTTACACATGACTTACCGCCATGGACCGGACCATCCTTTTCTCGGGCAAAAGCCTTTCATAGGCTTTCCAATTGAAAAAGCTAGCCCAGTGGATTGGCTTACACATTCCAATTGACAACCCATTTGATTTGCCTTTATCGAAAGAAGAACCCAACGATAAGGCTAGCCCTTTGAAACTGGTAACTGCTAACTGATTCACGTTGACATCCCGATCAAAGGGTTTCCCTAACGTTTTAGCGCTTATTATAAAGCTTTCTCAGAATCAGTGAAGCCGCAGCCTAAATTAGGGCCCGGCAATATACAGGGGGTTTTCACACACACACACACAAACACATTAAATCACGCCGGTTTCCCAGAGGCGTAGGCAGAGACCACTTCTTTCCATTTGCTACGATCTTGACCAATTTCTTTCGCTTCTTCCACATTCATCCATTGAGTCATGCACGCACGTCGGTTTCGGGTACTTAAGATTCGGCCCTTTTCCAGTAATTCTCCGATGTTTTTGGGTTTTCACAAGTATAAACAGAAAAATAGATCACAATGGCCCGCATGATCCCACTACTTCCACCCACCGCTCTATTCGCTTTCGTCAGAAATTCGCCAGAAACCATATTTATTTCGAAAAAGTAGGTAGGTTAGGTTGGTTAGCTATCTTTAAACGCCCGAAGGGTAAACCAGACGGAAATAGGAGCCAGGTTGAAGTAGTGGGTGGGTGTGGGTTCGCCTAAGTGTGCAAAATGTGGTTACAGAATTATCAAAAAGTTTTTATAATTGTTGGAAATTCTGTAGCTCTGCCTACCCCACTCTGGGAATAAAGGCGTGAGTTTATGTGTGTGTGTGTGGGTCGCGACCCAAAAATAGTTCATCTCAGGCGGTAGGAGTTTCAGTTACCTATTGCCGATCTGGGGCTAGGGGTGCGTCGATACGAGCGGCTTGATACGCAAGGGTTGGTGGCTCGCTTCGTTTGAAGATGAACAATCGTTTATATTATGGTTTCTAATTATTTAAGTTTTGCAGGGGGGGTTGTCAGGATTGCAAGGAAGGACCTTCTTGCCCCAACAAGCCTCTGTGGCACCAAGGAACGTCGCCAGCAGCCACAGTAACCAGTACCAGTTGGGTTGCATCATCTGAAACAAAGTTGAATATTTCATTGATACACTGCATTCAAGAATAAATTAGGAATGTTTTAAATATTCAACTTTGCTTCAAGAGGTTGTCATTTGGAGAACGAATAGCGAGTAGTATACCGACTGAAGGGTGCAGGCACCAACATTTATTTATTTATTTAATTTTCAATTCGCATTGTTTGACCGTACGACCCGCTAATTTGGAACAGACCCTTACAGGTTCTGAACTCCTGGTAATAGGATGACTTAACACCGTCATCCATCAACATGGAATGCTACGTTAAATCAAAATATTGTTGCAATTCATAAAGTTAAAATACCAAAAATAATCGGGGGACTTCAGGCTTCATAAAAAAAACGTTCTGTGGTCATATGAGCCCACAGACCACTTAGCCCAAGGGCTCAGTTTCCCACTTGGTTTTTTTCTTAACTGACTCTACCAATAGTTATCGGATACACGGCTCGCTTTGAAATTAAGAGTGTCAACGGAGCTCCGCTTCTGCGGAGCTCCTATTTCTGGGTGGTTTGGCCCTCCGGGCCAGCTGCAAAACTAACATTACCTTAACCTACCAATGTATTTATGCGGGCTCAGCTAACAGATTAAGATCCAAATTTCACCAAAAGATGTTAACCACTTAACAGACGATTAGAGCGTTAACAGCTGTCAAAATTTATGAACTAGCATTAGATTAACATTGATTAAATTAATGGGTGAAATCATCCATACAAAAATGAATACGGTCAACTCAATATAGCGGCAACAAAAATACATCATCTGTGAAAACTGTCTAGCTATCACGGTTTATGTGATATAGCCTGGTGGCAGATAGACAGACAGACGGACGGACGGACAGCAAACGCCGATGAAATCAGACGATACGTTTTTGTAGCGCAAGTAAAAACACAATTTATGGAATACGTAACTAACTTTAATAACAATTACCCTTTGAGTAGTCAGCTTAACGGAAAACGGTGGCCACTTTTTTCCGTTAACTTGATAAGTATTGATAACTCAAAGGTGAATTGTTATTAAAGTATGTGATATACCCTATAAGTTGTGTTTTCATTTGTAGTACAAAAACTTACCGTCCAATTTCAAGAAAATACTTTAGTTTATTAGAAAACACAATAAAAGTAATGACGGCGCCACTGTATATCCGGCGTACGCTCGGCGCAGTCTTAAATAAGTAGTACAGGTACAAGGTACTGAAGTGTACAGACCTGTCGTCTAACCTAGAGCTGAGTTTAGGACTGGATCAATTTGTGTAATCATAATATTCCTATAACTACACATTAGTCTCAAAATTAATTTTGTTTTTAATATACATAGTTGTTTTTGTTGTGTGAAATTTTTAATGTATTAATTTTTAAATCCACTTTGAAATGTAATTTAAAATTTGTGTAATTATCTATATTAAAGTATTTAATTTATTTGCACTCTTGAATTTGCAAGTAACCATTCCATCTGCCGTCATGCCAAAAAACAGCATAATTGCATAATAATAGTATAAGCATTTTAAATTTAATGTGGTTACTGATAGAGTATATAATGCTTCGACAGCTACATTGTGCCGCTCTCTTTTGTATGGCGTTAGATGGACCAAGTGCCACTTACCGGGTATAACCTTTTGCGTCCTTAAACGTTTGCCTTCTTCAAGTCATAAAATACCAATATAATAAACATTTAAACGGGTTTGCATGAAGATAGTTCCCTTTTTACATAAATACACGTTTTATAAACGGGTTCTCCTTAAAATATCGACAAAACATTTAATCGAATGTGTCATTTCACCGAATTTCATTTCATCGAAAGCTAATTCTGCTGAAACCTTATAGTGCGCAGGTTATTTTAAGGATTCATTACGTAGGTTAGGTTAGACTTGTGACCACAAAAAAAATCAAGCTCTCCAGGGTAGTGATTCTCTCAACAACGACGGTCGGACGGACGAACGAGTGAATGTCCAAGCGGCGAGTTTAAATAGTCCCGTCAGTGCGAACAAAACATCAATTCAGCAGCATGGTTTCTACAGGGGCAGACTCGTGGTCACACCAGATTGTCACACCACTGCTATTCGCTTTGGTCGGAAATTCGACAGAAATCATTCTTATTCCGCAAAAGTAGGTAGGTTAGGTTCGTTAGGTATCTTTAGATGCCCGAAGGGCAAATCACTCAGAAATAGGAGCCCTGCCTCAGGCAGGGCTCCGTCGAATAGTAGTGGTGTGACGACCTGGTGTGACCACGAGTCTGCACCCGTTTCTAAAGATCGATCGAAGGTACAAGCCTGCAATTGAAAATGCACGCGCTAAATAGTATTTTTCGTAATCGTGTTATAATAGAGAGCTTTTTAGTCGAGTACCGTGTTTAGGCCACGAAGCTTGCTGAGTGGCTTAAGTAAGGTACGAGATTAAAAAGCTTAATTATGACACTATTGTGAACAATACTTTTTGTACGAGTTCATTAAAATTAATAATGTAAGTCATTAATACGAGTATATAAGAAAACTAAAAGTAGATTTTTGACAGATGATGCGACGCTGCTACGTTCCGAAACGACACAGATTGGCAATTTTGTATCGGATCGAGGCTCCTTAAACAAGGACACATATATGTGCATATATGGAAATCCGAAGTTATATTTTCAAATTTTTTTCGGTTGTCTAGAGAGTATCGAAATAGTTATTTCGGTTGTCTAGAGCGTATCGAAATAGTTATTTCGGTTGTCTAGAGCGTATCGAAATAGTTATTTCGGTTGTTTCGGAAGTAACATCTAGACTATTCAACGATGAAAAGAGTGACGTTACAGTATTCTCTATGAAATCGTAATACACACATTTTAATCGACGAGTACAAAAATGTGTTTTGTTCGCTCTGACGGGACTACCCAAACTCGCCGCCGCGATTTAGCTCGTTCGTCCGCCCGTCCGTTTTTTTTTTGAGAGAATCACTACCCTGCACGTGCGCCTGTCGTTTATACGAAAATTCGGCGAAGTGAAACTTTCTATGAAACAAATTTCGACATTTCAAGAGTAAACTTATAAACTGAGTAAGTCCAATAGCTAATCTAGTTATCAAAATATAGCTTAATCGATTTGTATCAGATTTTTTATGTAGGTATCCTTTTTATGCCGGTTGGCTAACTGTATAGTAATAGTTTACGTTTTATGGTTACCAATAGAGAATAGAATGCTTCGACTACTGCATGACGTGATTAGTTCCAGATACGCCGGATTCATATATCATCGTTTCACCGAAATCACTTCCACTAGATCCCGGATTTTTATGGCAATGACGTCACAATAGGGTAATTTGGGGAGTAAATGGAGCGGAATTACTAAACCAGTTTTAGTGAAAGCGTTACAAACAAACAAATATTAGTAGGTATGGATAAACCAACCTAAGAAAGTGTTTAGTTTATTTTGAAATATGACAATACTCAAGGCCAAAATCAAAGTGGTATGTTTATAAATTTACAATAATTAGGCAATGTGACCCCATGGATTCTAGAACCAAGACATTCCACCAAAACTCTTAACCTTAAATCATTGTCATAAAAGTCATAATGGACTTCAAATATAGAATGTCAATGATATCTATAAATATGGTAAAGTTCAAGTTCAAAGTTCAAGGTTCGTTACACTCAACAGTTTTACAGGCAGAACGTTTTTTTTTTATGGCATAGAGAAGACAAACGAGCACACATGCCACCTGATGGTAAGTGGAAACTATGACCCATCAGCAAGACTGCAATGCAATCCTAAGACTGCAAATGCGTTGCCAACCCTGAGGACTAAGATGGAATGCATCTATGCTAGTCATTTCACCGGCTGTCTTATCCCCAAACCGGAACACAACAAAGCGAACACTGCTGTTTGGCGGTAGGTTAATGGATAAGATGGTGGTAGCGATCCGGACGGACCCTAAAATCGCTCACTCCCAAAATACCAGAATTACAAAATACCAGATTATTCTCTTTACCAGATTCCTTAGTCACCAGCTTCGAAATATTAGGTAAGCATAATCAACGATAACGAAATTTTAATGTAATTTTTTGAGATTCAAGTATATTGAGAATATGGTATTTTAAAATTCTGGTATTTCGGGAATGAGCGCCTAAAATCCTATGTACAGTCGGTTCATAAATATTTATATATTTTTGTACCTTATCTATTTAAAGTCACACTACGAATTATCACAGCGATTAACCCTTTGAACGCCAAGAACCACTAAAGAGGTCGTGTACTGTCGTGCCCACGACGCCATCGACCCTTTTAGGGGTCACAGATACAGTGCAAAATAGACCTGACATTATATGGTTTTCAGCTATAATTAGCTTGTGAGGACGACGATTGTATCAATCTAAAGCGTTAAAGCGACAAAGTACTAAAGTGTATACATATTTATGAACTACATTGTACACATGACCGAAAGAAAACAACGAGCTCCAACATTATCAAAAATATCACAATTTCAAAATACCAAGTCAAGTAACAACCTTTAGTTTTGTGGCTCCAGTGTGTTAAGGATTTGGCATTTTAAAATTCTGACATTTCGGGTTATGGAATTGAATAACGGAACAAGCATTTATGGTATCTGGCACCTTTATCCCTTTCACTCTTTCTTCAGTTATTTCACAAACATAAGCTTGCAAGAATTATTTTAAGAGGGTTGTTAGGGCGAAAAATTCCATACAAAATGCGGTGAAGTTTCTCTCCCGTTAAAATATCTAGTCCAATTTATAAGATTTTTGGATATTATGTTGTAGATATTTTTAGCAAAAGGGGCAATATTTTTCTAAATTTATTGGAGCCAGAATAAAAACAGCAATGTACAAACCAATTTGACGACGCGCTGGCCTAGTTGGTAGTGACCCTGCCTACGAAGCTAGCGGTCCTGGGTTCAAATCCCGGTAAGGGCGGATATTAGTGAGATGAGCGCGAATATTTGTTCCTGAGTCATGGATGTTTTCTATATATTTAAGGATATATTTCTCTATATAAGTATTTATATCGTTGTCTAGTACCCATAATACAAGCCTTGAGCTTAGTTTGGGACTAGGTCAATTGGTGTGACATTTGTCCCCTGATATTTATTTATTTTAAAATAAATAATAGTTAGATTCGTTTAGATTCACTTCGTCTACATTCCCATTTCCTTCACATTCCTACTTTGTCAGCAAACCCATTTCGTCCACGATCAATTCCCAACTCGTCCATTTCCTATTTTGTCATCATTCCCATATCGGCCATATTCCCATCTGGTTCACATTCCCACTTCGTCCATGTTTTTTTTCTTTTTTTTTTGGTTTTTGTTTTTGTTCTGATTTAACTTTACGTGTTTTAGTTTAAGCAAGAAATGTTGACGAAGTGGGATTGTGGACGAAGTGGGAATATGGACGAAATGGAACTAACACGCGTAAAGTAAAATAATAAATAGAAAAAAACAAATAAAATGTGGTCGAAGTGGGAATTTGAACGAATGGGAATATGGACGACATGGGAATATTGACAACATAGGAAGTGGACGGATTGGGAATTGATTGTGGACGAAATGGGATTGCTGACGAAGTAGGAATATGAATGAAATGGGAATATGGATGAAGTGAACCTAAACGTTTTTATTACTAATGGGACGTGTGGAAAGAAGTTGGTTTGGGACTGTGAACCTGTTAAGGGTGGATTCGACCAAACTGGGATAACACTTAATCCGAGATAAGTTTACAAATTCGGCGTTTTATCTAGGTGTAAGACTATATTCCAGTTTGGTCGAAACCAACCAAAACCAAAAAAATACTCACAAATCAAAATCCCGCAGAAAATCTTTTCCAAGTTCCAAAGCGCTATTCCCAAGTATATATTTTACAAACAATCGCCATTTCCTTCGGCCGCCGCTGTTCCTGCAACGAAAAAGAATTGGTTTGAGTCGTTCCACCGATCACTTATAGCTAGAGCAAACTAAGCACCAAATCTACAACTACCACAAAGGTGGAATTTGACCCAAACCAATGCTTTTCGCGCAGCTACAGACTAACTAACTAAGTATAAATAAAAAGTGTCTGTGTTACGTGTTTATTGACATATGTTACAGCTATCGAGGTGGTACAGAGGTTTGAGGTTGAGTTGGAGTCTTATGAACTTTTGATTTTGGACATTTGTTTGATTGGAATCAGCGTTATGTTAGGGCCGGTAAGGGCCGCGATGGCAGGGTGCCCGGCCAGTGCAGGGAATTCTCCTTCTACAGCAGCAGTATACGATCAATAAGGTCAAGTAGGTGAACCTCAGCAAGCGAGCCAGCTGTCCCATATTTTAAGAGCTGCAACAATTCAAAGGTATAAAGCACTCCCAAGCACAAGGGCAGAGGTCGGCCATCATGTCAGTCGCGTGACGATTTGATACAAGGCGATGTTGTTCAGTTTTATCACGGTCCGAAATATCGTTTCAAAAACATGATGGAAAGAGTTTAGCATAGGTTGTTTATAATTACATTATATTTACTGAAGCCGATATGAACACGGTACAAGATAACTCACACAATCTAGATGTTTAAAGTAATGACAAGAGTTTTAGATTCATTCTTTAAAATACTGGGACAATTTAACTTTGAATAGATTTAGATAGTCAGCTGTCATGTCTGAACTCACCGTTTATTTGTAATATGTTACTTGCTGCACGGTGGGGGGGTTCGGCAAGCGATGTAAACCTTTTTAGTACATCCGCTGACGTTATTCGTGAGGGAAAGCAGGGTAGTGAAGAGCAAGAGTAAACCAGCTTGCAGGCCCATGGCTAGCGCCAAAGGGCTACCATACCGGGATATCCTGAAATAGAGGCCTACCTACACAAACGATCAAGTACCCTACGTATTTGGTTTAGGTCAAATTCCTCGCTACTACTGAAATACTTACCAACGTGCTCGATGTCCGGTATAATAACGGTTAATTTTAATTTTAGTTTTTCATTTTATGTTTGGGTGTGACGGTGAATTTTTGATTAGTCTGCCAGATAGAACGTATTTGAATGGTGTTAACGGCCAGCGCTATTACGCTGTCTGTCAAAAGTGTTGCGTCGAAAAAGGTTTGATGGAGCAAAGAGTTTAGCAAACAGTGCGGGAGTGTTTCAATCCTCTATATTAAAATTCCATCAGCTTTGGTTAAAGTTTTTCTAACAGTGAACCTAAAAGCGCGCCAACTTTTTTAGGGTACCGTGCCAAAAAATCTGTATCGTAACTTAACTGCCGGATATTTTTATCTGGGGATTGGACAAATTTACTACATTAGTTAAACGTTTGAGCACGATCTTATGTATACATTATCACAAGTTTTAAATGATATGAATTTTAATTGAAATATTGAATTTTATTTAAAAACGACATAATATAATACAACAACCGTAACACAATAACTGAAAAATAAAACTAACTCTAAATATATAAATTAACTAAAACATCTAAGAATGGCCCCTGCGGCATTGTACCAAAGATAGTGGCAGCATTTCCTCGCTGGATGGTTAAACTTATACGTTGAGCGAGGAAACTGCCAGCTCTTCGTTCACCCGTGACGTCAATGAGCCTCTTCGAAACTTCTTTGAAGAGGCTTCGAGCGCTAGGACCCCACGGACCAAGGGTCTCGACGCCGAATGAAATAAACATATATTCTGGGCCGAGACCATTATATTTTTCTACCTTCATGCTTTCGGCCGCTTCAGCTGCCGCACCAGCCCTATTAGAGGTCCGGTGGAGATGTGATGGGGCTAGCGTGTCTACGCAGGTTGTATCCCACACTAGCACCCGTCACATATTCCACCTATTCACTTTTAAATTAAATGAATTACGTTGACATGCTCTCTTCTCCATTCATCGTTTGATAATCGGTAAGATAACGAACCTACGCGTATACTAATATTATAAATGCGAAAGAGTATCTATCTGTCTGTCTATTACCTCTTCACGCTTAAACCGCAAACTTGTGACTACAAAAATTCAACTAATCTTACTCAAATTAACTAACTATGAGAAATCTCTTATACTACGTTTTGGCCGCTAGAAACTAAGAACACAATTCGAAATTGCACTGTAACACGGCGCGGATCAAATCACTTTTTTTATATCAGAAGGGAAGCGTGAAGATCAATTTTCGATTTAGAGTTTGCAACTTAAAAGTGTTAATTTTTGTTAGAGTGAAGTGCTAAAAACAAATCCCAACCAAAGCTGTTACAGTTTAATTAAGTATTGACGTTCATTGATCACTCCATACGCAGTCAATACACCGTAACATGTCCAATCAAGTTTTACAGCCAACTATACAGCTGTAAAACCGTTACGGCCACGAATAAACCCGAAATAGCACTCTTGATAGCGTTCACTTACCTCGTTAACGTTGCGCAAGATTCGATCGCGTTGCTATGTTGCTACAGCGAGTACGATTAACTCATCCAGTACCCTTACCATGACTTTCAATTCAAATTCTAATTGTTTAATTCAGAAATACTTTCCATACTGCACATAGTTAAACACAAATATACACACAACACAAAGTAATAATAGTACTTTTTTTTTATGGCATAGTGAAGACAAAAGAGCACACAGGCCACCTGATGGTAAGTGGAAACTGCGACCCATAGACATTCGCATTCACAAGACTGCAATGCAATCCTAAGACTGCAAATACGTTGCCAACCCTGAGGACCAAGACGGAATGCCTCTATGCTAGTCATTTCACCGGCTGTCTTATCCCCAAACCGGAACACAACAATGCGAGCACTGCTGTTTGAAATAAAGAAAAATAAAATAAAAAATAATAATACAAAAACACCTATTTGGTAGAAGGCCTGTGGAGTTTGTTCCAATGGTTCTGGAAGGAGCCATGAAACCTCTCTGCAATAGAGCATAGCATGCTGCTCGGACTGCCCCGCAATCTGTCCAACAGGGATGCGACTCTTTTGCGCAGTATAGCAGTAAAGCCATCTGTGTGAGCATCAACAAACATCCCCGACGCGCTGCAGAATCGAGGCAGCCCCAGCAACATCCTGAAACAATTACTGTATAGCTAGCGAGTTGAAGCTCTGAGGGCTGGCCAAGATGCATTACGCTAGCTAACGTTTCTATTCGTTTCGCTTTTAAACCAATCGCGTCACTGGTAGATCACGTGACTTTTTGATATTGGTTTAAAAAGGAAACGAATAGAAACGCTAGTTAGCGTAATGCATCTAAGCAAGGGCCTCTGTTTCTCGCAGCCCTCGTAGTATTCTTATAGAGTGCGAGGTACAGAGCATTCGACTCGCTAGCGAGTGCGGTAATTGTAACTCATGGTAAGGATACAAGATAATTATGGTGTCTTAAACGATGAAATATCGGTTTAAAACTACGCACCTCTCACATATTTTAATGTAAAAAGGTCATTCTTTTTATATAACTGCATCCTCAATGTTAAAAGGAATCGATTGACAATGTCGTACAATGGAATAAATGTGATAACTTACTATAACAAATTAAATTCAGTGAGTTTTTAACAACATAGATTTATCCATATTAGTCATTACGTTTCACGTTAAAATGACATAAAATGCTTCCGGTCGGAATTCGGAATGCTATAGATGAATTAGCGAGAGCGTGGAATTGCATTTGTAGTGGTTGTACGGTTCGCATGAAAAGTAGAATAACGTAAGTATTTCTCTTAATTTAATGAAATTACATACTCTCTCTTATCATATTTCTCTTCTTAAGAAGTAAAACAATGCTCAGTCTTTTTTTGCTTTCATTCGCTATAATTTAATTCTTCATCTGAGCTGTCACAAGTATTGATAATAATATTATGATCTGTAATTCGATCCATTTCCCCTTCTTGACATCTTTATTTATTTTATTCACTTTCGACATGGTGACAAATATTTTCCCAGTCCTCAGCAGTAATAGTATTAATTCTTTCAGTTGCTAAATTCAGTACAATAAAAACAGCCTAATGATATTTAGAATTTCATACTGATATTATTTTTGAATTTTCTTTTTAAATATAATTATTTTATTACAAATCTCTTTTTATGCTGATAGTACAGGAAAAGGGAAATTTCAAATATAGAATGCCTATAAACACACAATACTACTACATATGCACTTCCACTCTCTTGCTAATTCATCTGTAATCTTTAGTTATTATCAACTGTCACAAGGACCATCTACATTGTCCGAATTATAAAATTAATAGATAATCTCAAAGAAAACCGGAAGCGGAAATGTCCATCACGAGTCACCAGTAAAGTCAAGAGCGACAGTTGTGGAATGTCATCGGAATCAGCGTATTTATTTGCTGGCATCTGTGGATTGCGCTTGATGTATCGCCAACGTTTTTCGGTCGTGGACTTGGTGAGTTTGGTAATATGTCGATACTTTATATCGATACAAGTTTTTATTCTTAGGTTAAATTTGGATGCGCGATGATTTTATCCTGTTATTCATGAACGAGCAATAGCTGAAGTGTGGTTGAAATATGCTTTAGTGCGTTTTTGATTTCTTAGTTGGTGTTATACGTTATTCCCGTATTTTGGTTATTATTTAGCTTTTACACGTTGATACGTTGAGTTATATAACTATTCTCCATTTGATAAGCACTTAACTAAATGTGAACAAACAAACCACTTGATGTAGTTTTAAGATATCAGCCAATACTGAAAGCTGACAAAACAAAACTTCGAAAGTTAAAACTGACATCACTCACACATCTTACATAGATGCATAAATATCTGCGGACAATCTCACACAATTTGATCTGCCTAGAACAAAACTAAGCTCTAAGCTAGTATTATGGGTAATAGACAATGAAAAACATACTTAATGGACAAATACATAGTTAAGTTAACACCCAAGACTCAGATCTCGCGCTTATCCCACAAACTTTAGCCAATACCGGGAATCGAACCGGGGAACGCTAGCTTCGTAGGCAGGGTCACTACCAAATAGGCTAAAGCGTCATCAAAATACGTGTAGTCTTTTGGATGATATTTTTATTTATTGCGCTCCTAATTCAAGGGTTCAATGCTTTAGGTTCTGTGTTGCCTGCCAGTCACGAAATGTGTAAAGTTTTTTTTTTATATATACTTGCGATATTGATAATTACACCACCTACGAAAAAACAAGTTTTCCTCTGGTACTTAAATTTGTATTTTTGTGCATAAAAGATTAAATAAATAAATAAGACTCCGTCACAAAATCGATTTGTACATCTCTCTGTTGTTACATAATCGTCTATCATAAATTTATCATTAGTTTCTAACGTTGTCAGAAATAGAAACATCCTTGACAGGTCATTAGTAAAGTCAAAACTGTTAAGAGTGACAGTTGAGGAATGTAGGAATTAAATTATTTATTTGTTGACATCCCTGGATTGCTCTTGATGCATCGCCAACGTGTTGCGGTCGTAGACTTGAGGAGTAGCGATGGTAGCGTATCGATAAAATTTATCGATAGTCGACAGCTTCGGTAATTTTAGGGTTAGGGGTTAGAATAGGAAAAAAATATCGTAGTATTGATTTACTTAAACTTGAAAGGTATACATGAGCTCGATGAGTATTCCTATTAAATGCGTCAAGTTTCTGTAAATATACACTACTTATTCCGACCTGTATTATCCTGCCATAGAAAAAAAATCAAAAATCAGAGGAAAAAATTAGCATGGCTCAATTGATGTATATCTTAGTACAAAGATAAAAGTAGCATTATCTTACTCTTTCTTTTAGTAAATGAGAAAGCACTAAGACCTGCTTCTAATTCCGACTATGCTATTATTTAATTTATTTATTATGTAAACATCGATAGCCAAGCTTTTCCACGACTCTGATTCTGAGATAGAAATATCGACCACTATATATTAAACCTAAATTATATCGACACTGTCGCCTCACTATTCACACCGTCGCACGCGCAAGCCACGCGCCGTTTATTTTTACCCAAAACTTCCGATCGGCCGAACGAATCACATACCATTATAAATAACTTTAAAAAGCTTTAAAAACCTCAGAGAAACGTGTTCCTTAACATAAATAAAGCTTTAATTTAATCTTTAAAGATTTATTCAGAGACATGCGCTTAAAAAAGAACTTTAAACGTAGGTAAAAAACATATGTTTTGGCTCCAAATTGAAAAATGAAGTTGTCAAAATGCCTGAGGAGTGAATGGTACATTTTTTGTCAGTTGGCTCATCAGAAAACAAGTGAATCAGTGCATTCCTTCATTCGTTCTTTTATTGAATCGCCAGTTGTGAGTGTGGTGTTGTAGTGCACGGAACTTGGAAGGAAACGGAAGTACCAGGTGAGCTATTTATATGGTTACACTTTGTAAGACGGCGTTTCTGCGAAAACCTATAGGTGGGTGGTCTGCAATAATATACAGGGTGATATCGAAGACGTGATCAAAAGTGATATGACTTAATTAAGAATTAAAGTGGGATCCCAATAATAGTAATATGGGTACGAGTATTTAGGTGTAGTATTTAGACTTACAGGCCACATAGCTCGGAGAACTGATAACCGTTGGGGAAGAAAAGTTCTCGAGTGGCGGCCCCGCACCGGTGGACGGAGTGTTGGACGGCCTCCCACCCGGTGGTCTGACGACCTGGTTAGGATCGCGGGGAGCCGCTGGATGCGAGCGGCTCAAGACCGTGACTTGTGGCGCTCTTTGGGGGAGGCCTTCGTCCAGCAGTGGACGCCCCCGGGCTGATGATGATGATGATGATTTAGACTTAATCACGCGATTATCAAAATTAAATAATTTATAGTAAACAGTGTGGTTACCCTACTTGACCGAAATATTGTAATTTCACGAAACAACAAAACAAGAAAAATTTACTGAGTCTCTCTAGGATCCATAGAGGGTATGATTCTAAAAATAGGGTAACCGTGATTTACTTAATCGGTGATTTAATCCAGGTGTAATTTTATTCCATACATTTGTAATGAAATGTACTTTTCGACCTATTCTCAGACCTACTGAATATACACATAAAAGGGGTTTGGGTAAAAGTGTTTTCGTTTGTAAAAGTCATACATTTTCAAGGAGAACGGCCATTAGTAAAATTGGTAAATTATGATAGAATAATTCAAAATAAACATGTATTGTTAAATAATGTAATACTCTTAACTGTAATAATTAAATACCTCGGCTCCGATATTATTAAACGCCATAAATTATATACATCTATGTGTATTTCGAGGTCCTCTAAATAACTACGTAAAAATCACCCGTAACCGTTAAAAAAAAAAAGTCTTCAAACCAATTTACCCAATGCCCTTTTATAAGAATCGGTCAAACCGTGACACGAGAATTTTATATATATTAACAGTTAATAATGCACGTAAAACCCAACAGTGAAACTACTGCCGCACTCAGAGATGCCAATTAAGTTTAATGCTTGATTAAAGTTACTGCTGTCACTTTCTTTGTTATAGCAATAGAATAAGACAACACATCACTAAACAATCATTAAATTTATTTGACGTCTCTGAGTGCGCCAGGATATGTAACAGTGACATAATGGTGGTTAAAAATTATCAATTTGTATTATTTCCTTTTTAACATAGATTTAACGTGCGCTATGCGAAGACATTAATAACGGCGGGTTAAACGTCGAAGAGTAACCCGCGTAGTGAGTAATAGGCTGGTTTGAACACTTTGAACATTGACATTGATGGCTCGTTTAAAGCTATAGTGTCTTAATCCGTACTTAACACAACTTTTTTATACACGGTGATTTTTTATCGGTGATCAGGAGTTGAAAATTATTAATAAGCAACAAAAATTGAACTTAATGGTTGATGTCTCAAACAATTAACTCACTGTTTAATTTATTTCAGTTAATGATATTGTTAAAACCAATCACCACTGGATACATGGACATCCTACATTAATTATTGAAGTGAAGTAGATACGTCAAGTGCCATCGCTTTGGCGGGAAATTTGACATACATTACGCCAATGAACTTATCAGTTAAGTGTTGTTAACTCATAGACTGAACAATTAGTAGGGTGACAATTCATTTCAATTAAAAGTAAGTTTCAAAATATATTTTTTACATAAAAAACAAGTTTTGTTTCATGTAACTGTGTAATAAACGTGATCGCCATTAATAACTGAATTAGAAAAACTGGTTCCTGATCACCAAAAAAAAATCATCGTGTATACAAATCGTAACCAATGGTTATATAAGAGCATTATATTCGACTAATTAAAATCCTGACTTAAGACCATTAAGAAGGCACTTCTTTAAAAGCGGTTATAGTAAGACAGAAGAGACGCGGTCATGTATATGTCTATGTATGATGCCTAGTAACCAGACGTGTGCTAACTTGGGGCACGTTCTAGGGATTTGATATCGATAAATAAGATGTCGATAAATATATATTTATACATGTGCTCATTAATAATCCTCTACTACTATAAACAGGCTCGATATTATGTGTTATATCGAGCCTCTTAAGATAATAAAAGTATATGGAGTTAAATTTAAGTAAAACAAGACAATTTACTGTCAGTGCCAGTCATATGTTATAGTCAGTAATGTTTAATGCAATATTCCGCTATACGAGTCCATAATCATTTATAGTGCATATCTATAATATGGTAATCTTTATTACCAACAAATATTGGAAAAAATATTGATTGTTTACCATGATAAGCATTTAAACATAGAAAAAACATAATTTGCTTATTGCTATTATTTCAAAATTTAGAGATAATAAATATTTTTTATGAATGTTGAATAACATCTTGATATCGACGGTAGCATCGATAAAAAAAATTGTCGATAAATCATTTTGCTGCAACCCTTTAGTACTCGCCCACCGAGTTAGCACACGTTTGCTAATAACCTATCAGATCAAGAAGGTTTAGAATAGTGCCACTTTATGTCTTCCCGTGGATGTCGTAAGAGGCGACTAAGGGAATAAAAGCGTGTAGTACTGTTAGGCGATGGGCTTGCAACCTGTCACTAATACCTACACTGG
Organism: Acleris laterana; assembly: GCA_963966035.1. Classification (NCBI taxonomy): domain Eukaryota; kingdom Metazoa; phylum Arthropoda; class Insecta; order Lepidoptera; family Tortricidae; genus Acleris; species Acleris laterana. Next base: position 1,498,656 of record OZ014462.1, read on the forward strand.
TAAACATCTTAGCCTAATTGTGCAAAATGTGGTTACAGAATTATCAACATTTATTTTTTATTTTTGTTGGCAATTCGCTCTGCTAACCCCACTCCAGGAATGACTCTAACAAAAAATTACAAAGAAACTTTTAAATAAGTACAACGTTAGCATATTTCTCTCTCTAGCGATGAAGTGTTGACATCTTAACGAATCCAATTATTACAGTGCGAGAAAAATGTCGGGTTTTAGATACAAGATACAATGACACAACTCAAAATAGAACGCTGTTACTTATGCAACTTTAGAGAAATGGTTTATGATTTTAATTTGCGTAGCTACTACATGTTCTCATGCTAATAACGACATTTGAAATCTGCGGGCAGAAAGTAGTGATTCATGACGATATGTACCATTTCTTAGTAAAATAGGTAGTCGCTGTCAATAGAACTTGCAAATAATGTAAACAAAACCAAACGAACTAATTCACTAGGATTACTCGATTATTGCGTACTTTTAAAAATCAAGTGAGGTCTTTGCAATTATTTATACACTAGATCATTGTTTTCATATTATGTTTAAGATGAAACAACTATTCATTACACGTTATTTTTAATAAAAACACGCTTGGTGAATATTTGAGGTTATGTTTTTTTTTTTTTTTTTTTTTTTTTTTATGCCATAGAGTAGACAAACGAGCACACAGGCCACCTGATGGTAAGTGGAAACTGTGACCCATAGACATTCGCATTCACAAGAATGCAGTGCAATCCTAAGACTGCAAATGCGTTGCCAACCCTGAGGACTAATATGGAATGCCTCTATGCTAGTCATTTCACCGGCTCTCTTATCCCCAAACCGGAACACAACAATGCGAACACTGCTATTTGGCGGTAGGTTAATGGATAAGATGGTGGTAGCGATCCGGACGGACCCTGCACAAGGTCCTACCACCCGCAAATGTGTCAAACATTACTAATTTGTTTACATCGTTCACAAGTTCTATTGATATCGACCTTATACAAATAGCATAAGGCGCGTAATAGCGATTACTTCATTTTGTAGTTATAGATTTAACTTTACCCTATTTACCTACCCTTGTCAAGATATATTTTAAGCTATCGACAGACCCATATCAAGTGACAGCGTGTACAGTCTCCGACACAAGTGCATCCGGCCCGTTATCGCGGCGCCTGTCACTATTGTTGTGGAACAAAGCGTTTCGTGCATGACTGTACGGACAGGCTTCACCCAGGTGTCAGGGATGTATTGTACTGACATGGACATTATTAATTTTATATTGGTACAGTCGACGCCATAAATATGTTTACACTTTAGTACCTTGTCTATTTAGCGTCATATTTGAACTAGTGGTCCTGATATCCGTGTTACACGCGGAACCGTAGCTCCGTGATCTTAGCACCGGCGGTGCTAAGTTCCCGAACTACACGGTCACGCCAAGATACGTATCCGTGTCTGCGTTCGGCTACGTATCTGCGGATCTCGGCTCCGGCTCCGCTCCGCACGGTTATTGAATGAATTGAGCTTGTCGAACGGAGCCTTATTAGATATGTGATATGTGTTCTAGTTTATTTTATATTTATATAATGAATCATTAAACCAATTTTAAATGCAAAAGCAAAGAAACTGAAATCAAAAACACGACTATCGCATTACATTCGGAGGTCTTAAAGACACATAAAATCTTCATTAAACGTCACGGTCACGGGCGGATCGGATCTACGTGTAAATAAGAAACGTATCTCCGTGTAACACGGAGCTACGTATCTTAATTACACGTAGCCGAATTTCACGCGTCGAACGGGCCGGATCTCCGTTGCCGTGTTACTCGGTAACGGAGATTCGGCTACGGGTACACGAAACACGGACACGACCAGGAGCCGTAGTTTGAACTGAAATTGTCATAGCGGGTAAAGTGACGAGGTACTAAAGTGTAAACATATTTTTATGGCGTCGACCATACAACTTTTTTTTTTTTGGCATGTATGAGGCAACCTATCACACTGACCAAATGATGGTGGGTGGGATCTGTAGTAATATTAAAAGTAACGCTGTTTTTAGCGTGATGGAACCAGTAATGGACAAGGACCAATGATGGATACTTGATTTTTATTTCATAGAACATAAGCGTTGTATTCATTTGTTTCCTAACAATTAATTTAGGACCGTATGTGAATTAAGAGTGAAGTGTCCATTACTGTTGCCTATGAGCTAAAATTGACCATCATTGGTGCCATCACCTTAATAATGCAATATTTTTTTCTCCAAAAAACTGCACATTGTAAAAAAAAACCCGGCCAAGTGCGAGACGGACTCGGTCGGGAACAATTATCGATAAAAAATCACGTTAGTTGGATTTATTTTATTTATTTATTTTTAAAGTGAACATACAACTAAATGTCGAGTTTTTTTAAGGCACTCCCATATACTTACTAAAGAAATAAGTCACACACGAGGACAATTGTTCGGTTGATGAGTATTTACTCATGTGGACTAAACAGTAGTAGCACATGGGGTTAGCTCGACGCGCTTCTATGATGTTGATTTTGGAGTCATCCGGTAACCTTCGTAGAGGGAAGATGGCCGATTGAACAATGTCCGGCTTTGTACTTCTCATTTATTATATTTTTTTTTTTTTTTTTTTTTTGCCCCGCGGCGACTTCAACAGCTACTACCGCCGGGCTATGGCGTTTCCACGAATTAGTGATTTCGCCAGTGTCAAGTGTATATAAGTATAAATCAATATAGCAATAAAATACAATCCAATCTTCTCTGGGAAGATTGGGGGCAACGTTGTTCGGTAGTTTGTAGGACAGAGGTCAAGATAGTTTTAACCTATGTACCTAACTTCGAGTCCACTTGTAACGAGAAGAAAGATGCCAGATACGTGAAATAAGTCCAAGTTTTCAATCACTGTGCAACACAATGGCATAAAAAGTACAAATCACTATCAGAAAAGAACTTTGAACACCTAAATACACAAAAAAATAAAACTAAAACAAATTACACATCCGCCATCTTTTAACGTTGCAAATGGCCTCCATTTATTATATTTACTGATTTACTCTACACCCTTGACACTGGCAAAATCACTGTGACATATCGCTGTGGACCGCCATTATTAAAAAAAAAGATGTTGTTTCTAACTCGACCGCTATAACTGTCAAATAAACAGCTATATTAACGTTGACAATCCGATAACATGTCAAATCAATACAGTTTTATTGAATAAAATAAATTCCTAGCTCGCTTACATGAACTTTTATCCGTATCTGTGACCTTTTTCTTCGTCGCACGCGGAGGCGCAGGAAATTGCATTTCAGCCGGTAACGTTATACTTCGACGAACCTAAGTGCTGTGACCGATCGCTTGTCACAGTTCTGTTTCGACAAGCCAGTCTTATCCAGTGACATCCAGAATCATACTTAGTCGTATATGTTACTAAGATTAATTACAATTGAAAGAATAAATTACAGGAGTTTTGCATAAACCTTTACGCATAATAAAACAAAGTCAAAGTCAAAGTCAATTTTTTTTTATTCAATATAGATTCATAAAGAACACTTTTTGAATGTCAATGATAAATTACAAATTACAATTTACAATTAGGCACATGTTAACTTACAAACATAAATGCTGTTTACACTAAGGCAAAAAAAAATAATAATATTAGAACTAAAAAAAATACAAAGATTATGTCAGGATTATAATATAAAACAAATTCAAAATCAGAGTAGTATGTCAGTACACAGAGAAAAAAAAATGTATATACACCGTGTTTTTTTTGATTTACGATAACTTTAATGGAACGTTCTTTAGGTCAAATAAAGTTAATTTCCCAAAGACAGACAAATGATAACTCTTACGGTTTTAAAGATATTTAATTTTTAAATTTAATCAGTTAATCACGTTGAACTAGTATAAAAGGCTCTTAATTGATAACAACAATTTTCTTTTACTTCTTATGAGTAAAGAGTTTCCAATTGTTAGGTTTGTATACGCGTCCATGGAATTAGTAAGTACTAAAGTACATCTGGAAGGTGCACTACACCATAACGCGAGCCGAAAGAAATGTAAGTACTAAAGCTTACTGCGTCCCTTTCTAAAGGTGACCATATTTGAATTGCAATTTACGAACAAATTAATTTTACAAGCCGGTGGGGCAGTAAACGAAACAATATTTACTTATTCAACTGATTGTTTTCAAAATCGATATCTGTGGATCTGTACATCTGACAACTAATCCGTTGACAAATTGAGGAAAAGTAGCCGCCATCTTGAACTTTTTAGTTATTCAACTGATTGTCTCCAAAATCGATATCTGGGCATCTGTGTGGTCTCTGTCAACGAATCCGTGGACAGACTGAGAAAAAGTAGCTGCCGTCTTGAACTTCTTAATAAGAGCAGGTAGAACAAAATACAAGCATTGAAAGCTTTCAAACAAAATCTAGTATTAAGTTGTCATTCAAGTGTCAATTTCGAGTTATAGGAGATCACACAGAATACACAGATCCCCAGATCCACATACAGGTACATTTCTTTCGGCTCGCGTTAATCGGTGGAATGCACCTTCCAGATGTACGATATTACTTACTAATTCCATGGTCACGCCAACATTGACGTATTTGACACTCACTATTAGTTAACTCTAAAGGCCCTTTTAGAATGATCAAAGATATAACATTCAATTACTTTGTTCTAAACAGAGAAAATATATTTTTTTTGCAATATTTAAAAATCATATCTACCAATTAGTTTCTATGGATATACCTAGTAATATGCCGAAGTTATCGTAAATCAAAAAAAACACGGTGTATAAAAATAGTACATTGTGTATTAAGGGTGGTAAAGAAAGAATTACAAACGAGAGTCTGTTAGAAGCCCGAAGCCGTAGGCTGAGGGCTTTAATGACTCGAGCTTTGTATTTCCTTTACCACCCGTGTAACATACAATGTTTTTCATCACAATTGCGAGGAAATGAAATAAAATCAGACAAAAGATCATATTTTTAACTTATTAGCGGCAGACTACATCATTGTCTGTGGCTTACCACAGATAATGTCAAACGTGTTCGGAGTCCGATTCTAGTGACATATGAGATCAATAGTTTATTATGCGAGATTGTTAGGAAATAGTATTCAACTGACATTTCATCTCGAATGAAACTTCATATCGAATGGCACAAGAATTGGGGTCCTGACGTATTGTGATAGTTTGAGTCCACGTATAATATTAAAAAAAAAGCTATTACGCACTTAAGTAACGTAATGGTAAAAAAAAGGCCCGCGGGTATTATTTTGGATTTATGGTCGATTTTTCTAGCATGTTAGGACACTATTTACGAGCAAGTGTGATGAAAAATCATTTAAAGGCGTCTTTGTCATTTATAAAATCGTTAATCGTGTAGTAGGCCTTGCGAACTAAATGGTTTTTTATAAATAACTGAAATTTATTTAATGACAATGCTTGTAAATTTTTGGGAATTTTGTTATAAAAACGCACAAAATTGCCCATAACATAACATAATTCTTTCTAACCTATTGCAATTATTTGATGCACTAGCTAAAGTATTTCCATTTCGGACAAGATCAAAATAAAAGTTCAGTGTGGGTTGGGTCCAGTTACAGTTTGGCCGTTCTAAGAGGACCGATTTGACAGCTGTCATCTTAGTACAAAATTTTACCAAATATGAGTTTGAGGTTGTATTTTGTACTAAGATGACAGCCGTCAAATCGGGCCTATTAAAACGTCCAAACTGTAGTGTGGTCCTAGTGTGATTCCGTTTAAAATGTGGATAAAGCATCCGTCACTCTCGTACTTATACACGTGTCAGAAAGTGACAGATGTTGTATCCACATTTTGTCACGTGATAAACGCAGCCATATTAGACCCCTTGGTTTTCAAATGGTTGCTTCGTATGCTAACAACATCCATACGAAAGAAAATAAGTATGGGCTTGTGTGTACAGTCAACGTCAAAGATATCTTTACATTTTTAATAAGGTGAAAAAATTTAAACATATCTTTGACGTCGACTGTACGTGTATGTATGAATGCATTTCTACCTAATCAATGTGTAACTTGTGGGTTTTAAGATTTTTTTTTGGACTTGTTTTAGGTAAGCTATTGTGTATTTAATCTGTAGAAACAAGTGAAGGCTGTTTGCGGGTTGAATATTGGGAACGGACATATTAGTTAATTGTTAAGTTCAACAAAGCGGTCCTGGTTCGATTCCCGGTAATGGTATTTAAACACTCATAATTATAGTGTCAACATCTAAATATGTAATGATTATTTCTAATTTAACTACCATGCGTGTAATTGCTGAACACTATAAACATTCTGAAATTGACAATAGAGAGATCAAATTAGACTTTTGAAGTTTAACTTTGATGCGGGCTCAGTAACTTGTAGTTAACTTATCTACCAGTAGGTATATTGTACTCTTAAGCACCAAAGAGGGGTTAATGGGGGGGTGTCACGACAAGGGTGTAGGTTAAAACGCAAGTAGAATCACTTCGTTTTAGCATATCTGGCTTCTAAATCGTAATGAAATTGATTGAATGGATGCAATTACATGTCACGTATTTTTATCTTTATAACCGACTTCAAATAAGAAATTAGTCAACACAAATTTGGTGTTTAATCAAGGTACCAGACCTTTTTTTCGTTTTTTCGAATCCGCCCTTACTTTATCAAAATCAGGCCATCCTCGTAACCTCTTTAAATAACCCTACTCGTACTTACATAGAAGTACATACCAACATACAAAGGGTCTCTTCTACTAGGTAAAACCTTGTTGCCTTTAACATGTTTTCGTATTGTCCACGCTACGATGGCTCTTTTTTACTTGGAAATAATGGTGGTCGAGTTAAATGACACAACGACAATTAGGTTTTCCTCCGTAGAAAGCACTATGGCGTTACCATGACGTACTCAAACTAAACTAAACTGCTTTCGTAACTCACGGCAAACCCCTGTACCTTTACCATGAGTTACAATTACCGTACTCGGTTGCAAGTCGAATGCTCTGTCCCTCGCACTCTATTACAATATACTGAGCGGGACAGAGCATTCAACTCGCTAGCGAGTACGGTAATTGTAACTCATAATAAGGGTACTGGTCTAACATTAGTAACATTACCCTCTTCCTAAGGCAGTGTGGTAACAAGTCTTATATAAAACTAGGTTTAAAAACCCGACTGTATTTTTCATTATTGTCGTTGATATTATGATATAAATTAATATTTAAACTTAACCCCCCCCCCCCCCCTCTCTCATAACTTTGATTATACTACATTATAGCCTATGGTCACTCCCACAGACCAACAAACCAACCAAGACCAATCTAACGACCGTTCATATATTAAAATACTAGCTTTGCTTCTTCCCGTGACTCCGTCCGCGTGGAACTCGTTTACATCGTAGGTTCATACAAATTTTCACCCTCTATTTCACCCCCTTAGAGGATAAATTTCGGGTAAAAAACTATCCCTGGATTCAAACTATCTTTGCACCAAATTTCACCTAAATCGGTTTAGTGGTTTAAGCGTGAAGAGGTAACAGACAGACAGACAGACACACTTTGGCATTTATAATATTAGTATGGATGATTAAAACTCACCAAGCCGTTTAGGCTGCAAAGCATGCCAAAGAAATAGACATACATTCATACACATAAATATTCATACACATACACATACAAAAAAAATCCTTTTAAAACTATCATTTAAAAAGCCACATGACAGCACCGCATCTACTACTCGTACGTTTAATTTTTTTATAGTCACTAATCCAGTCATATAGTCAAAAAAGGGCGTGTCATAGAACCGCGAATGTATAAGTGACCTTATTACTAAAGATAGATAGTTAAATTTACTTTGACTATGAAATTGCGCATACGCTCTTATTATTTAGAAGGGCAGTTACAGGTCAAGGTCAAACCATTTACGCTCAAATTATTAAGTAAAGTGTATCCCTGGGGTCTCGTAGCACGTAGCACGTAGCTCGTAGCACCACTACGCCGCAGACGTGTAGAGCTTAAGTTTTGTTTCAGTAGCTATGTTTATTTTAATTATATTGAATAAATTAACGCCAAATTAGTGTATTCCGTTGTTTTTTTTTGATAATTACAAAATAAAAAAAATACAATTATAAGTGCGTTCAAGTGAAAAGTGACCCGAAAAGTTTTTATGTTTTATTCTAAGACAAAAAAAAAATCAAGTCATTTGCAAGTCGATCAAGTCCGAGTTGGACACGCACAATGAGGGTTCCGTACTGCTGCTCAGGTAATATTATATTTTGATTTGAATTTTACGGCTTTACCGAATAAACCCCCACTCACCCTTGACCAGTTTTAGTATTTCTTTAGGCTTTGTAATATAATCATACCAAGGGTAAATTTTACGATGCAAAAACGAAAAACGTTGAAAAAATATTTCTTGTATTTTTTTACTTTCTTAAAAAACGTTATTCGATGGAATAACACTCTCACAATCCGCTAATAATAATATAATTATAATATAATATGCAATTTAGGCAATACCTAATTGTTAGTTTTTAATTAAAATTGTACTTGTAAAAAAAAAAAAAAAAAAAGTATTTCTTACGGTTACAAAGATACAGCTCAATAATCTTTAGGCAAACGGACGCACGGACAAACAGACAGCGTTGGCTTAGTAATAGGGTCCCGCTGGGTACTCTTCCGGTACGGAACCCTGAAAATGAACTTAACTTTGAGGGAATGCTGCGAGCATGTGTGGTACTTTTTCACGGAGTTAAACTAATACTAAATACTAACTAAAACCGACCTTAGTTTTTTTTCTATTTTGCCTACTGGTTGACTGGTAGAGAATGCCATTAGGCTTTAAGTCCGCCATTTGTACTTTATTGTATTTTGTGCAAAGAAGTTTAAATAAACGCGCTGACCTAGTGGGTAGTGACCCTGCCTACGAAGCTAGCGGTCCTGGGTTCGAATCCCGGTAAGGGCAGATATTTGTCTGATATGCGCGAATATTTGTTCCTAAGTCATGGATGTTTTCTATGTATTTAAGTATATATTTCCCTAAGTATTTATATCGTTGTCTAGTACCCATAGTACAAGCCTAGAGCTTAGTTTGGGACTAGTTCAATTAGTGTGAGATTGTCCCCCAAAAAAAAACTGAAAGAAAGGGTTTATTTTAGTTACTATAGTATTTGGTATTAGTTTAATCTTATATATTTTATTTGTTTACCAACTATGCCCTCGGGAACTATCCAATTTCTCTGGCAAAATATATAGTCTATCTCTGTGAGAAATTTCATCTAGGTCCGTTCAGCCATTCTGGCGTGATTGAGTAACAAACATCCGTCAGTTTTTTTTTTATGATTTATGATTTGATTCTATAATTTGTACTTTCTTGAAATGATAATAAATGTAAATGAAGTTTTTTTCCTAACAAATAACGTAAAATCTTGAAAAATCTATTCATTATTCATTAGATCAATCACAAGTAAAAAAACAATACTAAATAAACTTACGCGTAAGTAATACTGAAATTAGCTATCAACTAAGATTTTGTTTAACTAAAAAAAATTACTCAAATTCTTTACATTCTCGTTGAAAACATTCTGCAAACACAAAGCTCACATTCAAACTTTTCCACAATGCCTACTTACACACACGAAGTACGAGTACACGAGCACATACGAGTTTTACCATAATGGAATATACGATATATTAAACATCGCTTTTTCCACTAGCCCGTCAGGTTTGTATACTCAGATTGTCTTTTTGTCTTTGTCACTTTTCTTTACAGTTGGTTTTCTTAAAACTCCTCTTTACCCCTTTCTCCCGTAGCAGGTCCTCCACCCTGGTAAAACTTAGCTACGATCGGCTGGACGACATCTTCTAGAGTCTTCTTTTGATTTCTATACTCAGCGGCATCTGTTTCTTGGTTTTCTTCTAGCCATTTGATTGTAGCATCTACTACTTCTTCTATCTTTGATTTTTCACCATCACTGACCATAGCACCAAATTTTTCATTCTGGAGTTGATTCATTATAGAGTAAACGTAGCTTTCCAACTCATTTTTTGCTTCCACGCGCTCTTGAAGCTTGGCATCATCATCAGCAAATTTCTCAGCGTCTTTGATCATTCTCTCTATGTCAGCTGGAGTCAGCCTGTTCTGATCATTGGTGATGACGATCTTTTCTCTAGTGCCAGTACCTTTATCTTCAGCAGACACTTGTAAGATGCCATCAGCGTCAATTTCAAAGGTAACCTCGATTCGAGGAATGCCTTTCAGCGCGGGAGGTATACCAGTCAGGTCGAATTTTCCAAGTAAATGGTTGTCTTTGGTCATGGGGCGTTCACCTTCGTATATTTGGATTGCGACTGTGGGCTGGTTATCACTGGCGGTAGAGAAGACTTGAGATTTCTTGGTAGGGATTACAGTATTGCGAGGAATCAGTTTAGTCATGATGCCTCCAACAGTTTCAATGCCCATGGTAAGAGGATTGACATCTAATAATACAATATCATCATTGTTTTCTCCGCTTAGCACGCCTGCTTGGATAGCCGCTCCGTAAGCCACAGCTTCATCAGGGTTGATGCCTCGAGATGGCTCTTTTCCATAGAAAAATTCCTTGACCAACTGCTGCACTTTGGGGATACGAGTGGAACCACCTACTAAAACAATCTCATCAAGATCCTTTTTATTCATATCTGCATCTTCTAAAACCTTCTGCACTGGTTTGAGGGCAGACTTGAATAAGTCTAGGTTAAGCTCCTCAAACTTGGCTCTTGTAAGCGTTTCAACAAAGTCTTCTCCCTCAAAGAAGGCCTCAATTTCAACCTTGACCTGATGATTGGACGACAAAGCACGTTTTGCCTTCTCAACTTCACGACGTAATTTCTGCATAGCCCTGTTATCTTTTCTAATGTCTTTGCCATTCTTCTTCATGTACAGCTTGATAAAATATTCCATAACGCGCTGATCAAAATCTTCTCCTCCAAGATGAGTGTCACCATTGGTCGCGATTACTTCAAACACTCCACTATCAATGGTCAGAAGGGAAACATCAAAAGTACCACCACCCAAGTCGAACACTAGAACATTCTTTTCGCCTGTTTTGTCGAGACCGTAAGCGATCGCAGCTGCAGTTGGCTCGTTGATGATCCTCATGATGTTCAGACCAGCAATGACACCAGCATCCTTGGTAGCTTGACGTTGAGCATCATTAAAGTAAGCAGGTACCGTAACCACAGAATGAGTAACATTCCTTCCAAGGTAAGCTTCAGCAGATTCCTTCATCTTGGCCAAAATCATGGCTGAAATTTCTTCAGGGGTAAAGATCTTGTCTCCGTGCAAGGTCATCACTGAGATATGTGGCTTGTTGTTTTTTTCTATGACTTTAAAGGGGAAGTATTTAATGTCATTTTGAACGGTGCGCTCGCTCCATTCTCTGCCAATGAAACGCTTTGTATCAAATACCGTATTCTCAGGATTCGTGGTCAACTGGTTCTTGGCAGCATCTCCTACGAGTCTCTCACCTTCTTTGGTGAACGCAACGTAAGAAGGCGTGATACGATTACCTTGATCGTTAGCAATAATCTCGACGCGACCATTTTTGTACACACCAACGCAAGAATACGTAGTTCCTAAATCGATACCGATGACCGTTCCGATGTTTTTATCACTTTCTTTTATATTACTAGCACAAGCCACTGCCACGCTTGCTAGAGCAAGTAAACACCACCTCATTGTTTAAATGTAACATACGTATATTTTACTTGAGTTAAGCTTCCAAGCTTGGGAAAACGTTTTAACGTTAATTAAATAAAATAGTAATTCACAACCACGGAAATGAGAACTTGCTATAAATTACTAATATGACCCTTTACATTCAATTTTCTTTAGAGAACTGAAGTTTCCCACGCTGCCGGCTTAATTATTAGCGCGCACTATGCTCGTGGGCTCACGCGATTGGTTGATGCAATAGTTACGCTCGAACGCGATTGGCCGATTGAACTTACCTGGCGCAACGCGATTGGCACACGTTGATAGAGACCGGCTGGCATAGAAAACTTGAACTTTCTTTGCGTAATATTTTAAATTTGTAACTCATGGACATGTTTCAATGTTTACTGTAATGATAATTAATAAGTGTCTATTAAATTATTTTAAATCTATCCGATTGTAAACGTGGACGTTTTAAGTCCTTTAATTATGTCATAGTAATATATTTTACTCTTTTGTTAAGATGGAATATCCATACTAATATTATAAATGCCGCTGAATCGATTTAAATGATGTTTTGTATGGAGATTATACTGCCACTAGGAAAGGACATAACTAATTGTCCTGGAAAACTGGCCAGTTCCCGAGGGAATAGCGACAAACGACTTCTACACGAACGGAGTCGCGGGCAACCACTACTGGTTTATAGAATGAAGTTTCCACTTCTGGGCTTTTTACGTGACCCGTATCGCCACGCGTAGAGTCGAATGGAAATATTATAACATCATACTTTAGTGATTTTTTAAATGCTTATTAAGACAGCCGGTGAAATAACTAGCATAGAGGCATTCTATCTTAGTCCTCAGGGTTGGCAACGCATTTGCAGTCTTAGGATTGCATTGCAGTCTTGTGAGTGCGAATGTCTATGGATCACAGTTTCCACTTACCATCAGGGGGCCTGTGTGTTCGTTTGCCTTCTCTATGCCTTAAAAAAAAAAAAAAAAAAAATAATAATTTTTGGTGTTTATCTACGTATTATTAAATTTAATTTGTCTTTGAAACTGTGTTTTAATATAAATTAATTTCTTGAATCAAGTTATTTTTATTCTTACTACTCATTTTGCGACTTGCGTCATGAAACAAACTTGGAAAACTGGAAGAAGTTCTTAAGCAACTTGATTTTTTTTATTTTTCATTATAGATTTCCTTTTTAGTAACTACCCTGGAAATATTTACCCCACTTACATTGCAAGCACTGTACTTATTATTCTCAACATGGCTTGAAATAAACTTCCTACCACATTAACAGAATGTAAAGGATGTCTTGATTTTTTTGGGTGCAGACTCGTGGTCACCCCAGTGCCTTTCGACGGAGCCCTGCCTATGGCAGGGCTCCTATTTCTGAGCGATTTGCCCTTCGGGCATCTTAAGATACCTAACGAACCTAACCTACCTACTTTTGCGGAATAAAAATTATTTCTGACGAATAACCGACTAAAGCGAATAGCACTGGGGTGACAAACTGGTGTGACCACGAGTCATCCGCTATTTTTTTGACAAGTCGCCTCGGGTGCTTATCAATAGACCCCGTTATCAAGCGGACAGTTTGATGGCTACCTAAGAGCCCGTCCACACGACGTCCAGTTTAGTCCAGGATCTACTAACTCTCGGATCCTGCAAAACCGGATAGTGTAATCACATGGCTGCCCGGTTTTGTAGCTCCTGTAAAACCGGAGCGCGTGTGAACACACAATCTTTTCAACACGCATTTTATCAGACAACCGGACCGATTTGTAGTTGCAAAATCGGATGACTCATTCTGCAGGATCAGTTTAGGGCTGCGTTTCCGCCGGAGATGTGTTTGTCATGAACCAATAGAAACACTTCATTTACCTATCCTATCCTCGCTGGTGGAAACAGCTCAGCGGAGCGAGGTTTTTGTACATACAAAAGAAGGGAAATTGTGTGCGAGGAATGTGTTGTGAGGGATGTGCTCCCGCCTCACCGCAACCCGCGCGCATATTCAAAAAGAGCCCGATACACATCTTCACTACGCATCCTCGCTCTGCTCAGGGTAATGATTCTGTAAACAACGCCGGTCGTGCGGACTGTCGAGTGATATCCAAGCGGCGAGATTAAGTAGTCCCGTCAGAGTGAACAAAATACGTTGTAGCGAGAGCTTTCTCAATTAGGCAGACTTATGTACCAGACTCATGTTACTTACATATCAAGCTGTGGCTTTAGTTTACAAGGTAAATCAATATAGGTTTTAACGTGTTTTCGTATTGTCAACATTTTGATACCTCATATTTACCTGACAGTAATGGCGGCCGAGTAAAAAACGATAACATAACACTTCAAAAGCAATCTAGTTTTACCATGTAGGATCAGGCCCTGTCAGTATCATGGAACTAGGTCAAATGCTCGTTTCCAACAGTAAACAGTCTTTTGTTTGCTATATGACTGTAATTAAAAAGTTATTTAGCATGTGTGCGTAAACGTAGTTTAATATTGAAGATACAGGGTGTTTCCGGGTCATGGTTAGACTGTTTTTTTCTTTGTTTTTGTTTGGCTAGAGCTTAGTTTAGGACTTGGTCAATTTGTGTGAGATTGTGCTGATATATTTATTTACATATGTTTTCCTTATGTGGAAAGTTCACACAATGAGTATGGTTTCTTATACTTCTACCTAAAATAGGAGGATAAGAAAAGAAAACTCATTCTTCGAAATCATTGCGATATCGTCAGTGAAACTGCAAAACCACGTGTCATTTTTAATAAGGAGCAAAATGCACCTTTTTGATAAGACTGTAAGGGTTATCTTGCTCTATCATAAATTTGTTAGTTACGCGTTTTTGCAGTATCACTGACAATATCCACAAACCCTCTTATTCAGAAACTTATAATAGCTACAGTATGTTTAAAAAATGCACCTTTTTTTTAAAGAAGAAGAAATAAACATATAATTAAATAAATACTTTATTTTACAGACTTGAATACACTTCGACCGTTTAGGATCTTTTGTGCAATTACCCTTCACACTCAGCTTTTCGAATGTGCAGGTTTCCTCACGATCTTTTTCCTTAACCGTAAACGCATCGGGTTACGTACTTGAGTTAGAAAAACTCATTAGTACTTGGTGACCGCGCGGGTTCGAACTCGGTACCTTACAATCACGAGTTAACCCTTTAAGCCACTAGAACACCGACATTCAAATGGACTTAAATTACAAAATTGTGCTATTAGGCTTGTACAACGGGTACTAGACAACATACAAAATACTATGACGAATACATACATGAATACATAGTACGTAATCCGACACGACCCCAATTAGTATAAGTAGTTTTAGAAAATAATAATTATTAGATATTAATATGTTGTATTGTGTTGTATAGCTGCTCTCTATCCTATGTTGCTGTGCCCTTGCAGGGCGTCACATGCAAACCTCCCATTATCTACCACCTATATATATATATTATGTTAATGTGACATGCAATAAAATATTTGAATTTGAATTTGAATTTGAATTTAAATATCCAAGACTTAGGACCAAATACCCCCGCTTATTACACAAATATTGGGTCCTTACCTATGAAATTGGCGTTTGTCTTACGTGTTTTATTTCGTAAGTAATTTATTCACTTCAATTTTAACATCCAAATTATTGTTAAATTTCATTAATACACTATATTACAAAGGTTTTAGATACAAATAATATTGTGAAATTTCTTACTTAATGTTTAAAATTAAAATGTGAACTCAACTTAGACGACGCGCTGGCCTAGTTTGTTGTGACCCTGCCTACGAAGCTAGCGGTCCTGGGTTCAAATCCCGGTAAGGCCAGATATTTGTGTGATGAGCGCGAATATTTGTTCCTGAGTCATGGATGTTTTCTATATATGTAAGTATATATTTCTCGTATATAAGTATTTATATCGTTGTCTTGTACCCATAATACAAGCCTTAAGCTTCGTCAATTGGTGTGACATTGTCATTGTCCCCTGATATTTTCATGTGCTGCGAGTTCAAGTGTTTCAATTACACAGAGTTTTATGAAGCTAACTATTTTCAAGTAATTAAGGTATGTATAATATAGCTCAGAAGTGGCCAATATTCCTGACAGAATTTTGTTTGGTTTGCATTTGACCTTACTAAATTAGCCGCGAAATTAAATGTATGAAAACCACCGTTTTCATAAAATTCTCCATATAAAACGCAAATTTCATAGGTAAGGACCTTTAAGGATATTTAACTACCCTTCTGTGTATCCAATCTAGGATCGCTTAAGTACTATTGTTACATAAACACTGTTTTCATTTAGACTAGTATAAAGCACGAACAAACTTTTTCCATTTATAACAATTATCATCAAATACGCATCGTTATTTAATTACGTATTCGTAACACTTAAATCCCGGTTCCCTCCATCTTCATAATTTTGGCATAAAACCAACTTTGCCATAAAATTAATTATAATTTCAATTAAGCTCTCAGTAATTTGCTTACAGTACAGCGATCGAACGAGGGTTTGGCGATGACCATTTTTAAGCCCAAAACATGCTTATCATAATTTTGTTCAATATAAAATCGGTACATAATGGTACATTACTGCAGAGGACGTGATGAAAGGCATTTAAGGACGAGTTTGGGGTAGACGGCCGAGTCATAACGAGGCCGGATAGAACGAGTCCTTCAATCCCTGTTCCGGCCGAGGATTGTATAGTGCTTTTCTCAGGCAATGTGTGGAAATATTAAAAGTACATTAATGCAATCTTACCGTGGCAATCTTAAGACTGCAATCTTACAATGGAAATTTCAAAACTGCAATCTTACGATCGCAATCTCGAGAATGCAATCTTGCGATGGCAATCTCAAGACTGCAATCTTACGATGGCTATCTTGAGACCGCAATCTTACGATGGCTATCTTAAGACCGCAATCTTACGATGGCTATCTTAAGACTGCAATCTTACGATGGCTATCTTAAGACCGCAATCTTACGATGGCTATCTTAAGACCGCAATCTTAGTGATGTATGGAGCCACAAACAAGAAACTTTATGTCTTCAATTCGTGACATTAACGCATACATTTCCGAGCATGTTTGAGAAAAATAGTTTAAAGAGACAATCGGGTAAAATAAATGCCTATGCCTCTTAAGTCTTCTCGTAACCACGGTCGTTGTAATTCGATCGAAACGTCGAGATAATTACTAATAAGGATTATTTTACGTGACCACGAATATGTGTAATTGTCACGGTATTGAAGGACAATAATTATAATATGTACAATGTCTGCACATGCAATGTTTACATTGACACTACGACCTTTTTTTTGCCATTTCATCCAACAATAGTTACATGTATCTAAAAGTGGTGTATCAGCCAATAATTCCGTCTTGTTTGTGCTTTAAATATAAAAAATGTATGCAAGCAAGCGATATGCTGTCCTAAACGCTACATGTATAAGTAGGTATATTCATACGGGTACACTTCATAATTACGAAGAAACATAATTCCGAACACCATTTTTTGATAGAAGGCTTAACAATTTTGCTCTGGATGATAAATCAAACCTAACCTAATCTACCTATTGCAATTAAATTATGTATTTAATCTAAAATAGCTCCAACCTAACATAGCAGAAAAACGAAAATTCGGACAAATGAATGTTCGGAATTTTAACGTGTTCCCATAATCATACCTTCTAGTGACCATGCATCTATCAAGTTTCCCTCGGGAACTATTAAACTTCCCGAGATAAAAAAAACCCTGTTTTAATGCAGTTCTCAAACTACTGAAGAGAAGTGTGATGAAGGGTCCAAGTTTGAAACATCCTTACAAAGTGTCACATAAATCATGTTAGCAGAATAGGTTCAGTTAAAGTACGTTAAAGTTAGTTCTTATGATGGGATATGGGCAAATATAGCCTTTTTTTGCGGCCACTAATGATTTCGTTTCAATGGTTTAGAGGATTGTATCGAGGATTTAAGTTTTAAGAGATACGCCCAAGTATCAATAGGGTAAAGTCACCATAATGTACAGCCAGTGACCAGTAGTTGCCCTTATATGAGTGCGAAGAGTGGAAAATATATCTATCGTACTCTTCCTACTCATACATAGTATAGGCCGAGGCTGACTACAGGTCTCTGGCTGACCACTGGTGATTTTACTCTATATAAACACATTTTTTATTATCTCGATTCACTTAAGAGGTTACCTATCTTAAGTTCGAAAAACTTTTATCCGTGGTTTTGTTGGATTTTTTTATCTCCGGAACCGTTTAATTTTCCTGGATTACACCAACGTAATCTACAGGTTCTGTAGGCATATTTTAAACCTATTAAAAAGTTAATCTACTCATTTTCGAACTAATGGAAATTTCGATCAAACGAAACAGCCGACAAAAGTTTTTCGAATCATCGATAGGTTACTAGAGTATTACTATCTATTCGTATCTATCATAAATATCATAAATATACCACATATACGAATAACCGCTCACTTAACAACTACAACTTATTTACAAATGCCAACACTTTTGCGCACCCTCTATCATGTCAGTTAATTTTGAATTTAGAATGATCGTGTTCAAACTCTACTAACGGGCGAAACTTACAAGCTTCCACATTCCCTTGCTGTACATTGTACATCAAACGTAATGACAAATAAAACAAACAAGGATATGCGTGCATCGTCTCGAAAATAATTCATCGCTTGAAACGAGGTCACTGTCCGACGTGAAGTTGGAGCGTGCGCGCGCCACCCGCCTGAAGCTAGCGTCTTGCGCGCGCCGCCAGACCGCCCCGACGCCTTCGACCAAAACCTCCTCGAGAAAAATAAAAATTAAAAAATTAAACCGAATCAAGGCGTGTTCTAAATTCAAATTTGAACCTTTGCGTTCTTTTTAATCACAATGGCGACGGGCATATACAGGCTGAGTGATTGTAGGAGCTTGTGATATACGCAATATGTTAGGGTTGAGAGTGAACGGGACGTAAAGTGTTTCGTATTTTTTTTCGATTGTGTTGTTGTGTACATGTTATAGTGCTGTGACTAAAACTGTATCGCACGAGACCCTATGTAAGTATTAAAAAATATATTATAATAATATATTAGCAAATAATATAGGTGATATATTTTTTCTTGTCATTTAATTAAAATTTGCAGTTTTTCGTATTAAGTTTTAAATTAGAAGGAAAAAAAAAATTCTTAGGACGTTTTTATACTTGTTATAGTGTATGACAGAGCGTAAGTATATGCAATAAATATGTAACTATGTTGTGTAGATAAAGCTAAGGTTATATTATATTATAGGTGATTGGCTAGTTTTTTCTTAATTAACAGAATATATTAAACGGGATCTAACCAAAACAAAATAGCTACGTTTTAACATGATAGGTGTACCTATTTTAATTAGTAAAAAGCTATTTGTTAGACAGCACATTACAGATAAACGATACTAATTAAAAACGCACCCTAATCTCCATTTAATTCATTAAATAAATCAAACAACACGCAATGTGACGTCGTAATTAATTAAGGCTTGATTCTTTTCTTACACAGGGTGTCAAAAAATGCAACAATTTAAACGAGTTTATCGTAAATATCTTTGACAAGTTAATATTCATTTTGTTATAATATTATGAATCTAAATGTATAAAGCGTCAGAATCAGAAATGTACCTATGTCTACAAAGTGATTTAATTTTCTGAATCTGATTTTATTAAATTTACATAGACCTCAAACAGCAGGTTTAATATTGTTATAGAGACTGACGTTACTTTATTAACGCACACTTCAAAAACACTCAAAAACTAAACCACTATATAAATCCTTATATTTTGCATATTTGAGAATACTTTTACAGAGTTTGTTCATTGAACATTTGTTCATTGGTTAAACACAATCAATAAAATGGTAGTAAAGGACAGCAGTACTTAAAGGTTCTACATAGATAGACTACCCATCGTTCATTCGGGTGACTTAGCGGCGACCCGACGTGCAAGCTACAAAAATGTAGCGCCAAAAGATGCGACGCACTTTTATATTATTTATTACCAACTGCTTACAATATTTATAAATATTATACCATTTACACGATTAGTATATAAAGTCGAGCATATCTCTCGAGGAATCTCTTTCAGTTAACCTTAAGAACTAAATACGATAAAATGTATTTACTAATTTTCTAGTACCACTCTGTATCATGTGTATACATATGCCACAAAGCTAGTTTCTTGCGGCGTTTCTTCTCAGCAGTGTCTCCTCTTGGGAAGCGCTGGTAGATTCTTGACGTGTAAAAGTGCCCGTGCGGCCTACTTACTGAATAAATATATTTTATCCTTTATCTTTTAATTACGTTATAACATACGGGCCTAATACCTCAAGGTATACTTTACGAGTCAACTTTTAGACCAATAAAAAAAAGTTAAGGATGGGGTAAATAATATTACAAATATAGAACAATGTAATACAATTAAATTTACAATACTTACAATAGTCTGCCTTTTGTACCCTTTTAAAATTCATTCAGACTAGGTTTCGTAGAATATGTCTTAATAATTGAAGAAAGGAAATAAACGAACCGAAGAAATTATCTTAAAATAGACTCAAATAAGCACATAAAATAAAATAAACAGCAGAAAAAAGAATTAAACCAATGACACCTAAATGTATCGCGTGGGCGTTATCCGTGTGAAGCTTCTAAAAACGCCGCCACCACAGGCGTTTACTGCTCGTTCAGAACTTTGTATGTATTATCGTAGAATGACGTATTTAATCGGGAATTGTAAAAATACAAAGAATAAATAAACAATTAATTTTACA
Source organism: Acleris laterana (assembly GCA_963966035.1). Classification (NCBI taxonomy): domain Eukaryota; kingdom Metazoa; phylum Arthropoda; class Insecta; order Lepidoptera; family Tortricidae; genus Acleris; species Acleris laterana. The sequence goes on from OZ014462.1 coordinate 1,519,205, forward strand.
ATTAAGTTATAATTATTTTGCCTATGAATTTAGATGTATAACCGCCTGTGTCACAATCGATAAGTGAAGCATATTTGACACGTAAATTTAGCCCTTTCGCTTTCTTGCACTTAAAAATAGACAAGGACGATTGTGAATTAGGTCCTAAGTGTTTTATCGTAATTAGTGTTTTCGTTCTGATCAGTCTTTAAACAAAGTCAAACACCATGTATATACGTTTCAGTCTCTGTGAGACACTGTAGAACCCTCTAGAGGAAATTTTACAATAGCTTAGTAATTATTTTGTACATTTATTTTGATTTATTATTTATGTGTCTTATATCTAATTCGGTCGAATGGTCGAGAACGTCATACACACATAAATACATACATACATACATTAAATCACGCCAGTTTCCCAGAGGGGTACGCAGAGATCAGTTCTTTCCACCTGCTACGATCCTGACAAATCTCTTTCGCCATACCATACTTATATAGAGAAAAAAACTTAAATACTTAGAAAACACCCAAGACTGAGAAACAATGACACAAATAATAGCTCTTACCGGGACTTGAACCTGGCACCACTAGCTTCAAAGGCAGGGTTACCGACTAGGGTAACCATGTCATGAATATTTTCCATTCATGAGTAATCCGACACAAATCCCTTAATAGATGTTGCATGAGACCGAAAGTAAAAGAAAGGGAAGTTGGAAGTTCCCGTTTATTGGCCATTAGGTTCCCCCGGGACAGGTTCTGCGATGTTATCCTGGTAATCCGGGGAACGATTCTAAATCCATTTATTTAGAAAGGTTAAATTTAAATTGCTGAGAATAAATACATTACATGTTAGAAGTATAATAATTTCATCAACCTGTATTAGGCTTGTTTGAATTAAATTTTACATCCTTTATACAATTGCGTATACCAAAAGAGCGCCAACGGGACTCTATTACTATAAGCCTCTGCTATTCATCCGTTTGTATCTCATGCACTGTAATAAAATAATTACTTAATTAATTAATGATTAAAGTATACAAGAATGGTATGAAATAAAAACTAAAGTGGCTGCGTGCAGAGTTAGGTAAAACATGCGACCCAGTTCAAAATACCTGCACAACTTAGTATGACCAGTTCGTCAGTAAAATAACAAGTTCAAAATCGACGTTCAAATTTTCTTTCTTGTTCTCGTTTGTAAAAAGTCTGAAAGAGTTTACTGATCTCTATGAACACGCTTGCGTCGAATATTTTCTAAAAAAAAAGGAATACTCTAACATAATTGGCTAAACTATTCCACCAGCACGATTCAAACTCAGCAAAGAGTCGAGGAATATTTTACTAAGGTTTTTTTCTGATATTGTCTTTGAATAAATGACGGGGCAATTCATCCTTAAAACATATAATTATTTTGCAAGGCGAATGCAGAAACTTTCAATAATTATTTTCATTATTTTTGACCAATTTTCCATCCTTATGCAAAACCTTTACGTTTATAAGATTATTACAATTTCGACGCCCCCTCTCGTATGTGTTTAATACATAGCACCCTGTAAGTATAAAACATTGGAAACAGAACTTGATGTAAACACCACATACAGCATTTAATACCGACCGTCTTTATACTGGCGCAGAATATATCCTTAAATAGACTTAAATAATAAAACGATTAAACAAACCAATCCTAAATATGTTTAACGTACTCTCAAAACTCACAGGTCGATTTTGGAAACGCAAAACCTTGAAATAATGAAATAAATCCCCCCCAACTCCAAGTTTTAGATGTGACGATTTTACCATTTCACTTTTCGCGAGTTCAATTAGCTTAATTGCATCCACCAATTACGTTACACCCTGTATATTATTAATATTCATTATATTTTTAAAACCGTTATTTTGCGTAAAAACCTATAGCTTTTTAGATAATGAAATGAAGTATTCATACAGAGACTTACTTCTGAGGAATCACTTTACAGAATTGCTGAAACACATCTTCGTCTGAATATTGACGTATTATTTATTTGACATGAAATGTATCCTTGTTGTCTTAGGCAGCAAACTTCCATAATGAAATTGTATCATACATTTACAGACATAATTAAACTTAATTATCAATCTAGTCTTTAACTAGAATGCTGTACTTATGATTTTCTAGACGCTACTAATATTTATTTTAAAAAAAATTAAGCAAATAAAGATCATTTATTTTATTCAAAACCTTAACTTTAGCTCACTTAATGTTTACAGAAAAAAAAATACGATTTAGCGACAAACAGCGGATTTTTTGATATCACCTCTATAATTTCAATGCAAACAATGGACACCCCTTAAATTACAACCCACGCTTTCTCAAGTTGCACTGAGCTGTATAAAACGTAAAATAAAGCAGAAACAAAAACAAGCCGTTTTAAAAATACAGGGTGTTCAATTAGAAAGAGAATCCCAGACATTTATGAGCCAGCGGAGACAGACGTTGTTAATACAGACATCTGAACCCGCTCCCTACATTGTAGCCTAAGAGCTAGCACTTGGATATTATTTTATTGTTTTCAACTTATTCTAAGCTTTCGTGCCTTTCACTAATTTGTCAGTTGAAAACAGATGTTATCGAACTTTTAGTACGATCGGCCAAGGAAGTGGTCTACCAGTTTTGATAAAAGTTTCTGTGAGATTTAATTATCGCTAAGGTTGACACTTATCACTGTCACAATATATTTAATCCAACTGGTCGTAACATGACGTGCGAATGAACTTCAACCGTAGGGTGGTAGAGCACAGTTTTAGCCGACTCATTGTGTCAAGACCCGTTTTTATTGTAAATATTGTGCTAAGTTTTCCCTAAATCCTAACTAAAAAAATAATAAAGAACCAACGACCAACGAACTTCGTTTTAAAAACATTTTTAAAACATAAATCTAAATATAATCTTTATTTGCTAAAATCTCTTTTAGTAATTTTCTGCCACTTGGACATTGCTAGATACTATAATTATTGAACTGTCATTCTTTTGTCACCGACTCTTGGCCTGCAATGTTGTCTGTGAGGTGTTTTTTCGTGCGTAATAAAGGGCGGCTCCGATATTCAGGCTTATTGAAAGAGAATTGGTATTCATGTCGGGAGATAAATTAAAGGTAGTCTTTGTCTTTATATTATTCGATTTATCTGAGATCCAAATCTTTATAAATTATAAGAAAATAGGTGATTTTGCCTTTATGTTGAACAGAAAATGTAAATCATCGACTCATCGTTCATACATTTTAACAAATACAAATTTTATTAGCCGGGTGTAAATTGTGTAATTTGTTAAATTTACCTCGAAGTTTCGGCTGTTTTAGTTCCAACAGCCAACATGATCAGAACGTTAAGCTAAATTAGAATATACTTACGTAAAAAAAGTACATATTACAAATTTATAAATATTTTGTTATGATAGTGAAATACCAATCGGAATTAATAAAGACCAAAGTGACCAAACATACTTAATTAAATTTGCGACTTTTGGAGTAGGTAGTCCCTGGGGTAATGGAATGAACGTAACTACCTTTAACATTATTATGTACATTATCGTATATTCACAACTCGTAAAAACTTCATCAACCTGTATATTTAACTAGCACAGGGCCATATTCACTACTCGTAAAAATTTCATCAACCTGTATATTCAACTAGCACATGAAGATTATAGGCAGTAAAAACCATATCGTCTTTGACCGGTTATCGTATGTCATCGTATGGATAGCTCTTATTTACTTGACAGTAATGGCGGCTAAGTTCAAAGCAATACCATAACAAGTCAAATGCGATATGGTTTTTACCGCCGGGAATAAAGGCCCTACCCGCTTGATAACAGGTCTATTAGGGCCACTTGCACCAAAAAACTTACGCGAGGTTAAGACTCGAGTTAAAAATGACAGTTTATGTATGAATCTGACGTTTACTAACTCGAGTTAGTGTTACCCAGTTAACCCATTGTTAGACTTGACAGAAGCCCGTGGAGCTAACCTCATGTGCTTGTTCAATTTTATTGTCCTCCCGTGTGATATCCTCCTTATTTCTCTAACCAGCGATCCGCCCTCGCTTTGCTTCGATTTACGTGAGTATAATATATAGCCTCCTCGATAAATGGGCTATCTAACTGAAAGAATTTTTCAAATCGGACCAGTAGTTCCTGGTTTTAGCTCGTTCAAGCAAACAAACAAACAAACAAACTCTACAGCTTTATAATATTAGTATTTTATGGAAGATAAGCGTTATTTATTTGTTTTGCATCAGTCATTTTATGATGATCTTTTACACTGGTGCAGTCAAGGAATTTAAGTCCTAGATTACTATGGACTATGTCAAAGTGACGTAATCAATGAAGACGTGAGAGACATCTTATGATTTTATTTACAGTGTCAATTTGACATAGTCCAAAGTGCACTAGGAAAAAATCTTCCAGTGTTAGATAGCCCATTTATCGAGGAAGGGCTATATATCATACTCACATAAACCGAAGCGACGCCAGGGCAGGTCGCTAGTCTTCCATAAAACAACAAATCCTAGCATAGAGGCAATCTATCTTAGTCCGCATTTGCGGTCTTAGGATTGTAGTCCTAAGATTGTAATATTCAGAATGCAAATATCTTTGAGTAGGTATGTGCTCAACTACGCGTGAATACATTTATTTCTTATCGTATGTTAGATTCATTGTTTTATATAATGCTAGGTTAAGTTTTACAATTGTATATTTAAAAAACGACTCACTGTTGAGTTTCTTGCGGCGCTTCTTCTCAGCAGAGGTCTCTTGCGAAGCGCTGGTAGATTTTTGACATGTAAAAGTGCCCGTGCGGCCTACTTACTGAATAAACATCTTTTATCTTTTTTTATCTTTTAGTATGAATGTGGAAGAAGCGAAAGAAATTTGTCAAGATCGTAGCAAGTGGAAAGAAGTGGTATCTGCCTACCCCTCTGCGAAACAGGCGTGATTTAATGTATGTATGTATGTAATGTCTCCGAGTCGTAGATCCCACTTAGGTACCATCAGGTCACGTGTGCTCGTTCGCGTTCTTCAAAAGCTTTTAAGTCATAAAAAACTATCCGTCATTGCCCCCTTGTCCAATATTGGTTCCATTTTCAAATTTTTTCAGACGTTAGCTTTTGTAGCTTTATAGGGCAACACAAAAGTCCCCGGTCGATATTTCAAACTGCAAGTGTGTGACGGTTCGACACCTCCCACAGCCATCGTGGGCGGCCCCTTCCCACCCTTCAACTTTCGCTCTGTATATCTCTTTCGTCAATCTTCTTTCATAACCGGGGCCCCCTGGGACCACCCTGCCCAACAACTATTTAAGGAAACAGGCATACTCCACCTTACCGTCCCTATACATCCTGGAGGTGGCCAAATATGTAAGGCGTTACCTGAAACAGTTTCCAACTCACGGTACCGCCCGTGGTGCAACTACTAGGAGGCACGGGAGCTGCGCCCACCTCAGACGCGACTCGCCAAATCAAAAAAAATGCCTGCATAAAGTGGGGCCCAGGATATACAACGGGTTGCCCATAGAATTAAAAAACGCCTGTAGCGACTCAGCGTTCACTAATAAACTCAAAGCCAAACTGGCATCTGACGCCTGGTACTCCATTGATGCCTTGTTCGAGTGATTGACATTCCGTAGTAGTAACTGGTTCGCAGACCTTCAAAAATAATAATAATTATGTAAAAAAATGATTACAATGTATATCTACCTATGTACAACGTGCACGATAGTAATAAAATATACATACATACATAAACTCACGCCTTTATTCCCAGAGTGGGGTAGGCAGAGGTACAGAATTTCCAACAACTATGAAAACTTTTTGATAATTCTGTAACCACATTTTGCACACTTAGGCGAAGATGTTTACCAGTGTATTAGTGACAGGTTGCAAGCCCATCGCCTAACAGTACTACACGCCTTTATTACCTTAGTCGGTTTTTACGACATCCACGGCAATAAAAACCTAATAATAATAAATAAGTACAGTCAACCAATTTGATTCCTAGGCCATTATAGACTTTGTCAAAGTGACGTTGTAAACCAAATCATAGGGAGTCTCTTACGTTTTGGTTGACAACGTCACTTTAACATAGTCCAAAGTGGCCTAGAAATCAAATTGGTTGACTGTAACTAATATACATTATGAATTTATGAATAAGAATTGACATGTAAAAAATTATATTTTACCAATAAACGATTGAATTGAATTGAATTGAATCCATCCTTTCCAAATGAACGAACCATCAAAGCATGCCCTTTTCAATCTTAGTCACTACATCTTCTTTAAATAGTCCACATTTCAATACCTATATGTACATAACAATTATAAAACTTAAAACTAACACCGCAGGTGATAGAACAGCGTGGTCCTGTTTTGCCAAAATAAGCGTAATGACCACTGCCTGTAGACATAAGAGTCACATTCCTGTTGATGCATACTTGAAACAATTAAATAAAAACTAAAATTTCCAGACAGAAAAAAGAAACGAGCAAATCTTAAATATTACTAAAAATACAGTAATTGTGAGTCAGGGGTGTGTGGTGACGATGGTTTGAGTAGTCTACGTCGCAGAACTGACAAAGAATTGAGGTAAATGTCCATGCAACGGGCATCATTGTATTGCTTCTGCAATCGGTAGAGAGGCAAGGATTTTCCTAGCTTAGTCCTGGTACGATCAAGGCGGAAGAACGTGAGACGACAGGTCCGTGTATTCTGTGGGGCAAGACAAGTTGCCATCGTTCACGAACGCTAGCGTTAGGCGATCACTTTGGTGATCACCTGTCACTTGGCGCTGTCAAAATTAAATAGGCTAGACAAGTTGCCATCGAATGTAACGCTAGCGTTAGGCGATCACTGCGTTGGCAAAAATGAAAAATCTAGCCAAGTTGTATGCCCACGATGAATACAACCTCGCTCGGCTGTCTAGTTTTATTTTTCTAAAAATGATAAATTTGTCCATACTTTTCGACCTTAAAAGTCAAGTTGACGCTGTCGCAGATGTGCATTGGAAATAAACATATTTAGGTACGTAGGGACAGCAAAATTAAGACAACGCAGCATAGACGGCTCTTGAACAACTCCATAAATTATTTTGTAGAGGAGTGCTATATCAAGATAAATACGTCGATTTTACATCACAGATGTTTTTTTTTGTTAAAATTGTTATTTTAAGCGAAAAGGGAGTGTTTTGAGGTTATAAAAGTGTTTATTAAATAAGACAATATCTATTGGAATAGACTTTAGAGCGCCGTTATCAGTATAGTTGCCGCAGCTTGGAATTCAGGTCTGTTACCACTACCGCACCGAGTCTCATGAGGCTTCCTACGTGGTTTGCTGTGCTGCACCAATGTGAGTCCCTATTTGTTAGTCTATGGTGCTCTTAGGACGCTTATAACGGACATATATAACTTTTATTTGATGCGAATTGCCATCAAAATGTTAAACTGGTACGGACGGCAAAGAAAGTGGTCTACCAGTTTAGACAAAAGTTTCTGTGAGATCTTATCACTAAGGATATATGTCACTGTCATTACCTTATTGCAAGGTAAAATCGAATCGCACTCGCAATCTCAATTGTTTTCAAAGCGGAACAATTGTTTTCAATTTGTATGGAGACAAGCCTTCGATTTTCAAAATGAAAACAAATGCGATTGCATGTGCGTTAACCAATAGTCCCTCAGGTTTTATCATGACGTCTAAATGAACGCTTAGGTTTCAATAAATCTAAATTGCATAATGCCTTATTCTCTAATTTGACGAAATTTTGAAATGATGAAATTTTGAAATGATGGTCCCTGTAAAACCTTAATATCAAAATGGCTCACTCTTAAAATGATGGAAAGTCATAATGACTTTGACCTAAAAACTTTAATTCCTTAAATACCTAAATATTGAAATATACATTTCTTTCGAATACCGAATCATAGATACGTCAAACTTTCAAAATAACTGAAGCCGAAAACACCGGAATGGCAAAATGTCATAGTCATAGTCTCAAAATGCCTAAATTCGTTTTCACTTCTTTCAAGTGGCCAGTACTTAAGAAAGATAGTAGGTATATAATGCATGAAGGTTAGGTAAAACTTTTTCAATTTTAGGTATTTTGGTATTTGGTTGTTTTGAAATTATGATCTTTTGAGATAAAGGTGTTGTGAAGTTTGGTCGTTATAAGACATTTTAAAATTCAGCCATATTGAGAATCCGGTGTTATGTGAAAAAATTTTAGGTATTCTGGGATTTAGGTATTTTGACACTTAGTCCTTTTGAGATCAAGGAGTAAAGGTAAAAAGGTAAAACGAAATTAAGCCGTAATGAAACCAAAGCAAATGAACTTCATACGTAGGGTGATAGACCACATTTTTGGCTGACTGTACGCAGTACATAGTCAATGAACTCTGTAATTACATTACATTACGTTAGCAGGTACAAAAACCTCTCCCGGGTCCTCAGCGTTAATAATTGAACCGGTGATTAGTCCGCGTCCACATTAGTATTATAATTAACTTTTATGGGACGGAAAACGGGAAGGGATGGAGCATTAAGTAAGGTTGGTTTTAGCAATTTTTTGGACGTGTGCAGAGCCCTAATATTGCGTTTATCGCGTGACAAAGTTTGGATAAAGCTACCGTCACCTTCTGACACGTTAATAAGTACGAGAGTGACGGATGCTTTTTGCACATTTGACACGCAATATAGACGCAGCCATACAGCGCAGGTTTATTCCATAAAAGAGGTCACCAAAAGTGAACTGAAAATTAAAATCAATCGATACCAATGATGAGCATTTTAAAATTTTAAAAATTCTCACTAACTTAGGCTAAGAAATTATAACTAACTTAACAGTATAGTATTGTATTGTATGATCCCAGTTGGTCGAAATAAATGTTTTGAATTTGAATTTGAATTTAAACTGTTAAATAGACAGCGATTGGACAGAATGCTCCGATGTTTACTGTGACGTCATGTAACAGGTCGGCCATAAAAACTCCATGTTAAATTCTTTCTTTGTTATTTTTACAGCTATTCTAAAAAAAACCTTAACCGTTTTTTACATGAATAAGCTTTTAAGGATGTGAATACAACTCATGAATATTGTCTATTTCATACGCGCTGAATTAAATTCTTGCTACTCCCCCTATTTATTCTTGATCGGGAGTAAATTTTTGAATTTTTTTTTTCTTACTCTCCCCCAGAGTATTCAAGAATATCCTCTCCGAATTTCAACTACAGATGTAGTGAATAATCCTTTCCCATCGTTTTTGGTCGGATAACTTCGTATCTATCTTGCTTTCTCAGTTGGCATATTGATGGTTCCTGAAGCTAATTGAGAAAGCTAGATAAATACGAACATATCCGACAAAAAACTATGGAAAAGGATTATTTACTACAGCTGTACCTAGATTTAGCTGTTTAGGCTGTGTATAATCATTCAGTCCGTCAGTCACGGAATAGATTCAATCTCACACAAATTGACCTAGTTCCAAACTAAGCTTTAGGCTTGTACAGTCAACAGCATAAATAAGTGATCATTTATGTACCTTGTCACTTTAACGTCGTGTTTGAAATGTTATACAAAATTGTTAAACGATTGAAAGCGACAAGGTACATAAATGATCACTTATTTATGCTGTTGACTGTACTATACAACGGTAAATAAACATTTATATCGCTCATTGAATACAAAACTGACACATTCCAAAATAATTTGGTCTTGCATTAAAAATCTTATACGAATAGCTTCTAATTTTAAAATGCAACACTGACTCATTTTGAAATGTGTCCGTTTTGTATTCAATTAACGATATGTAGAGTAATAAGTACTTATATACAGGACTAGCAGACCCGTGACCACTTCGTTGGTTTGCTATTTTACGCGGTTTAGATTTTTCATACAAAAGGATTTTCCCGCTAATTCCCGTTCCCGTGAGAATTTCGGGAATTCCTTTCTTAGTGCACCTCTACGGTACCTAAGCTACGTCCTTTCCAAATTTCAAGTGCCTACGTTTAGCCGTTTAGGCTGTGCGTTGATATGTCAGTCAGTCAGTCAGTTTCTCCTTTTATATATTTAGATGAATGGATATTCGTAAAATCATAAAGATTGTTTCTCCATACTATGCATTTCTCTATGTAGGATGTTTATCAAGTACCCATAATACAATTTGTGTGCTAAAACCAACACGGGGCCACCTACTCATAGTGAGGAGAAGCAAAGTTTACGTGTTTACTTAAAAACTTGATTACAAAAAAACAGTTAAATAGGATTAAAAACTTCGCTGAGTCGTAATTATTCTAATAATGTTAGATAATAAAACATGCAATTAAGCATGTTTCGTGACAAAACATGAGGGCGAATTACCAAAATTCAGATTAAAATGTAACTAGTATTTTTCGGCGAGGGTACAGTCACGAGATTTAATTTGGTACCCACCTTAGGTCCAAAGTCAATCTGACATTTTACAACAATAAGGTTGAGTTTCCTAAAAGTTACAAATGACTTGATGTCTCTAATGACATTGACGACTTCAAGCATACTTTTCTTGAAATGGGTCCCAAATTAATGCTCTTGACCGTACTATAATGACCTAATTAGCTCCAAATGAGCTATACTATGCCACCATAAGTACTGTATCGAATATCCAGTCAAGATTAAAAAACAAGCGTTCGCGTTTATCACATAACTTTTTACCCATTTTGGGAATTGAAGCCGGGTCCGCTAGCTTCGTAATCAGGGTCATTACCAACTAAGCTACACGTGTCGTCAATAGAGAGATAAGCCGTAAGGGCCTATTACCCCCGATGCAGATGAGGTGATCTCACCGCCCTCGATGAGCGATGCGCTGTTTTATTCCACTGCTGAGTGCAATAAAGCTCTCTATTCACGTGCTGCAACCAGGTCACGGGGACACACGGCGTCATGCACCGCTCTCGACTGCTAAAAAAGGTACTGTTTCTGACTTGTATTTATATTTTTTCCAAAAAACAACAAATAACATTTTCACGCCACTGCTCGGAAATATGGCCAAAGAAGGATCGAAATCAGAATAGAAAGTTGCTCTTAGTAGTACAACACAAAAACAGTCCAACAATGTTGAGTTGCAAAGTAAAATGGAGTGTTTTTAGACCAGTTTACTTTCTACTCTGCTATTGGTCGGTTATTTATGACATTAGTAACTCGTTCGGAAATAAATAAAAAAATGTTTGACAAATATGACATTAGAACGTTTAATTAAAAAATTAAAACGTCAAATCCGCTCAGTGAAAGTGTATTTTTGCGATTGTAAACGTGTTTTTATGTAAGTTTTTAAGGCGTACGTGAAAAACGCCTTTGCATCTTTAAATAAGGTAAAAATTAAAAAAGTTAAAAAGGCGGGAATGAAAATTACTTCTGTTCTTTTAATTGGAAACAAACGCTAAACTTTTGAACTTTTGATTGGAAGATACCGATACCGATACCGATACCGGCCGAAATGACACAAAATACTAATATAAATGTTCCGGGAAAAAACATTTCCTTGTCATTCAGCAACTGTCCTAATGCTAATATCAATATTACTTTTAATTAAACTGTGTATTATGTCCTAACCTGTTTTATTTCCTTACATTAGGCGTGAAAAGCACATAGTATTGCCTCGGTAGAAAGTGCAATAGATGGACTCGTATCTTCGCGGTCCTCACCTGCGGCTCGGCCCGCGAACTAACTCGTCCATCTATTGCTTACTTTCTGTACCTGGGCTACAATGTACTATTAAATTCTATTTCTATTATATTGATCATCGTCTCCATCTTTTAGATAAGACTAAGAAGTAATTAAAAATGCAACAGTAGAAAAATATAAAATGTTTTTGACGAATTGGGCGTATATTCTGATGCCGTTTTAGGATATTTTTTTCTGGCATAGAGAAGACAAACGAGCACACAGGACACCTGATGGTAAGTGGAAACTGTGACCCATAGACATTCGCATTCACAAGACTGCGATGCAATCCTAAGACTGCAAATGCGTTGCCAACTGAGGACTAAGATGGAATGCCTCTATGCTAGTCATTTCACCGGCTGTCTTATCCCCAAACCGGAACACAACAATGCCAACACTGCTGTTTGGCGGTAGGTTAATGGATAAGATGGTGGTAGCGATCCGGACGGACCCTGCACCCGCAAACAGGATATTAGATGTCCAGTAAGCTTAGATACCTAACCAAAAAAGAAAATATGACCACGAAAGTGATTCGAAACAAACGCCCAAATGATGACCCAACTAGGCTTCATTTTAAGTTGATAGCTTCTATACTTTCAGGGAAAAACTGGTGTGACATTAACACATACCTACACCGAAGTATCACCCATATAAGTGTTCCTTATTTACCATTTTAGTACCGAACCTTAAAAAAGGCCTATCACCAAGGTTTTTTGAGTAGGTATACTCCCGTGAAAGTAGAAATTGGTTTTATTTATTTATTTAAACTTCTTTGCACAAAATACAACAAAGTACAAATGGCGGACTTAATGCCCAATGGCATTCTCTACCAGTCAACCAGTAGGCAAAACAGAAAAAAAAACTGAGGTCGGTGCGAAGAAAAAAGCGTTGAAAAAAACTGTTTCAATAAAATATATACAAGATACGGGTGTATAAAATATAAATATACGTAAATACAGATGACTAATAGGCATTTACTCATACTTGAATAAATATATTAATATATATAATATATAATATATATAAACAGATAAGGCGATGTGTGTTAAATCGATTTACGACTGCGCTTGTTCCAGCAGATGCTTATGAAGCATCCGCTTGAAAGCTAACTTGCTTGGGGCTTGTCTGATGCTCAGTGGGAGCTCGTTCCAGAGACAGATGGCCTTAAGGGCAAACGAATTAGACATAAAACCAGTATGGTGGGGAGGAATAGAATGTTTAAGAGAACGAGAGGATCGCAATTGGGATTGTTCATATTTTTACAATTACTGCAATTCGAAAACCATTTCGAGGAATAGGGTAAAAAAACCGTTCTGCATTATTAAGTATTTGAAATATTTATCTATTTTGGATATTTCGACAAAAGTATATTTAACCTTTGTTTGACTTTCGTTTTCGGCTTGAGGCCTTCCTAGGTGTACTCGTATCTTACGGGTTAGGCGAAAACAGCTTGAAATAGTATGTTTTTATACACTATTACAATCACTTTTTTTAATTGGATATCATTTAATTGTTGTAATTTATTAGAAAATGCCATCCCAAATTTAAAATAATCATTTCATTCATAAAATGTCTGCTAAATAAATAAAGATATTAAAACAAAACTATTGGGTCAAATATTAAATTAATGAAATTGATGTCTTAAAATTTCCCATTCTTTCGAATGAGAAAGTAAAAACCGTGAGTTATTTTTTTTGGTCAATCCCAATTCACAGCCTGGAGGGGGGTATTAAAATTGAATTTACATTTAAGATAACCTTTTCATTCAACACAAGTGGCCCACAGGAAACCCGGCGCCTAGTCACCGCATCCGTCGTCACTCGCTTAATTACAGGCGGGAGACGATAAAATGAGACCATGTTTTATGGAAATTGGAATAGTTTAGAATTTTTATTAAGTGTTTTACGTAGGCGATGACAGCACTTAACACGTTCCTTGCCACATTCTAAACATCGCATGTAATTTTAATAAGACGAGCGTGTCATGGGCGGTGAATGTATTTACGTATACAGTGCCGAAAGCTCCAAATTGGGTCAGTTTTATATGAATTATCGGGATGCTCGGGACTGGAGTTTGTGGCTGTGTAAAAGTCTACAAGCGTTGGCTAATGAGGCCGTTTTGTAAAGCATTCGCTTGCGAAAATTGACATTTCCGTTATTGTATATTTTAGTAGGTGATTCAAATTATGATTGGAAGGAAGTCGTGATTTATTATTTGTAATAACGTATTTTTAGTAGGAGGGGATATAGCTGGTGCCAAAGTCGTGAACCAGTAGGTAGTAATTTTTTGAACGTGTTAGAATTATTGTATTTTTGGTGGCAACTACTCAAGAGGTCGTTTTACTATGTTCTCACATTTACGACACGACTGCAGCGATTGATCTCCCGAAATTTGTTTTCTCTAGTATTTTAATTTCCATTTCTTTTTCTATGTGCTGTACCTAGAAATAGGAGCTCCGTCGACTCAGTGAAATAAGTTTTGAATTGAGAAAACACGCAGGTGGGGAAAAACAGAATTGGTAAAAAATATAATTGGGGAAAAATACGATTGGAGAAATAATAAAGTGGGGGAAAAAAAAGGAATGGAAATTAAAATACTAGAGAAAATTAATTTCGGGGGATTAACCACTGCCCTCTACGATACTTTCAGATTTTTGTCACTTTTCAGCTCTATGCTCAATATTGCACATCTAGATCAATTTTTAGTGCACTTGTACAGTCAGCATCATAAATATGTATACAACCTTATTCCCTTGCAGTAGAGCCGTGTCTACATATTTTTGAAAGTTTAACTGTGTCCATATTCACGTCCAATGACTGTACAGTTCGGCATGTTTCTTTTCTGTCGGTAATGTTATGGATGTTTTTTTTCTGATTGATTTATTTATTATTTTGAGTTTCGGACAATAAGCGGTTCGATTTTTTTTTAACTTCTAATCGTCTGCCGGCTGCGACCTCGTCCGCAACCTGCACCCGTGTGTCCCCCCCGTGCTCAACGAGCCGATGCAGTCACTGATAATGCAGCCCGATGACCTCGACTAGTCTCTAGTTCAAAGAGACTTGAGAATGGCGAAAACACATAATTCCGAAAAGTCATAGTTCCGAATCTGTCATAAAAGTCACGCCTTTATTCCCAGAGTGGGGTAGGCAGAGCTACAGAAGTACCAACAGCTCTTAAAAAATTGTGTTGGTTTTATTACAAGGAATTAACTTCCTAACAGTACTATAGCCTCGTAAGGCCCAACGTCCTACATGTAGGACTTGTCAAATTTGACTTTTGACTTTAGATGACTGACACAAGAATATTTTTCGAACTAACGAAATTTGACGTGGGCCTCACGAGGGATAGGACCTCTTGCATGTTTTTGTAACACATCTGGGTAATGATTCTCTCAACAACGACGGTCGGACGGACGAACGAGTGAATGTCCAAGCGGCGAGTTTAAGACTACACCGAGCAAACGTCGAGCGTCCAGTGGCGCCCTCTTTACTATTATTGTGTTTTCTAATTAACTAAACAACTTCCTTGCAATCGACGATACGTTTTGGTAGTGCAAGTAAAAACAAAATTTATGGGATACGTTACAAACTTTAATAACAATTACCCTTTGAGTAGTCAGCTTAACGGGAAAAGGTGGCCACTTTTTTCCGTTAAGTTGATAACTCACAGGTGAATTGTTATTAAACTATGTGATATACCCTATAAGTTGTGTTTTCATTTGTAGTACAAAAACACATCCGGCGTACGCTCGGCGCAGTCTTAAGACGGGTTTCTCAACCCAGATCACTGTTAATACCATCCCAAGACTGTTCATCTGTCATTTAAACTGATACTTATTACCAAAATCGAAACCCCCATAAAACCCTGTTATTTCAAATTTATCCCAAAAATAAGAAGAAAATCCCGCTTTTCCGTACAAATGACTATAATTAATAAGGCTCGCTTCCGTTTAGCGCGCTATAATATATCACGCCCCGTCTCCGCCTACTATTTTTGGATGTCGTTAAGTTTTTCTTACAAATGGGAGGAAGGATGATTGCAAAAAGCTGTAATTTTGATTAGAAGTGCATTGGGTATAGAAATAATGGCTTCAGATCAAGTTGGGAGAGGAATTATCTCTTGTTATTATATTAGCTATTCATCTAAATTGGCTGCAGTTTTTTTAAAACGAACGTTTGTTACGTATCCCATAAATTGTCTTTTTACTTGTGCTTCAAAAACGTACATGTCCATATCTTCTCGTGGATGTCGTAAGAGACGGCTAAGGGAATAAAAGCGTATAGTATTGTTAGGCGATGGGCTTGCAACCTGTCACTAATACACTGGTAAACATCTTAGCCTAAGTGTGCAAAATGTGGCTACAGAATTAACAACAAGTTTTTAGAGTTGTTGGTAATTCTGTAGCTCTGCCTACCCCACTCTGGGAATAAAGGCGTGAGTTTATGTATGTATGTATGTAAGTACAAAAACTTATCGTCTGATTGCAAGGAAATTTTTTAATTAATTACAAAACACACTAATAGTAATGAGGGCGCCACTGGACGCTCGACGTTTGCTCGGTGCAGTCTTAAGATACATAAGAAATATCAAATTTCTATGGCTTGACGTTTACCTGAACACATCTCAGTCAAGATACGCTTAAAACGGCTGCTATTATACCTAAGCTTGAGATTAGTGTTAGTCTTTACGAAAGTTTTTTTTTACGGAGTGGGTATGCATTTACGCATCGTTCGCCCCGGCTAGGGTAGCCTAATAGGGGAGGGGGGGGGGGGGTATGACGGACTCTCAACCTTCAAACTTCAGTCTCCTCCATAATCTGAGGTGGAAGCATACCGTCTGAAACCTCTTCAGTGTTGACTTCCAAAGGGCTGTTAGCGGGGCCACCGTGGGCTCATGGCGATGCACCACTGGGTGCCCCCCAGCGTTGCAGCACTTGCTGCAACTAGGGAATGCAAACCGGTAATTCTTAGTATGGAAATTACCGGTAATTTACAGTTACCGCGGTAAATCCCGTACAAAAATTTACCGGGATGCATTCCCTAGCTGCAACACATGCTGCACTCATCCGCGTCATGGTGGTGTGTTATGTTAAAGTTTCTCATGTTAAAGTAAACTTATTTGGTTTTATTTTCGATTGCATTTAAATTTAATATTTTTCTTACATTTAAAATATAAATCTTTTACTCTCTCTCTCTCTCTCTCTCGCTCTCGCTCTCGCTCTCTCTGTCTCTCGCTCTCTCTCTCTGTCTCTCTCTCTCAATTTGTTAGTCTTGGTGTGTGATTGTGATGGACCTTAAAAGCGTTGAAATAGAGTCAAAAGTGACGAACCTTGTTTTACCGTGACATTACCTTTTTCTGCTGCTGATACCCTGGTATTTTTAGATGATCTAGAACATTAATTATGTACGTTAATTTGTGATACGCTGAATAACACAAACTTAATCCTGACTGTGAATAAAAAATAGATTTTTTAAAACATTCAGATACATACATAATGCCCGCATATCCTTTGACTTTGATTCAAGCCAATTATTTTGAGAGTCACGTGTGATTTGAACATCCATTGTCGAGGTAATTTCAAAGCGACATCTTCCGATTACAATTCGGGTATTGATCAAAGTATTATTTGAGTTTTTTTACCTTTTGTGACTAATGGCGTGAAACCAACAGATGACGAGACGTGTACGGTCGAATACGAGTCGAGTATGGTCGAATACGAGTCGAGTACGGTCGAATACGAGTCAACTCGTGTGAGATCTAATTATCCATTATTGACGTCACGGGTGACCGAAGAGCTGGCAGTTTCCTCGCTCAACGTATAAGTTTAACCATCCAGCGAGGAAATGCTGCCAGCTCCTTTGGTAACATGCCGCAGGGGGCATTCTTAGATTTAATGTTTTAGTTAATTTATTATTAGTTTTATTTTTCAGTTATTGTATTATTTTATGTCGTTTTTCATTAATTAAATATTTTATTTCTAATTATCGCTAAAGTTGACAATATTATTGCAAGGGCAAAATCGAACTTGTTGTATCTTGACGTCCAAATAAACTTCAACAGGAACTACAAGTGGCAGACCACATTTTTAGCCGACTGTACCTATTTACATTTAGTGTTGGTATGTGATCAAAAATTCTACTAGGTAAAACCACATTACCTTTGACGTGTTATGGTGTGGTTTTTAACTCGGTCGCTATTACTGTCATATAAATAAGAGCTAAGATTGAAAAGGGCATGCTTCGATGGTTCGGTCATTTGGAAAGGATGGATGAAAGAAGATTGACGAAAGAGATATACAGATCGAAAGTGAGTGGACGGGTCGGAAGGGGCCGCCCTAGGCGTACTTTTTCTATTCAAATCGGAGAAATACTGGAAAAGGGCCGAATCTTAAGTACCCGAAACCGACGTGTGCATGACTCGATGTATGAATGTGGAAGAAGCGAAAGAAATTTGTCAAGATCGTAGCAAATGGAAAGAAGTGGTCTCTGTTTACCCCCATTTAATGTATTTTCTGTATGTAAATAAGAGCTATCAAAAAGTCAACAACACGATAACACGCTAAAAGTAATGTTTCATTGTGTAGAATCCCAGCCCTGAACAAGGCCATAACATTTTATGATGTCTTAGTATTATCCAGGATTAAAAGTGTGCTTGGAAGCAAAACGTGCTATCACTACATAGTATAAAACAAAGTCGCTTCCCGCTGTCTGTTCCTATGTATGCTTAGATCTTTAAAACTACGCAACGGATTTTGATGCGGTTTTTTTAGTAGATAGAGTGATTCAAGAGGAAGGTTTTTAGGTATAATAAATTTTGTTTTATGTACGTGTGTTTTAGAAAACTCAAATAAACCGAAGCGAAGCGAGGGCGGGTCGCTAGTCTATTATAAATGGAATAGAAGAGAATAAAGCTGGGTATTCACGGACGCACCGTTTGTCTCAGCGACAAATGGAGTGCATACAACTGGATGGGCGTAATATTTTGACCACATTCACGGGCGCGCCACGCCACGCAACAGTGCGACATCACAAAGTAGACTGATTAGAAAACGGCAGCCAGAGAACGCAATTCACGACAACGCCATTTGGCTTGGCGTGTAGGCGTGGCGTGTTCCAACGTTGAATATCGACATTCGCGATAGTTCAATGCGTCGCGCTTTCCGTCCATTTGGACATCCAACGAAGTGCGCCAAGTACTTTTAAACGCTACAGTTTTGATATTTACAGATTGATTGCGGGTGGTAGGACCTTGTGCAAGGTCCGTCCGGATCGCTACCACCATCTTATCCATTAACCTATAAACAGCAGTGTTCGCATTGTTGTGTTCCGGTTCGGGGATAAGACAGCCGGTGAAATGACTAGCATAGAGGCATTCCTTCTTAGCCACAGGGTTGGCAACGCATTTGCAGTCTTAGGATTGCATTGCAGTCTTGTGATTGCGAATGTCTATGGGTCACAGTTTCCACTTACCATCAGGTGGTCTGTGTGCTCGTTTGTCTACTCGATGCCATAAAAAAAAAAAAAAAAAAATTGGCGCGGCGCTGCTCTATTCGGCTTCTTGAAGCAGTTGTGAATGCCCAGCTAAAAATCAATAAATCAATATTTATGGTAGTTATTCACGTCGTCGTTTCTTCTACTTTGTTTATATCGCTATATAGCTTTTGAAAACGCTTTTTAAACCAAATCGACTTGTAAAAGTTGTAAAATTAACCGAATACATTTAAACGCTCCCCTTTCAGCAACTTTCGGGAGAATTTCAAACATTTAGCGAACGTCCGAGCCGTCCGAACTTTTGTGAAAATAGAAAAGCTGAATCGGACGGGCTTTTACTTGGTATTTAAAAAAAGGAACTTTGCTTCAGCTGCCTTTTAAAAACAGGTCAAGTAAAAATCGGAAACGCGTACTGATTTTCAAAAAAGTCCCCTGTGTGAGCTTGTCTGGCGTACATTTAAGTACACACAACATCACACCTAACTAACCATTAAAGACAGAGCAGAGAGAAAAATAAAGAGATGTATATATGTGTATTATGTCAACAACATACGCATTCTAGTGCGACTCTCTTTAATGCAATATTTCAGATTTCTGAAGTGTATAGCTAGATGTGTTGCTGTGTGTACCTTCTAGTCTCATTTGATTGGTTCACCTACCCCCTTAATTATAAACGTGGAATAAGCTTGGAATAGTTTATACCAAGCTTTATCACTTTCTATCAGATGCAAATGTCACAATGACAGATAAGGAGAAAGCATGGCATAAACTATTCCAAGCTTATTCCACGTTTATAAGTAAGGGGGTTAGAGTCTACGTACACTAATATCGAAGAATACCGCTATTCCTAACTATTCGCCAAAGCATTTTGACCTCTATACCAAAGGCTAACAAAACCTACTCGAAGAGCATACGAATAGGTGCCGATATTTTTAATTGGTCCTTAACCTCGCTAGGTTCTTTGGTAAAACGTCGTATCAACCATAATTTTATCTTTGAATACAGACCCTATTAACAATAGAACAAAGTTGTATGTTTTATTTTGTCCCTCGCTCATATTTCTTTTTGGTTTCGGGTGGTATTGACGTCTGTCTATCAAGCCAGCGGGTTGGGTCGCGTCACTTGCTCGTACATTTTTAATTTAAGGGGTCTGGCTGCGTTAACGTAGTGTCAACAAAGTGTCAAACAGCTTTCACTTTTTAATACATTTGCTCTTAAAGTGGTACTTCTTGTAGTTGTTTCTGTAAACCACATCAAAACCCATTGCGTAGTTTAGGAGGATTTAGCGCATAAACAGACAGACAGCGAGACGTGGAAAGCTTAGTTTTAGACTGTGTAAAGATAAAGATACAGATAAAAAAGATAACAGAATTGATCATTGAATAATAAATTAAAATACACATCTAGTGAACGCCATACATACAGTCAGAAGCAGAAATAGCTACGCAACCGAAGAGGTCAAATTGATCTGCAATTGACTCTATTGTCAAAAGAATACGTCGTTTGTAGATCATTTTGAGCATGTTATTCTGGTTAGCTACTCTTGATGTTGACTGTACATTAGGGTGTTTCACATTTAAAACTACGCAACGGATTTTGATGCGGTTTTTTTAGTAGATAGAGTGATTCAAGAGGAAGGTTTTTAGGTATAATAAATTTTGTTTTATGTACGTGTGTTTTAGAAAACTCAAATAAACCGAAGCGAAGCGAGGGCGGGTCGCTAGTCTATTATAAATGGAATAGAAGAGAATAAAGCTGGGTATTCACGGACGCACCGTTTGTCTCAGCGACAAATGGAGTGCATACAACTGGATGGGCGTAATATTTTGACCACATTCACGGGCGCGCCACGCCACGCAACAGTGCGACATCACAAAGTAGACTGATTAGAAAACGGCAGCCAGAGAACGCAATTCACGACAACGCCATTTGGCTTGGCGTGTAGGCGTGGCGTGTTCCAACGTTGAATATCGACATTCGCGATAGTTCAATGCGTCGCGCTTTCCGTCCATTTGGACATCCAACGAAGTGCGCCAAGTACTTTTAAACGCTACAGTTTTGATATTTACAGATTGATTGCGGGTGGTAGGACCTTGTGCAAGGTCCGTCCGGATCGCTACCACCATCTTATCCATTAACCTATAAACAGCAGTGTTCGCATTGTTGTGTTCCGGTTCGGGGATAAGACAGCCGGTGAAATGACTAGCATAGAGGCATTCCTTCTTAGCCACAGGGTTGGCAACGCATTTGCAGTCTTAGGATTGCATTGCAGTCTTGTGATTGCGAATGTCTATGGGTCACAGTTTCCACTTACCATCAGGTGGTCTGTGTGCTCGTTTGTCTACTCAATGCCATAAAAAAAAAAAAAAAAAAATTGGCGCGGCGCTGCTCTATTCGGCTTCTTGAAGCAGTTGTGAATGCCCAGCTAAAAATCAATAAATCAATATTTATGGTAGTTATTCACGTCGTCGTTTCTTCTACTTTGTTTATATCGCTATATAGCTTTTGAAAACGCTTTTTAAACCAAATCGACTTGTAAAAGTTGTAAAATTAACCGAATACATTTAAACGCTCCCCTTTCAGCAACTTTCGGGAGAATTTCAAACATTTAGCGAACGTCCGAGCCGTCCGAACTTTTGTGAAAATAGAAAAGCTGAATCGGACGGGCTTTTACTTGGTATTTAAAAAAAGGAACTTTGCTTCAGCTGCCTTTTAAAAACAGGTCAAGTAAAAATCGGAAACGCGTACTGATTTTCAAAAAAGTCCCCTGTGTGAGCTTGTCTGGCGTACATTTAAGTACACACAACATCACACCTAACTAACCATTAAAGACAGAGCAGAGAGAAAAATAAAGAGATGTATATATGTGTATTATGTCAACAACATACGCATTCTAGTGCGACTCTCTTTAATGCAATATTTCAGATTTCTGAAGTGTATAGCTAGATGTGTTGCTGTGTGTACCTTCTAGTCTCATTTGATTGGTTCACCTACCCCCTTAATTATAAACGTGGAATAAGCTTGGAATAGTTTATACCAAGCTTTATCACTTTCTATCAGATGCAAATGTCACAATGACAGATAAGGAGAAAGCATGGCATAAACTATTCCAAGCTTATTCCACGTTTATAAGTAAGGGGGTTAGAGTCTACGTACACTAATATCGAAGAATACCGCTATTCCTAACTATTCGCCAAAGCATTTTGACCTCTATACCAAAGGCTAACAAAACCTACTCGAAGAGCATACGAATAGGTGCCGATATTTTTAATTGGTCCTTAACCTCGCTAGGTTCTTTGGTAAAACGTCGTATCAACCATAATTTTATCTTTGAATACAGACCCTATTAACAATAGAACAAAGTTGTATGTTTTATTTTGTCCCTCGCTCATATTTCTTTTTGGTTTCGGGTGGTATTGACGTCTGTCTATCAAGCCAGCGGGTTGGGTCGCGTCACTTGCTCGTACATTTTTAATTTAAGGGGTCTGGCTGCGTTAACGTAGTGTCAACAAAGTGTCAAACAGCTTTCACTTTTTAATACATTTGCTCTTAAAGTGGTACTTCTTGTAGTTGTTTCTGTAAACCACATCAAAACCCATTGCGTAGTTTAGGAGGATTTAGCGCATAAACAGACAGACAGCGAGACGTGGAAAGCTTAGTTTTAGACTGTGTAAAGATAAAGATACAGATAAAAAAGATAACAGAATTGATCATTGAATAATAAATTAAAATACACATCTAGTGAACGCCATACATACAGTCAGAAGCAGAAATAGCTACGCAACCGAAGAGGTCAAATTGATCTGCAATTGACTCTATTGTCAAAAGAATACGTCGTTTGTAGATCATTTTGAGCATGTTATTCTGGTTAGCTACTCTTGATGTTGACTGTACATTAGGGTGTTTCACATTTGTATGGAAAAAAATAAATGTCATATTTTTTGAAGACTTCGCTTACGCCCGAAGTCTTTATAATATAAAAAATTAAAATGTTTGGTTTCAAGGTAAAAGAACCACATTTAGAGGTTGGATAAATTGACCACTTACGCTATAGCTTTTCTATTTATTATTTTTCCAAAAGCAACAAACAATAACTAACTTTCCAGTCAACTCATGTCAAACACTAATGATATCATCAGCATTTCTTCTGCCTGTTGCGGCTTCGGAGAATTGCATAATCAGGAAAATTGATTCAAAAAGTGGTCAAAGTGTACAACCCCTAAATACCAACTAATTTTATTATAATTTTGATTACTGGTCTTTTAGATTATATACAGCAAGAATTCGAGCGTAGTCATTAAAAAATTTAAAGTGTGGAAATTGAAACACCCTAACTGTTCAGTCATGGAATTTAGTTCCTGGTCCACTTTGAACAATGTCAAATTGGCTCTGTAAATAAAGTTTTGATTGATTACGTCACTTTGACGCAGTCCAAAGTAGACTAGTAATTGAATTCCTTGACTGTACGAATACTTGTATGTATTCGTACAGTCAAGGAATATAAGACGTGAATCAAATGATCACCTCTGTACTCCACACACGAATATGATCACCTTTCACTATGGGATCAACACTGAAATCACGAAAAAAAACATCAGCTGTTTCATAGAAAAGTTCAATACGTAATCGACCAAAATGTATGAAGCAGCTAATTTTTTGTTCGTCGTTTCACGGTATGTTCCATTGTGAAAATTGTTCATATTCGTGGGTAGAACACAGAGGTGATCATTCGATTCACGACTTAGATTTCACCCTGTACATAAACTCGTGCCTTCATTCCCAGAGTGGGATAGAAATTACACAATAATAATACTATTAAATTATCATAATTGTTTACATTATCGATCGATCTAAATGTTACTCGGGTTAATAGCGTATGAAGTCATTTCAATTTATTAATCAACATAACGACGGAATACTTAATTATTATAAAGCCGGCGCCACATGTGCGGGATTCACCGAATATTCGTGTTGGTGTCTCTGACTTTAATATTAAGACAAAAAGAGACGCCAACACGAATATTCGGTGAATCCCGCATTTGTAATGCACTTGACTCTTAACAAAAATTAATTAGCGTTTTAAAGCTTAATATTTCATAAACGGCTCCCTTAATCGAAAAATGGTTTCGACAAACCCGCAATATTTTTAAAATACCTATCCAACCACACCCCACACTATGGAGCAGACGAGAAATAAATAAACACATACCCACGTTACGTTTAGGGGAGGTAGGTACACTAAAAAAAAAACCATTTTATTTTACCACTTCGTTGGCGTGACTGATATATTATGTATATTCTGCCAAATTACAGCTTTCTAGTACTAAGGCCTGTATTAATAAACTCGTCTTGGCTGAGATGCCCGTCACAAGATACGTCAAAGTAAACGTCAAACCGTAGAAAACTGTCATTTTTGACACATCTCGAGACGAGCATTAGAGTTGAGATTAGTTTATTAATACGGGCCTAAGAGTCTATGAGATAGGCTGCAGACGGACGGACGGATGGACATGGCGAAATCGGGTATTTGACAGGAGTGAAATTAAATTGGTTTTTCATTAATAACAGATAAACATTATAAAAATACTAGGAATAAGTACCTACATCAATCTTTTAGTTATGGTTGCTATTTTAAGATTTTTTAAATTCATAAAAATCAACAATAAGGACACGCTGTTTGATTGTGAGGTCACAAGATAGTAATCCATATAAATTTCATAGTACATACATACATACATAAACTCACGCCTCTTTTCCCAGAGTGGGGTAGGCAGAGCCACAGAATCACCAACAACTCCGAAAACCTGTCGATAACTCCGTAACCACATTTTGCACACTTAGGGTAAGATGTTTACCAATGTATTAGTGACAGGTTGCAAGCCCATTGCCTAACAGTACTATACGCCTTTATTCCCTTAGCCGTCTCTTACAACATCCACGGGAAATTTCATAGTAACCGAGCGTTTTTGATGTTTCATAAAAAGAAGCTGATTTGACTTTTGTCAAATACCGTATTATAACATACATACATAAACTCACGCCTTTATTCCCAGAGTGGGGTAGGCAGAGCTACAGAATTACCAACAACTCTAAAAACTTGTTGATAATTCTGTAACCACATTTTGCACACTTAGGCTAAGATGTTTACCGTATTATAAGGGTTCGTAGTTTTAAATAAACCTAGTTACCTAGTTACCTTTCAACATCATTATTAATACAACCATTAAACCTCGTGGCAGCTCGTTTGTGAAGTTAATGAGTGCTAGTAATGAGTGGGTGTTACACCCGACGGCGGCACCAATGGCACTGTTAATGTGCTATTATTGTGAGAACAGTATTGCCAATACTACTAATATTATAAATGGCGAACGTTTGGATGTTAGTACCTAATCTAATCGCGCCAAAACGATTGTATGGATCTGGATTAAGGGTGCGAGCGCAGCGAAGCGGTGTTGCGAGGAAAAATCCGCCAATTGAAAGCAGATGCTTTTCGGGATACTTGGTTCACTGAATAATAACTATTGCATGATACTTCCAATAAATGTATTTCGTATTAACCAGGGAACATCTCAACCGTTAAACCGTTTGAAAGGGCGCGCACCGATCTTCTGTTTTTCACCATCCCAGTGTTGCCGATTAAAATAAACTATGATTAACATTAACAATATCAAATTAACTATTCATTTTATAATTACAATACCTTGATTAAAAATAGGTACATTAAATAAATATTCGAAACATTTAATAAATCTGTTAAAACTTAATTTATACTTATATGACTATTTATTTATGAACGCCGCTTTAATGCGTTTTGTTTATCCTACGTATTTTGCATTTCGCTCACACAATAGTGAGGCTAGTAGTAGGCGCTGCCTTGTTGGTAGTGACCCTGCCTACGAAGCTACCGGTCCTGGGTTCAAATCCCGGTAGGGCAGATATTTGTGACTTTGTGTGATGAGCGCGAATATTTGTTCCTGAGTCATGGATATTTTCTATGTATTTAAGTATATGTATATTTCTCTATGTAAGTATTTATATCGTTGTCTAGTACCCATAGTACAAGCCTTGAGCTTAGTTTGGGACTGGGTCAATTGGTGTGACATTGTCCCCTGATATATATTTATTTATTAATTTTTTTATTTGTTTTTATTTTTATTTTTTTATTTATTTATTTAGAAAAGAATCCTATTATAAGGGATTTTTTTCCTCGCAACACCGCTTCGCTGCCTTGTACAGCAAGCTCTGGTGGACTCAGTCTTACTTCGGCACATTAAATAGCACATAGGGTACCTTTTATTCTGAAAAATTTAACAGACAGTACAGGTACTAGCGATAAATTACTGAATGATTAGTGTTGAACAAAATGTACAGCAAAAGTAGGCGGACGACTGCCGTCATTAGGAAAAAGGCCGTATGTCTCGGGGAATGCGAATTTATTAGTGACCTTATTTCTTAAGACAGGTGTTACAATTTGCTTTGACTATCAAATTGCGCATGCGTCCTTTTTATCTAGGGCAGAACGAAGTCCTCAAAATTATCTGCACACGCTCTCACTCTTCGGATAATATAATCATGTATAGATCTATACTCCATACCATCTGACTTGACGTATTTCGTAAACAGATTTATAACCTCAAAATGCATTGTTTTGGCTAAAACGGCCGTTTTTTGGTGAATAAAGCAACAGAGAATCAAACCCATTCGAACACGCAACTTGCAAAAGTATGCAGAATTTAAAGCGTGGAACTAAAATAGTAGATTATACGCCGAGGAGATAAAGCACTGTTTTATGTCACTGGCGCGATATTGAATCCTGAGCAAATGAGGGATTACAGATTTAACTCCCGAGCGTAGCGAGGGTGTCACGAGTTAATTCCTGAGCGAAAAGAGTTTTATCCCAACGGAGAATACTCTACTATTCCCACCAATGGCGGGAAAATAAAAAGCAAGGCTAGTTACTAGAAACAACGTTTTACTAAAACTTAAAGTACCTTATTTAAAAAAAACGTACAAATTGTAATTTTTCATAGGAATTCAAATGTCATTATTAACCAGCGTGTTATAATGTGATTCAGTACTATATTATAATTTATAACCCGCCGGGTTATAATAGGAAGAATCTCATTATAACCCGCTGGTTAGCCGATGGCTATAATGACTTACTTTAGGTGACGTTTCCATGATATTTAATTGGCTAAGTAAAGTTTTTGGAAGATATGTATATTATATTTTTTTTCGATTGTCGTCATCCTAATGAACAAGAAACTGCGGCTCTTTTATTTTTATTTCCTCTGATATTTTAGAAAAATTTTTTTTAGTTATGAAGTTGACATTTGTAAACTTGAATGACCGACAAGCTTGTTGCCTTCGTACTTAATGAAATAGAAAAAAAAACACTTGTACATCTGTCATTGTCAAGTCAAATAAAAGTAAACAAACGATTCAATTCAACGGCTCTTTTCTGTTTGCTTGAGTTTCATGTGACCAGTGTTTTTAGAAATATTTTTAACGATCTCAGAACGAACCCCGGACTTTCATTTTGCCGCTTTGTAGAGCAACTTTTGCACAATATTTGGTCTACAATTTATTTTCGACCCCTTTGGCACTTCTTTTTGGACACCGATTTTGTTCCTTTCACGACGACTCTTGCTCTGCTTTTTAATAGCCAAGAGAGCCCCTTTGAATTGTACAATCCACGCAATGAATTCGGCAATCCCACACGGACTTTGGAAATGGAGTATTACAAAGATTTACTTGAATTTACTTATTTGAATTGAACCGTTTGTTTACTTTGATTTAACTTGACGTTGACAGATATAGAAGTGACTTTTTTTTTTCTATTTCATTAAGTACGAAGGCAACAAGCTTGTCGGTCATTAAAGTTTACAAATGTCAACTTCATAACTAAAAAAAATATTTCTAAAATATCAGAGGAAATAAAAATAAAAGAGCCGCAGTTTCTTGATCATTAGGATGACGACTATCGAAAAAAAATATAATATACATATCTTCCAAAAACTTTACTTAGCCAATTCGGCAATTTCGAGCACAAGGTATAAAAATACATTTTGCGTCACATAACGTACACGTGCCTAAAACTGTCTCTTTTCCCCCGCACTCAATCAATCAAAAACTATTTTTAATCCACTGACATATAACATTTACTGTAGGTACCTGGCTTGATGGATCGTGCGAACGGCCGACTGACCTTTATGTGTGACCTGTTATGTTTCTACATACATACATACATAAACTCACGCCTTTATTCCCAGAGTGGGGTAGGCAGAGCTACAGAATTTCCAACATCTATAAAAACTTTTTGATAATTCTGTAACCACATTTTGCACACTTAGGCGAAGATGTTTACCAGTGTATTAGTGACAGGTTGCAAGCCCATCGCCTAACAGTACTACACGCCTTTATTACCTTAGTCGGCTTTTACGACATCCACGGAAAGATACGGAGTGGCACTATTCTAATCCGGCTACCACACGGTTTATGTTATGTGGTGGGGTGTTATGTTTCTATATTCTATAAACAACGTGTAGCCATGTGTAGGGTAGCAAATGGTCCCAAATACTTAAATTTCCTCACCAAAAAATCACTGAGAATATTCTGAGAATTACCTCTTCCCGTATCGGAAAGTGTCTCAATTTAAGAAGTTTCTTTTTGGTATCTGTACAGTCGAGGAAATTGATGTCAAAGTGACATATGGTTGAGAGAGGCGATGGCTGAGATACGCGTCATACTCGTGAACGGGTGCTGTTTGTGGGGTCCGGTCTGTTCACGTTTGCAAGGACTTGTTGTTAAATAAATTATTCTAGTTATGGCTTTTGACGTAGAGACCTCTTCGTGTTGTTCTCATAGTTTTTTTTTAAGTTTAAGGTTTATTGACCTTACATTTGTAATGATTAAATTTTTGGTAGTTTTAAGAATTCATTATTTATTACTTTATTACCTAATGTAACTTACTTTACTTAATGTAACTTAGTTTTAAGTACTGTTATGTTTTTATGATTAAAAAAAATGACCTTCTGCTGGAGTTTCTTGCGGCGCTTCTTCTCCGCAGTGATGGTCTTGTCCAAAGCGCTGGTAGACTCACCCTATATTACCGACGTGTAAAAGAGCCCTCATGTGGCCTATTTACTGTTTTTTTTGAACTGTAAATAAAGTCGTTAAGAAGCGAAAGAAATTTGTCAAGATCGTAGCAAGTGGAAAGAAGTGGTCTCTGCCTACCCCTCTGGGAAACAGGCGTGATTTAATGTATGTACATATGTATGTATAAATTCGTTAGAAGTCTTGATTGATTACGTCACTATGACATATACCGAAATGGTCTAGAAATCAATTTACTGTACTATGTACCTTATGGTCAGCCCGACTCACACTTGACTTTGGTCATTTAATTCTACAGTCACTAAATAAAATTGTCACAAAGTTAAACATCCCCTAAAACCACTTTCCTCTAACAATACTTAGTCTAAGTCCCTTGCCCGTCTTAACTCACCCCGTGTACCCGGACAATGACCGACTAAATTGAGTTGCGAGATATTGTGGGATAATAACGTTTGTTGATTACGTTTTCATACATATGAATAGGTATACGTGGAAGCCTTGTTATTGTTCAGTAGCTTTTATAGTGAGTACGTCTTTAAGAGCTAGAATATAGTCAGATTTGTACCTACTGTAAAGCCAATACGATGATAATTCAGGGTTGTGATTCTCTAAATAACGACGTTCGAACGTACGGACGAGTGATGTCCAAGCGGCGAGTTTAAGTAGTCCCGTCAGAGCGAACAAAACACATTTTAGCGCGTGGATTTTTAATGAAGCAGCCTTATACGTTCGACCCGTCGGCAGGAACCATGCTGCTAAATTGAAAATGCACGCGCTAAAATGTGTTTTGTTCGCACTGACGGAACTACGTTACTTAATCTCGCCGCTTTGGCATCTCTCGTTCATTCGTTCACCTTTGCTTCTTGAGAGAATCACACCCCAGCGCCTGTATTCTGCGCTCGCTCTCATACTTACATACAGAGAGGCTATTGCCTAACGCACTCGCAATTGCAATCGTTTTCATTTTGAAAATGGAAGACTTTTTTGCATACAAAATGAAAACAATTGTGTCCGAAAGTGACGGATGTTTTATACACATTTTGTCACGAGATAAACGCAGCCATACTAGACCCCCTGAACGGTAATAGTAGTTTATGCAATAGTTGTATAAGAGAGGTCAAAAAATATGAGTGGCGTGTGTTACGATGTGAGCCGAAGGCGAACATCGTAAAGGTAAGCGCCACGAGTGTTTTTTGACTTAGTTATACACCGTTGCATACAATACTTTTTCTACGACTAGGTTTCAAATGAAATGCAAAACTAAGCGAAAAAACTTACAAACGAACGAACGAAGTAAAGAACAACAAACGAGCGGGAAACAAGAAAATGACAAAATATGTGTCTATGGTTTACTTTGTTTTTAAATTGACGGAATGGAAAATACAATTATTTACAATTCCAAAACATTTTAATTTGACCAATCAGAATACTTCACCAAATTAAATCCACCAATCACAATACACATCGACTGTCAAACGGAACGATAGGTTCTTTTAGGTACGTGTTTCTCTTTAACTAATTTAAATCTTTTAAAAAAACTTTGTATTTCGTATCAACCAACCAGAATACAGCTATTTTAAAATCGACCAATCAGGTAACTGAAATCATTTCTCAAAACATTAGGTGATTTATAGTCCCTATTTCACAATCGTTAAAATATGATTAAATCAATTGTGCAACGCTAAGCTTTGGCAGCTGGCCGTATCGTTTTATCTCAACAACGCACAAGTGCTGTTTTGGGGCATAGACAAGATGGACTTTTCTCTGGATTATTCTGCGGACATATTATGTATGTTCTTATATTAGTGTTCGTGACTATATAAATGACAGATAAAAGTACAGGAGTAGGAAAAATCCATATCGTATACCAGCGTCACTATTGCCTAACGCACTCGCAATCTCAATTGGCTTCAAAGCGGAACATGTTTTCATTTTGTATGCAGACAAGCCTTCGATTTTCAAAATGAACACAATTGCAATTGCGAGTGCGTTAAGCAATAGCCCCTCAGGGTGCCTAATATGGCTGCGTTTATCGCGTGATAAATGTTGGATAAGGCATCCGTCACCTTCTGACAGGTAAATAAGTACACGTGTCAGAAAGTGACGGATGCTTTATCCACAGTTGACACGCGATATAGACGCAGCCATACTAGGCTCGCAGGTCACGGTATTGTTTTTAACACGGCCGCCATTACTGTAAAGTAAATAAGAGCTGTCAAAACGTTGAGAATACAATGACAGGTCAAAAACGACCAAATCGTGTTCAATAGACGCCCTGGGCCTTTATTCTAGTGGGTAAATCGTACTCCTGACCTGGGTAGTGATTCTGTAAACAACGCCGGTCGTGCGGACTGTCGAGTGATATCCAAGCGGCGAGATTAAGTAGTCCCGTCAGTGCGAACAAAACACATTGTAGCGCGTGCATTTTCAATTTAGCAGCACGATGGTTCGAACGTATAAGGCTGCTTAATTGATGCTGATGATTGCTGGTTCTTTCTTAGATACGTCCAGGATCTGATCGTGGAACGACCCATGTGTACAGTGGCGTTCAGAATTGCATGGACAATTTATGAATGAATTCATTCATAAACTGTCCATGCAATTCTGAACGCCACTGTACATGCACGTGTATGAAGATAATGGGCATTGGGTTTTGCTTGAAGAACATTGTCATTTTTGTTTTCAGCGGCCACGGATGATTTTTACATAGTTATTTAGAGGACCTCAAAATACGCATAAATATATATAATTTATGGCGTTTAATAATATCGGAGCCGAGATATTTAAGATTGAAATGTTCAGTTTTTGATACTAAAAGTGAGCCTAGGTAAGAATATTAAATATCGCGGCTCCGATGCACTTAAGAGTAACATTACATAAAAAAACATGTTTATTTTGAATAATTCTATCATAACATTACCACTTTTACTAATGGCTTCTCACCTTGAAAATGTATGACCTTTACAAATGACAACACTTTTACCCAAACCCCTTTCTAGCCTTTTATTCCAAAAAATATATGAATACCTTGTCCTCTTATTAAATAGGAGGAATTGGTATTGAAATAAAACAGACTCTATCAAATGTATTCCTAAAACATTTTCCCGTTTTCATACGCTACGATGTATAATGTTACTATTGTGTTAAATAATCAAATTATCCCGTAACTTGGGACTAGTTTATTGACTGGGTCCCTCGAGCGTAACGCGGCTCGGAGTTAAACGTACAACTTCAGTACCCTTACCATGAGTTACAATTACCGTTAAGTACTCGCTAGCGAGTCGAATGCTCTGTCCCTCGCACTCTACTACATACACATACAGAATTATCATTTCGAAGAATTACATTTCGCATAATTTTCTTAGCATACTGTCATTTTGCGTAATTTGTTTTGGCACAATAAGTACATTGGCATAACGTTGTTTAGAATAATATAGTTATGTGATGAAATAATTGTCTCAGAAAAAAATGTGCCGCATACTATTTAGACTATTAATAGGCATAAAGTTATAAAGTAGAATAATATTTTACTAATCCTTGATTGTTATTATGTTAAAGTAATTATTTAGAAAGAATTTAATCTTTTTCATTCTACTGGTGTTATTGTCGCTGTTCTAACCTAACCTAACCTTGTTAACTGGGGGCAGTTCGTTACTAATATTATGCTATGGTACAATTACGCCATAGTAAATTTGGCTGATGTTATATTCTGCTACACAAAATTCAGCGAAATAAAAGACGGTGACATTAGTATTCTGCTATTCAAAATTATGCCAAATAAATATTATCCATTATGACAGTTATGCTACGTATACTATTATGCTAAAGTATTAATCAGCTTAAAATGTTGTTACGATAACTGTTATGCGAAGTACATTTTGGACAATCGATATTATGCAAGATAAACGGAAACCCATAACAATACCACAGTGTAAAGAGTAACTAACAGTGGGCCGACGCCTTTGATGTTTGCGTAAATGCCGACGCCGCACAAGGCCACCGTAATTACCTAGGGTTGTCACAAACTACACAACTGCCCAAAAAAAGAGGGTAATGGTTTTAGGTTTAAAGTATGTATGTACGTTTCTTTGTTCCGCCATAAATAACTTAGGTATGATTTTAGATTCAAACACACATACAATTTTGTTTAAAGAAATTATGTTCACCATCTTGGATTTCAATATGGATGTCATTTTCGTAATCAGCACCCCGAGGAACCTCGAAAATGACACCCATATCATTATATTAAAAAAAAAAACGTCCGCCATCTTGGATTCCAAAAATTATGTCATTTTCGTAATCGGCACCCCGAGAAACCTCGAAAATGACACCCATATCATTATATTGAAAAAAAAAGTACGTCCGCCATCTTGGATTCCAAAAATAATGTCATTTTCGTAATCGGCACCCCGAGGAACCTCGAAGATGACACCCATATCGATTTTTAAGAAAAAATAACGTCCGCCATCTTTGATTTCAACATGGATATCTTTTTCGTAATCAGCACCCCCATTATTATTTATTAAAGTCATGTCCGCCATTTTAAATTTGAAAATGGCTGTAACATAATTTTTTTGTTTGAGAAAAGTTTAAATTTTTGCTGGCAGGCGTCACGCTTTTACATCCGCCATTTTGTTTACGTTGGCATGACATGACAAAAATGTTATAAATTAAGCACTATAAAATAATATATTTACCTTTCTTCTGAGTGTGAAAATTGATAATATCGCAGATCTTTATTTGTGCGAGATGATGAATTGCATTCTCGCACAGCACATGTCGTATGCACCATTTTTTATTCTAAACACATCAAAATACAACACACGACACGCAGTAGCCCTGAAAGATATGTCCCGAGCTACTAACAATGGCGACGTATGCAGCTCGGGCTCGCCCTACCCGCCCCTCGCCCCTCACACCCCGCACGATTGCCCTGTCTAGACGGCTTCGTCGAACGACTGTATTGGTTTATAGACTGTGACAATACTGTTAGGTACAGATCATGTGACTCGCGAGCGAGTACGGTAATTGTAATTTGTAACTCATGGTAAGGGTACGTTATCTAACTTGGTAAATTCAACGCCCACGCAAGTTTCCAAGCGACAAACGTCAATCATTCACGTATTGTAAGTTAGAATTATTACCGAGGGATTTTCGATTCTATGGATTGTTACTCATGAATATTGGTGATATAGAATAAGTTAACGGGTGGGCTCGAATCAACTCCAATAAGGAGGACCAAGAACGTGAGTATGGTTGCGGGAAATCGATGGTTGTGGGAAATCGATGGTTGCGGGAAATCGATGGTTGCGGGAAATAGATGGTTGCGGGAAATCGATGGTTGCGGGAAATCGATGGTTGCGGGAAATCGATGGTTGCGAGTGGCGACGATCGATCGCTGTGGAAAACCTCTCTGTCTATCGTATTGTCAACGTAAATAACTTTTATTTACTTGACAGTAATGGCGGCTGAGTTAAAACAATACCATAACATGTCAAAAGCAATATGGTTTTACCTAGTAGGATAGAGGGCGCTTAGCTCTTGATAAGATGTAGAAGACCAGTATATAGCACCAGCATCGATAGTTCGATAATTGAGTTTATCGATATAGGAACTCCCTGTCCTGTCATAAAGTTTTGCCCCTTGGATTCCTATGTCTGCTTATGTCAATATACATTTTATCGTTTTTGGAAAATCGTATGTCAATATACCTACATTTTATCGTTTTTGGAAATCGAAAATTTTATCGTTTAAAAAAAAAACAATAGATCTTGACTAGGGCCGCAGGTTCATATAACGTTTTTAATGCAAACTTTATAAATAGCTAAGGGGCTGTTGTTTGATCAGTAGTTAAACTAACTAATAGTTGAAAATTTAAAAAGGAATCGAAAATTTTAAGTAATCTCAAGGAAATGTGTCAAATTTTCAATTCCTTTTTCAAAATTGAACAATTAGTTAGTTTAACAACTGATCAAACAACAGGGTCTGTAGCTGTTACTTATGGTACAGTCACAACCCGCGAATGTTACGCCACTTGCCACTCTTCTTAATTTAGCCGTGTAACTACACTCGGGTAATATGTCAAGTCTGCTGTCAACCCAAAATGCATTACACAGTTAAATTAAGAAGAGTGGCAAGTGGCGTAACATTCGCGGGTTGTGACTGTACCTACAGATGTAGTGAATAATCCTTTCCCATCGTTTTCGGTCGGATAACTTCGTTATTATCTTGCTTTCTCAGTTGGCTTATTGATGGGTACTGAAGCTAATTGAGAAAGCTAGATAAATACGAACTTATACGACAAAAAACGATTGGACAGGATTATTCACTACATCTGTACATATATTTGATGTCACGCAAGCAATCATTTTATTTCGTCACATTACTTTTATTGATTGTATTGCGTGAAGTCCTCAATCATATTATGGAACCTTTCTCAATTTATCTGAGTGAAAACCTTCTTTAGATAATTATAATATTTCGGTCAGTAGGTTTTACCTATTGAATTTACCAATATAACTTATTATATAAAATATTTTATCTACATCCATTATCATAACTTCAATATACAGATGTAGTGAATAATCCTTTCCCATCGTTTTTGGTCGGATAACTTCGTGTTTATATTGCTTTCTCAGCTGGCTTATTGATGGGTACTGAAGCTAATTGAGAAAGCTAGATAAATACGAACTAATCCGACAAAAAACGATGGGAAAGGATTATGCACTACATCTGTACCTAATATGTTCAGAAACGATAAGCAAATGTCCTATATTTAGTAACCTATATCTGTGGTTGTACTTTTATTTTGACATTAAAGTATTACATTTCATTAAAGTACTACATTTCATTAAAGTATTGGTTATTGCCGCAATTGCATCGGTTTGCTCAGATAATAATGTTCAGTGGAAATTAAAGGTCTTAAGTTCTGTTTCGGCGTGGGGAGTAGACTACCGGTGATATATGACATGACTGACGTAGAGGCATTCCATTCTAGTCACAGGGTAAGCAACTCATTCTGAGTCTTCGGATCTCATTCTTAAAATGGCAATTTTAAGATTGTAGTCTTGGGAATGCAAATGTGTATGGATTTTAGATCGCTCTTACAACTCGGCCAGAAACGCATCTCAGCCAGGATCTATTTATTGATACGACCTTGAAGTTGCAGTCTTTAGAACGTGTATAGGTTTCTGATTCCCAGCCTGTCAAAACCATCTAAAAGAAGAAAAAAAAAACATTGCTTCACTACACACACAAGACACATAGAATAAAGTATAACAGAAAACAGTCATAAGCAAGTAGTGAGTGTCTTCGCGGCGGTGAATCGGGCACTGGCTCAGCATGATGCTGAGGTGTTAGACACCTGCAGCGCTGATTTACAGCCAGCTCCGAGTGTGACAGACGGAAGAATCTGTTCCCCGTGTGGTAGCCGGATTAGAATAGTGCCACTCCGTATCTTTCCGTGGATGTCGTAAAAGCCGACTAAGGTAATACGAGGGCTGCTACTTATGTAACCGGAATAGAAAAAATAAACAAACGTACATGGCTAAATATGGTTTTATTGTTTTTCGAAGTATTCTCCGTGATAATCGATGCACTTTTGCATACGTTGAAACCAATTTATAAAGCACTTTTTCCACTCTGACTGAGGTATCTCCAAAACGTGCTGTCTGAACGCGTCGACGGCATCTTCACGGGTCGAAAATCGTTGACCACGTAATTTATTCTTTACATTTGGAAATAAATAGAAATCATTGGGTGCCAAATCAGGGCTGTAAGGTGGATGACCCGTTAATTCTATATTTTGACCTTCCAAAAATCGAGTCGTTTCACGTGATGTATGACAGCTGGCGTTATCATGGTGCAGAATGATTCTCCGTCGCTGGTTGTTTTTCCGTATTTCTTCAAATACTTCCGGCAAACAAATGGTCGTGTACCACTCCGAATTAACCGTTTTACGATTCTCTAGGGGCACTGTAGCCACATGGCCATTAATACCAAAAAAGCAGGCCACCATTTGCTTCAAGGTGCTTTTTGCACGAGTTACTTTCGTAGGGTTCGGCTCATTTTGAAACACCCACACCGTTGATTGTTGTTTAGTTTCGGGATCATACGCATAGATCCAGGATTCGTCACCTGTGTAGATATTATAAACAGCTTTTGAGTCACCACGGTTATATTTTTTCAACATTTCCTTGCACCATTCGACGCGAGCCTCTTTTTGATCCTTAGTTAAGTTGTGCGGGATCCAACGCGAACAAATTTTTTTCACAGCTAAGTGTTCATGTAATATCTTATTAATGCTCGTCATACATATGCCTATAGTCGCCTCTATCTCGCGATACGTAACATGACGGTCATGCATTATAAGTTTTCGCACAGCTTCAATATTTTGTGGTACAACGACCGATTTCGGGCGACCATCCTTAACTTCGTCCCTGAGCATACTACGTCCACGATTGAACTCACTAAACCAGTGATACACAGTAGTTTTGGATGGAGCTTCATCACCAAAAGTCGAAGTTAGTTGATCTATGCACTGTTGTTGCGTTAAACCACGCCGAAAATCGTAATAAATCATAGCACGAATATTTTCACGAGTGAGTTCCATTCTTGCAGCGAGATTAAAATTTAAACCCGCCAAAAACAAAAGACTAGCGTACATAAGAAAAAAAATATATAGCGGCCAGTATTAAAAAAAGTTCAAATTTTACCATGGAGGTCAGATATAGCGTTTAAAAATGTTGGAATCCCGGATTCCGGTTACCTAAGTAGCAGCCCTCGTAAAGGCGTATAGTACTGTTAGGCGATGGGCTTGCAACCTGTCACTAATACACTGGTAAACATCTTCGCCTAAGTGTGCAAAATGTGGTTACAGAATTATCAAAAACTTTTTATAGTTGTTGGAAATTCTGTAGCTCTGCCTACCTCACTCTGGGAATGAAGGCGTGAGTGAGTTTAAGGATCTGTTCATAAAACCCTGCATATTCCACAAACCTTGAATGAAAACGAATCGGCCCAGATAATGTTCAGTGGAAGCGAAATTGAAGGCTCGTAAAACCTGCCCTTGTTTACTGCGGGGTTCCGAGGGGTTTATGTGCTTTCCGACTGTGATTTTATCCGCTAATTCTGTTGGCAAGTTGAATTATTGATGTGGGATCGGGTTTGAAGTGATATTTTTGAGGATAGGCTGAAAGGTTGGACAATATACGTGTGACCCTGTTTATTTGTTTCGTTTTTATTTTTACACGACTGCCCAAAAATGGATTGTAATGTTTTAGGGTTCATGTATGTATATGTATGTCTGTACGATTATTTATTCCACTATAGTAATTTTATTTATTTCACTATTTATTTATTTATTTCACTATTATAAGTTATTATTTATTCCACTATAGTAATTTTATTTATTTCACTATTCGGGTTTGAAGTGATATTTTTGAGGATAGGCTGAAAGGTTGGACAATATACGTGTGACCCTGTTTATTTGTTTCGTTTTTATTTTTACACGACTGCCCAAAAATGGAGTGTAATGTTTTAGGGTTCATGTATGTATATGTATGTCTGTACGATTATTTATTCCACTATAGTAATTTTATTTATTTCACTATTTATTTATTTATTCCACTATTATAATATCTTCTAAACGCCTGAGCCGATTTTAATGTGTGTGGTATCGTTAGAATTTTTTCAACATATCGGGTGATATAGGATACCTAAACCGTTAAAATTGAAATAAAAACAATAGCAAAATGACAATTATTTATGTGACAATAAAAAGTCTTCTTATTATTACAATATGTATAGGTAGCATTTGAAAGATCTTAATGTGACCATATCAAATATTTACGAATAGTGATGTGCCGTGACCAGTTAAGTACTCAAAGCGGGTATTTTACCAGTAACGCTACCAGAAACATTACCAAAAAGCGGTAATATACGATAACATTCCAATTTCGTATATATAACCTATGTTTTTATACATGTTTATACTATGTTAGCACCAGACGGACCCTTTTAAACTATATTACCAATTTACCGGTAAAAAACTCAATATTTCCGAGTTTTTTACCAATGTTACCGGGAATATTACTCCCTCATATTTATTATAAGTGTGCCTAAAATATGGTGTCCTTATCTGACATTATGACATTGAATTGGGCAGAAAGGACAATGAATAAGTTTTAAAAACCTGACGTTGCTAACCAAATTTAAATCGTTAATAAATACTAAATGCTCATTCAAAATTAAAAATTATAGAAGAAACCTAAAAATTACCGATCATTTGTAACTAGGGAATACAAATAACCGGTTAAAACAGGTTATTTTCATACTAAAACGGTTAATAACCGGTTAAATTGCATTTCCAACCTCAAACTCTGACACTGGCAAAGTTTTCCATATGGATAGAAGCCATTCCGAGAAAAAGTTGAATTGAATTGACATAAGAATCAACAAAAAAACTAAACTTAAACTTGTTACTAAAAATACTGAAACTGCTATATGTATGTGAGGAGTTCCCTCAATTCCTCACGAATCCCCTCATCAGATTCAAATTTGGTGACAATGCGACCACTTCCGAAGCATACTCTATCAAACCAAAAAAGATTTTTTTCAATCGATCCATAATTGACGGAGAAATCGGTGAACATAGTTACATAATAAAAAAAGATACATACAGTGGAACGTGTAACCTCCTGTTTTGAAGTTGGTTAAAAATCAACCCTCACGTTTAGTTTCTAGAGCGCCTACATGAATAGGCTGATAAACATATTACCCTCCTTCTGCAGTCGGGTAAAAATAGGTTTATTGTTGCGTTTATGAGTAAGGCGGACGAGAAGAAATATGGAAAAATAAAAAATAAAAATACTCCGGAATCCTTCATCTTTTATCTGTTTATCGTAAATCGGTTACCCGTAATGGCGGCCATGTTTTATTCGATTTGTTTTGCATTATCGAACGACCTGTCACCCTCTAAGCTTCATCTGAACGTGAAGGCAATTCTCTGAGGGTAAATGTAAATTATTGGTAACATGTAATCTAAATAAAATATATTTTATTCTGCGAACGTGTGGCTTGGCTTGGTAAAAAGAATTTGGAGAGTTTGGTCTTTATAAGTCAACGTTGTATGTTCTGCTTTATACTAACTATACTAGCTTCTGCCCGCGACTTCAAAATGTCTTCAAACTATTAGGCTGGTTTAGGTGTCACGCGGACCGTCAGTGCGGATCGATCGATCGGTTCTAAAAAAAAAGATAAAACACATTTATTCAGTAAGTAGGCCGTACGGGCACTTTTACACGTCAAGAATCTACCAGCGCTTCCCAAGAGGAGACACTGCTGAGAAGAAACGCCGCAAGAAACTCAGCAGTCAGTCATTTTTTAACCATATTACAATGGTAGTACTTATTCTAGCATTATATAAAGCAATAAATACTAAATTCAATATAATATCAAATAAAATGTGTAGATCAGCAGGAAAACATGCCAAAAATCTTACGTGAGAGATAAAGGAAGAAAAAAAATTTAAAATCACCTACTTATATTTGTTTACAACTTATAACACGGTGCAAGATGACCACATAAAAGTTTCGGTGCGATCCTACATCAACGGTGTCCCCTAGACAAGATAAAGCTTTTGCAATTGATGAAATTATTATTGACTATGTTTCGGGTTTAGACCATGCATTAGCATTCATTCATACATTTTCTATTAAGCTTATGGAGCGTTTTAGAGTAATGCGAACGGGTCCGCGCGGACGACCGTCATTATTATATGAGATCGGTCTGTGCGGAGCGATCCGTGCTGACGGTCCGCGTGACACTAAAACCAGCCTTTAATTTTCCGGGATGAAAAGTTGCCGTGTTAATCCAGGTATAAGTTATCTCCATTCCAAATTTTATCTAAAGCCGTCCAGCAGCAGGGTGGAAATTACAAACTACAAATAATAATAGTAGGATTTGGTAAATATAACTAGGAATCTTGAGTCTCCTCTCTTGTTTTAAAATTATTGCTGTCAAAAAGCTTTGTCTACTTTACAGTGTGTAATTAATTAATTATGAACTAACGCGGAAGGGAATAGAAATTGTCATAGTATAGGCATATTAAGAGACGGAACGAAAAATCATGTAACGAGAAGAGAGTTTTAAACATGAATGTAAAGGGTTTTAGTGGAAGGGGGAGACCGAAGAAAAATGAATGGAATGTGTGAAGAGTTATATGAAAAACAAGGGAGTGAATACTGAGACGGCTCATAGGGATGTTTGGAAGCAAAAATACGTGGTGTACGGACCCCAAATTATTGGGATAAGGCAAGATGATGATAATGACTTGTCACTAAACTGACTCAGTATGGGCGACTGCCCTAGCAATGTATAAACATTGTAACTAGTAATATGTTATGCTAATGAGCTGAATATTAGTATCCAGCGTGAGTAAAGTTTCAGGAACTTTTCAAATTGTTACAATCCTGAAAATAAATGGTAACATTTTGCGTACAAAACGGATTGTCGATCGACAAGATTAATATTATCTGTCACCTGTCAGGTTTCGATGGCGAACAAAATATATGGAAAAACCAAGTAAAAAACTTTTAAATATTTTATTATTATTCGAAAGTTCTAGGAGAATAATAAACATGTAATAATTAATTAATGAATTTTCGAATGTTACGAGATAGTAAGAAATTTCTATGCAGTTAGTCTAGCCATGTTCTTTAATTCAAACTATCATTCAAATAAAAATAATAACCAAGTTTTCTCAGTACACCACAAGTAGGTATCAAGCAAAAGTTCAATAGCCAATTGTTCCGACCTACTTGCGGTTCAGAAATAGGCCTGCGCGTGCGCGGCTCCCGATAGTTATGGCGCGTGGCGAATGACAACTGCAACTATTATTCACACTTACTGACTTTGAATAGATATTACATGTTAACCTGGCGATATGGACATTATAGCACCGATGTTCCGGGCAGTATGTTTTCACAAAAATGTAACGTGAAAATATGAGTAAGAAAAAAAACATTTAGCAAAGGAGAAGTATGAAATAGACGAGGAAACACGAAAAACCACAAACCAAGCACATTGTAATTAAGATTTCGCAATTTCAAATGTTAACTGGAAGGGATCCCTTAAAGGGACAAGTTCGCCTTTGCACATACCTTTTGTGTATCCGTATTTTTTGTTGTTTGTTATTTTCCTGTTCGTACAATAAAGTATTTTACATACAGACATACGTTTATATACACTCGTACCGTACATATACAAAAATAACCTTCAATACCCCTTAATAGCGTCCTTAACTCCGATTTTCTGTAATTAACACCTCCGTTACCTCCAAGCAATTGAAATACTTGAAATCGAATTACCCGTACAAATAGGGTTACCCTAAGGGGATACGACAGTAATTGATCAAGTTGACGACACACTCGTCCCTGCTACCCAAATACGATATCTCCTTTATAAACACAATTTACGAGTAAGTAACCAGGATTGAAGTAGATTTTGGTTTGGCGAGTTTACGAAAGGTCAGGTAAGTACTTTTTAATCCGTGATAAAAAAAGTTGTACTATAAGTTTGACACCTTTTTTGACAGGGTTTCTAGACGGTAAAAACCATATCGTCGTTGACCTGTTACAGTATTGTCAACGTTTTGATAGCTCTTATTTACTTGACAGTAATGGCGGCCAAGTTAAAAATACTATAACCCGTCAAAAATTATAGGGTTTTTAACGCCTTGAATAGAGGCCACGGTACTTGATAGGGGAGGCTATGCAAATGACGTGTTTACAATAACAACTGAGGATGGGTTGAAGTTTCCGGGACTCGGGTAACTATCGACGCTTCTCGACGTTCTATAAATAAGTTACCTAGCATAAAAGCTTGGTAAGGGAGAAAAATAACTAGGGTAATATTTAATATGTTGAGTAGTACTCTGCCTACGGAGAAAAGGCATACATACATACATTAAATCACGCCTGTTTCCCAGAGGGGTAGGCAGAGACCACTTCTTTCCACTTGCTACGATCTTGACAAATTTCTTTCGCTTCTTCAACATTCATACATCGAGTCATGCACGCACGTCGGTTTCGGGTACTTGAGATTCGGCCCTTTTCCAGTATTTCTCCGATTTGACTCGAAAAAGTACGCCTAGGGCGGCCCCTTCCGACCCGTCCACTCACTTTCGATCTGTATATATCTTTCGTCAATCTTCTTTCATCCATCCTTTCCAAATGATCGAACCATCGAAGCTGTAGGGTTCCAAAACCTTTACTACAAACAAAACAAAATGTAAGTATTTTGAAAGTGAGTGGACGGGTCGGAAGGGGCCGCTCTAGGCGTACTTTTTCGAGTCAAATCGGAGAAATACTGGAAAAGGGCCGAATCTTAAGTACCCGAAACCGACGTGCGTGCATGACTCGATGTATGAATGTGGAAGAAGCGAAAGAAATTTGTTAAGATCGTAGCAAATGGAAATAAGTGGTCTCTGCCTACCCCTCTGGGAAACAGGCGTGATTTAATGTATGTATGTAGATATGTACACTGAGCATAGTCCGACATGCCCTTGCCACACATGGATGGATGACATACACGTACCGTTTTTACCGTACCGCTGTAAATTTTGTGACTCAGTTATGGGCAAGAGTGAGCGGCAAATATCTGCATCTGTCTTGCATAAAGCTTTGTTTTAAAACTTATAACAACATGCACATTGTTCAATGTGTGCACTATATTTACACCAGCTAAATATTACGTGCACCATTATTTTGATGCCCCATTTTATGCGCTTACCGCTCTGTTAATCTCTAGTGTTGCTATTATTAGTTGTGCTAGTGTTTAAATGTTATTGGCACCTTTCTCTTCCTAAGTCATATACGTATCTAAGATATAGTTATACTTTATTATACGCGAATCTGTCCGCGTAGGTTTTGTTAATCGCTTGCTCGGGAACTGTCAAATTTCTTAGTTTAATTTACCCTAATATCCTTTACAAGCTATTCCCATATCAATTTTTATTGAAATCGGTT
Source organism: Acleris laterana (assembly GCA_963966035.1). Classification (NCBI taxonomy): domain Eukaryota; kingdom Metazoa; phylum Arthropoda; class Insecta; order Lepidoptera; family Tortricidae; genus Acleris; species Acleris laterana. The sequence continues at coordinate 1,563,529 of OZ014462.1, forward strand.
TAGCGGTTTACCTCTAAAAGCTTAAAAAACCGGGCAAGAGCATTTGGACCGTGCTCAGCGTAGGGTTTCCGAAGTTGTTTCTACAAACACAAAAATCTATCTCAAAAAACAACATGTATATGAACAAGATGATTTTTTGGGGGTCTATACCGGAACCCATAATGTTTATTTCGACGTTTATTAAATTCTGCAACGTCAGCCTAAAAGGGATTTTAAGCGAAATCATACATGCTGTCCATTACTTTTGCTTTTCGTTTTTTACTTTATAATTATTATGAGAATCCTGTTATATGAATAAAGTGTTTATCTATCGTATCTAAAATAGCTTTCGATAAAATGAAATTCGGTAAAATGATACGCTCTATGAAATGAGTGTCGGTAAAACCCAACCCATAACCCAACGTAAAACTGGTGACCTTGAACCCTATGTTTAGGTGATATAGTAACCCAACCCGCGTGACGCGCAGCTTGTTGGACATTACAAACGCCGTCGACACTAAAAGCGTTCGGAAATGGATCCACAACTGCGGCCTCCCACGATAAATGGGGTTCCTTTGGGAGTTTACTAAACCGCTATTAAAAAACGCGGTTAGCCAAGTTGTTGGTTCGTTTCCCAGTAACAGCTAATATTTGTGTGATGTCCGGACGTTCGTCTATCGGATATAGTAACGAAATAGTAACAATAGAAAGAAAATAATTATAGTTTGAACTTTTTCAACTGAGCTTATCCACGTAAGAATACAATGCCATTGTATAGTTAACCACCAATTAGAACAACGAGCGCGCAGTTAAAGCAGATAATAACCGACTTCGAAGGTTAACATAGATTATCGACTCTATTTCTTTAGACAAAAGACTACAAAATACTGTATTTTTTTGCATTTTGCAACCGCTCGACTAAGATTGTATGGACACAGTGACCATTGTGTTTACAGGTAAGTGGAAGAGCTCAGTTCAAAAAGTTTAAACTATACTTAGTCGTATTTTTCATACCATTTTAGAAACAGGGTTCATTTTCAGATAGATACTACCAAAGTATTTATTACATAGTATAAATGTGGAAGAAGCGAAAGAGATTTGTCAGGATTGTAGCAAGTGGAAAGAAGTGGTCTTTGCCTACCCCTCTGGGAAATAGTCGTGATTTAATGTATGGATGTGTATTTAAAAATCGTAAAACTCGGTGTAGGTAAGGAGAAAAACGTTATCGCATTTTTTAAGTTAACAATTCTCTCAACTTAAATAAAGTAATCAAAACCGAATAATTTTCACTCAACCTTGTTTACTTACCCAAAAATATTTAGACAACAAATTAACAAGCACCCTAAAGCATCTTTAAGACTCATTTATTTTGCATACACTTTAAAATGAACCAAAGTTTCGAGGCTCAACAAGATGGCTGTTGACAAAAGCTTAACTCGAAGCTCTTGCAAAATGTCGCTTAGAACGTCTTATCTGCCTAATTATCTGGGGGTCCACAAAAGGGGGGGATTAGTTTTAGGCACTCGAGGTTTCGCAACAGCTGTTATGTTATACAGGAGTTTGATGATGGATAACGAGCTTTTAATGAGGGCTGAGAATGTTGCCTTGATGAGATTTAAAACGTGTAACGTCTTGAAAGGTTTGTCAAAGTTTCCAGGTGGGATAGGTATGTTTTTAATGTTTTTATACAAGCTTTTATTTAAGACTGCACTGAGCAAACGTCGAGCGTCCAGTGGCGCCCTCATTACTTTTATTGTACATACATACATACATACATACATAAACTCACGCCTTTATTCCCGGAGTGGGGTAGGCAGAACAACAGAATTACCAACAACTCTAAAAACTTGTTGATAATTCTGTAACCACATTTTGCTCACTTAGGCTAAGATGTTTACCAGTGTATGACTGGCAAGCCCATCGTCTAACAGTACCTACTATACGCCTTCACTCCCTTAGCCGTCTCTTACGACATCCACGGGAAGACATGGAGTGGCACTATTCTAACCCGGCAACCACGCAACGTACTTTTATTGTATTTTCTAATAAACTAAAGATATATTTTTTTTAAAAGAGGGAGGCAAACGAGCATGCGGCTTACCTGATCGGAAGTAATCACCACCGCCCATGAACACCGGCAACTCAAGTTGAGTTGTCGGTCCGTTGCCGGCCTTTAAGGAAAATAAGAGCTCTTTTCTTGAAGGACCCCATGTCATAACTGGCAGGAAATATCGCCGGAGAGAGTTCGTTCCACAGTTTCACCGTACGAGGTAAAAAGTGCCTAGAAAAACGCACGGTGGAAGAACGCCATTCATCAAGGTGATATTGATGGAACCTGGCCCTACGACGGGTGGTACGATGGTGGAATACGGCGGCAGGCAACGGTTGCAATTTCCTTGCGATCAGACGATACTTTTTTGTAGCGCAAGTAAAAATACAATTTATGGGATACGTAACAATCTATAATAACAAATAACAATTACCCTTTGAGTAGTCAGCTTAACGGGAAAATTTGGCCACTTTTTTCCGACCATCTTGACAATGCACGTGACTGGTCATAATTTGGTATACATTGCAAAGTTAACTCGCTCTTACATTACTGGAATTCATATTAGCTGCGCCATGTCACCTGTCATCTGTCATTGTCAGGATAGTGAAATAGGGGGTAGGCTTTATTTTAAAAAACACACGTTATAGTACATTTTGTATTAAGGGTGGTAAAGAAAGAATTACAAACGAGAGTCTGTTAGAAGCCCGAAGCCGAAGGCTGAGGGCTTTAATGACTCGAGCTTTGTATTTCCTTTACCACCCGTGTAACATACAATGTTTTTCATCACAATTGCGAGGAAGTGAAATAAAATCAGACAAAAGATCATATTTTTAACTTATTAGCGGCAGACTACATCATTGTCTGTGGCTTACCACAGATAATGTCAAACGTGTTCGGAGTCCGATTCTAGTGACATATGAGATCAATAGTTTATTATGCGAGATTGTTAGGAAATAGTATTCAACTGACATTTCATCTCGAATGAAACTTCATATCGAATGGCACAAGAATTGGGGTCCTGACGTATTGTGATAGTTTGAGTCCACGTATAATATTTAAAAAAAAAGCTATTATACGCACTTAAGTAACGTAATGGTAAAAAAAAGGCCCACGGGCATTATTTTGGATTTACGGTCGATTTTTCTAGCACGTTAGGACACTATTTACGAGCAAGTGTGATGAAAAACATATACTGCCCTCATTACAAAAATGGACGTAAGTATGTCTCATAGAACCGCGAATGTATTAGTAACCTTAATACTCAGTTTAGGGAGTTCAATTTGCTTTGACTATAAAATTGCGCATGCGTCCTTTTTATTTAAAAGGGCAGTATATCCCTCTTTTTGCGTGTGTGCTTTAAAAGTTAGATGGCACTGTCAAACGACACACTTAGCTCCCTTGTCACTATACACTTTGTCTAAACGTATAGGTACGCGAAGGTTAGACTAAGGCCCGAGTAACGATCATCGGACACCAGACGCACCAACACACTGCTCTGTAGAATGATCTGTTTTTGATGTAGAGTATTTAACATAGATGGCGCTAGTGACAGTCAAAGGTGGCGCTGTAATGAAATAAAAAACCGGCACTCTAGGTATTATTATTTCAAATTACAACATTTCCAGCACTGCCAGCCCAACTCAAACTTGACCATTGGTTTTTTTCTTCAGGGTCTGTACCATAATCATACCGACGCTTGAAGATACGTTTTTCCGTTTTACGATAAGTACAACAAAAATACTTAATAATACTTACATACATACATAAACTCACGCCTTTATTCCCAGAGTGGGGTAGGCAGAGCTACAGAATTTCCAACAACTATTTGATAATTCTGTAACCACATTTTGCTCAAATAGGCGAAGATGTTTACCAGTGTATTAGTGACAGGTTGCAAGCCCATCGCCTAACAGTACTACACGCCTTTATTACCTTAGTCGGCTTTTACGACATCCACGGAAAGATACAGAGTGGCACTATTCTAATCCGGCTACCACACGGGGACTAATAATAATTGGGATTCGGGGAATAATAATACTTAAGTTGAATATAAGCGGTTGTTGAACAGTTGTTGTATATTATTTTACTTTCTTTATTTTTTATTTCTAAATCCACCGTAACACATTATATTCTGAAAGAAAATCATTTTTTTCTGAGTCTTGGATGTTTTCCATGTATGTATTTATGTTTTCTTGTACCCATAGTACAGACGGCCAAAAATGTTGTCTACCCTACAACATCTCCGCCATCACATCATTCAACAAGTTCGATTTTCCCTTGAATTATTATGACAGTGACAAGTGTCAACTTTAGCGATAATTAGATCTCACAGAACCTTTTGTCATAACTGGTTGACCACTTCCTTGGCCGACTGTACCCATCTAGAACACTAGAGGTTAGTTTGGGACGACACCAATTTGTGTGAAATTATCCCGTGATAGGGTAAAGTCACCAGTGGTAAGTTAGAGACCAGTAGACGACGTTATATGAGTGCGAAGAGTGGGAAATTTATCTTTCGTACTCTTCCCAGTCATACAAAGTATAAGCAGAGGCTGACTACAGGTCTTTCAAATTCAAATTCAAAATTCATTTATTTTAAGCAACACAAGGCTCATATTAATTGCTTACAAATAACTAAACCTATCCCACGCCATTCTTAACATGCCTGTCGCAGCAGTGCATGATATATGGACAGTCTAGTCTGTCCGCAATACAAACTGTACCCTTTTTTTTTTTTTTTTTTTATGGCGTAGAGAAGACAAACAAGCACACAGGCCACCTGATGGTAAGTGGAAACTGTGACCCATAGACATTCGCATTCACAAGACTGCAACGCAATCCTAAGACTGCAAATGCGTTGCCAACCCTAAGGACTAAGATGGAATGCCTCTATGCTAGTAATGTCACCGGCTATCTTATCCCCAAACCGGAACACAACAGTGCGAACACTGCTGTTCCCTACCCTACCCTACCCCACCCCCCCTACCCTACCCTACCCTATTTACCCTCTTTATTTATTTTATAACAAGTGGTCTATTCTCATAGTCCGTGAGTCTCGAGTGGGCGAGTAGGTACTTAGCGCCCGCTTTATCGGCTGCGACGCCGTTAAGCCTAACGAACGTATCTCGCGCCTGACGTCACCGCCACGTCATTTATACATGTTTATCGTATGACGTAACATGAGTGAAATTAAAATGAAGCCTAAGTGTTGTTCATAACGTTATTGATGGGCAAATAATACCTTTAACTCGACCTAGTCATGTTCTCCTAGTCATTATTTTAAATTGAAATTTATTGACCTTACATTTGTAATGTTTTTTTTTATGTATTTTTGTATTTAATTATTGAAAAAATTACGTTTTGCTGGATTTTCTCGCGGCGCTTCTCCGCAATGATGGTCTTGTCCGAAGCGCCGGTAGATTCACTCACTACCGACGTGTAAAAGAGCCATCATGTGCCCAATTTACTAAATATGTTTTTTGAATGACTATACATACATATCTACTTACATACATTAAATCACGCCTGTTTCCCAGAGGGGTAGGCAGAGACCACTTCTTTCCATTTGCTACGATCTTGACAAATTTATTTCGCTTCTTCCACATTCATGCATCGAGTCATGCACTTAAGATTCGGCCCTTTTCCAGTATTTCTCCGATTTGACTCGAAAAAGTACGCCCCTTCCGACCCGCCCACTCACTTTCGATCTGTATATCTCTTTCGTCAATTACGATATTTTTAAACGAATGCTACCTTTTTTCCCATTTTTTTTCTAATCTCGATTATCTCGAGAACTATAAACTTTTATAGGTTAAAAAGCATCCTATGTTCTTTCTCAACGAAAAACGTACATTCTGAGGTGTTTGAAAACAGAAAAGTTAGTGATTGCATCTTGGCTACCTTTAGGAGTTCAGAACCTGTAAGGGTCGAAGAAGCTAAACCGAAGTTAAAATAAACTATAACCAAATCCAAACCGATTTTAGCCAAGTTCATCAGTAAACAGGCTTCTCCTAATTAGTTTACTAAAATGTACCATTTCTTTGTTACAGGGGACCAACGTAACAGAAAACAGCGACAACTTTTACAATAACAAACCGTTTATAATTTTATTCCAAGATCCATTTACACCCAAACCTTCCTAAATACTTGTACGTCCTACCGTATTCCTATATAGTACTTATTGTATGATGTCACTGGTGGTTCTTCGTGACAATATATCGCACGGCATGAGAATAAGCACCACTGAGAGGAAATAGGTAAGAAGTGTGTGTGTGTGTGTGTGTGTGTGTGTGTGTGTGTGTGTGTGTGTGTGTGTGTGTTAGTTTGTTACTCCTTTAGACTGCGCCGAGCGTACGCCGGATGTACAGTGGCGCCCTCATTACTATTATTGTTTTCTAATAGACTAAAGTATTTTCTTGAAATTGGACGGTATGTTTTTGTACTACAAATGATTACACAACTTAAAGTTGGGTTGAGAAACCCGTCTTAAGACTGCGCCGAGCGTACGCCGGATGTGTTTTTTACTACAAATGAAAACACAACTTATAGGGTATATCACATAGTTTAATAACAATTCACCTGTGAGTTATCAACTTAACGGAAAAAAGTGGCCACCTTTTCCCGTTAGGCTAACTACTCAAAGGGTAATTGTTATTAAAGTTTGTTACGTATTCCACAAATTGTGTTTTTCAAGGCAATTCTTTAGTTAATTAGAAAACACAATAACAGTAATGAGGGCGCTACTGGACGCTCGGCGTTTGCTCGGTGCAGTCTTAAATTAAATTTGTATAAATTAATATTAAGAAACAACTCTTCTAAGCATTCATGATTCAATGTTGATACATACGTAAACTTTCCCAAATAAAACTGCGCGAAACATAAACGTTTTTATTGCGCTTGTTCTGACAAAACGTTTACTTTGTTATAAACAACATAATCTAATCATAAACACAGTGTATATCGTCGGCTTAGTGCAAGAAGTCATTAACCCACAAAAATTCAAGTCCGAGAAAAACGGGCCCAAAGTTTTGACTTAGTCAAATGAACATTATTGTTGTAGGTTCGGGTCTAGATTTAAAAATTAAACACAAGTGGTTAGCTAAGTATATTTAGTATCAAAACCAATTAAAAACTTTGTACAATAATTCCAAATAACGTTTTTAAAAGCCTAAATATGTAGTTAGTGACTTTTTGTCTTTCTCGCTTTAAGGGAACTTACAATTAGTTATTTTTTATTTTAATCACAATTAAATCGAGAAACACAGTTTTAAACGAGAAATTTGGTTTCATCAGTCTTAATTATTACCTTAGAAACATAATGAACATTATTTACTAATTAACAACGCATAAACAGTTTTAAAAACTCTACTTCACAGATATAAACTCAACAAAACCAAAACAATAACATAAAATTCTCAAAATGGCGTTATTTGTAACTCCAAACTAAAATAACTAAAAAATGTTTTTTTTTATAGAGGAACTTAATATTATTATAATCCCAGACACTCACAGCAAGCACTACTTACTTACTGTTATAAAACATAAAAACTTCTAAAAGTATTAAAATAAAAAGATCAGCCTTTGATTTTGAACTAATACTGTAAGTACGAAAAAGAGTTAAAAAACCTAGTCATCCATCTTATTTACTCTTCGTCTTCTGAGTTTGAAGACATTTCTTCAGGTACATAATCACGACTTTCTTTGGCTGGCAAGTTCTGGTACCAGTGGTGAAGTTCCGCGGGTATAATTTTTTCATTGCACATTATTTTAGTAAGTCCTTTTTTTAGCTAGAGTGATTGGCAGTTTTTGGTTGTAAGCTTTTCTCAAAATGTAAGTGTTATAATTGAAACCCTGTATGGGTTTTTCAAGCTAACGTTTTCGCAGTTGTTTTATTGGGGCCATAGATTGGGATGTATTACTTTTTAATACGTGAAATTCTTTATACTCAGATTTGAAATCGTATCTGTAACAACAACACTGTTATCTGTAGTAACAACATTCGGCCTTTTTTTCTCTAGTCGAAAAGATTTCACTTTAAGCCATCACAGTTTTTCTCCATTGACGTCAATCGATCGATTTTGCATCAAGTTATCTCTCAAGTCGTTTAGGTTCAAAATATCTGTGTGATTCATAACTATCGGTTCGTACGGTTTTTTCAGGGTTTTATTTTTCTTATTTTTTCTGTTTGATCTTGCTAATCGAATAACATTACAGAAGTCTATCATTGAGTACACTGGCATTAAACGCAATTGGTTCTCAATCGCACTGTGCATGCTATCTACCTCCATATGCGTGTGACCAGACTCTAAATATTTATGTTCTATTACCTCGAGATGAGTTGTCTGAACTAAATACAACTGCAGGTTTAAAAGGAATTGATTACTATTTTGGCCTCCACAGGTCTCAGTGAATATGGAAATCTCTTTTACAGTAGATGGGAGACGTTTTATCCATAGATACAAAGCCGTACCCACCCACCTCATCGCTTCCTTTTTTGCCATCCAGCTCAGACCAGAAAAGCCGTCATTGGGAGTGCGAGCTTCATAAATGGTAGCATTGTACACATTCAATTTGCGTAGGTAATAAAGAATAGAAACAGTTTTTGGGATATGAAGTACCTTTTGTAAATCTAAGGTTATTGAATTAAAGCTTTCATCTTCATTAGCACGAATTTTGTCCAATTCTTTGGCTTCTCGACTTTGTTCTTTTAGTGAAATGTGTAAGTCATATTTTTGTTTCTAAGATTCAAGATCGGGTCTGTTTGTATTTTTGATGCTGTTATACTTATGACATGTTAGACATTGGTCTTTTTTTGGTTTGTGAAAATCCAAATTATATTCGTATAGTAACAGAAGTCCGAGACGCTTTTTTGCATTCCTCTGTATAAAGTTCGTACATTCTTGAAATAGATAGCGTGCCATTTAAATAGAGTTTTGACGATGTTTTTCGGCAATAGTGCGATTCCATTGTAGGGAATGATTCGATCTTTTGTTTTATAAAATCTATATCTTCTTGTTTGGTTTTATTGTGAGCAACATGCTAACTACGTTGGTCTTCTCCTTCAAAAAGACCAGAACTGCCAACCTTGGAAAATGCATTGTTTATTGGGCCGTTTGAAATACAGAGGGTACTTTTAAAAAACTTTTCACATACGTTGATTTTACCTTCATCATTAGAAAAAAATACGAACGTGACATGGTTCGTTTTCTAACTGCTTTTACGTAACACCTTTGTGGAGGATTTACTGATATGTTCGCGAGTATAAAATCCTTTTGACGACAGTAGTCTTTTAAGCCCCAATATGTTTGACAAAAAAATTTACGTTCTTCTTCGCTGAAATTTAGTGGGCAGTTAAGCTTGCATTGACCTCCCGGCTTGGGGGCTTTTCCTGGCAATAACTTTTTTTTATAATTTTTGTATGGTAAGCACTGTGATTTACAATTTTTTTGCTTGTTTCGGTCGTAAGACTCTTCATTTTTTTTGTGCCATCTTGTTGTTTTAATTTTTTTGGGTGCTTTTGTTTCCAACTCATTATCGTCAATATCACTGATCTTATCAGTCAAAAAGTCAAAAACAAAACCTAGGTACCTATACAAAATCTCGCCCTAAGGACAAAATTGGTATTTCGCAAATGAAATACTTACTTACTTACAACTTAACAGCATAAAGTAATTTGCACGTATCTTATTATAAATAAATGACAAAGGTACTTACGCTGTGATCTTCATTCTCCTTATTTAGAATCTTTTCTAACATCAAAGATCCTCGTCCTGCCTTAAATTTAATACCATTTCGCTTCATTTTGTAAGAAATCACTAACTTCTCGCGTAACGTCCATCCCCGGTCGCAGACGCAACGGTATGACTTCGATCGCGGTGGCCGAACCCCCGTTACCGCGAGAGCAAGACTACTCGTAGGTATAAATGAGTTGAAATATGAACTGTTGTGCAAGAATATTTCACTAAAGGTGTTAAAATTCATACAAGTTATCTGCCTAAAGTCACTAACCATAATTTAATCACGTGAATTACATGTCTTTGGACATAACAAAAATCGATAAATATCATTAATTACTTTAAAAAAATCATTCTGGTTGCCATTAATGCTGTCTCCTAGTTTTTTTAAAACGTTATAAAGTGCTTTAGTTATTTTATACTAAAGTAAAAGTGGTAATGTGCATCCAATGCTCATTTTGTTAAGAATCATTAAAGCATGATAATAACTTTTATTTTCGTTTTACGGTTTGCTAAAAGTAACTATGTGCATTATAATGAATTCTAGCTCAAATACTTTCATAGCTTTATTCATATTGTTTTATTTTTTAAAGTTGATAAGTAACATAAGTGAATATTTAAACCAGATAAAAAGATAAAAAATAACAAATTTGTTTTGTTTAAAGTTAGTAATGATCTAAAACCAATTTACATCAAATCAATAAGGCAAAAAGTTAAGTTAATGACTTAATGTCATGGCTGTAACATCGAAATTATTCAATGTAAAAAAAAATGGATCCGTGCGTTAGAAAGAGTAAGTCGCGGCGAATCCGCCTGTGCTTGTACCTGTACTTAGTGATTTTATGCCATTAGTGACTTCTTGCACTAAGCCGACGATATATACCACGTCACAAGCCCCCACTCCCGAACTTTGATGCGCGTTGTATTTGTCAATATTGATTGATTAAAAAAAAACTTGTTCAATATTTTTTGATAATCTTACTGACGGACTAATTAGAATTATTCATTTACACAGGACACACCCCTATTACTGTAACACTGTAGGTGCCTGCCCGGTTAAGAAACTTTTCCACTGCCTTTTCTTTGCTATCACAAGAGTTTTTATTTTTATTTTTTACATACACATACATACATAAAATCACGCCTGTTTCCCAGAGGTGTAGGCAGAGACAACTTCTTTCCACTTGGTATCTTGACAAATTTCTTTCGCTTCTTCCACATTCATACATCGAGTCATGCACGCACGTCGGTTTCGGGTACTTAAGATTCGGCCCTTTTCCAGTATTTCTCCGATTTGACTCGAAAAAGTACGCCTAGGACGGCCCCTTCCGACCCATCCACTCACTTTCGATCTGTAAGTAGTAGGGATTCGTGCGTTCTGGCTCACGAGCCAGAACGCACAAATCGGTCAAAATTCGGTTTTCTAAAAAAAGCTCGTCCCATACTCACATATGCTCCTCGGGTCATATGTGTGGTCACACCCCCTAACATAGTCATTAATGATGTCGTTAGTTGTAGTCACACCCCCCTCACATAGTCGTTAGTAATCTTATAAAAATAGACTCCTGTGATTGGTTGATTTTAAGTAAGCCACGCCCCCTCATATGGTCATTAATGACGTCGTTAGTGAACATTAATGATATCATTAAGGTCTTATATACTTTGTTATATACTTATATGATACTAGCTCCTCCTATTGTCTTCTTGTCAGTATATTATGTAAATGACTTACAAAGGTAATGTTAATGATACTTACCTTTTGTTTTATTTATGAGTTATACCTTTATACTTTAAAAACAGGGTAATAAAAACACATATGTTTTACAATATTCGTTTATTTATTTATTTATAAATAAAAATTGAAACATTTTACTTATCAATAAATCGTTACCTATAGTATCTTTAGAAAAGGAATTTAGAAAGTTAAGCATTGTTACACCTTTATACTTACAAAATATATATACTAAACAGTATTTACCACAAACAGATGTAAAGTAATTCTGGAGAGGTATGTGATTATAAAACCATGTTCGTGTATTTCTTTTTAAAAACATCCGATGGTATCCACTCGGTTTGCGACCATACGAGTCAAAGTACTCGCCAATTCCATCGGTATTGATGTGAATAGCCACCCAATGAGACCCCGGCTTAAAGTCAGGATCTAAATTACTGATGATGTAAACGGGTAAACCAACAAAAAGCGGTATTCTGTTAGCAGCGAAAACATTATACCTAATAGCGGGATTTATTTGCCTCATATATGTTTGTATTTCTAGTGTATCCATTAGTAATTAATTACATTACAACACGTCATTTCTTTAACAATTCTTGTAGTAATATGATGTAAATAAAGGATATTCTACATTACTTATGTTTTAACTTAACTATTGTAATCTACATTCACATCCCGGTTTTTATTTATCTCAATTATATTATCAAACTCAGCATAAATAACACAATTGACCGTGGTTGTAAGTGCTGCATCAAACTGAACCTCTAAGCGGACACTTCCATGCTTAACAAGATTCCAGTGCGTTCTTGAACTAGCTGAGAGATCGGGGGTAAGATCAAAAGCCATTAAGCAGTAACCACCGCTATAGTCATCTCTCCCAATGGAATTACCTACATCCAAAAAGTGGATTCCAGTTCCAGAAAATAATGTATGATAGGCTGATGCAGTTGAATTATTACTAAAGGATGGTTGCAACGGTTTAGAGGGAACTTGTTGCCCATCAACATATAAACTGAATAAATTCATGTTATGGTGTTGAAAGTTAAATGGATTTAACTTTAAGCTACCATTGAATGCTGCATTATTAACAAATCCTATGATACATCTTTTAGGTATTTGACCTAAAAATATATTGTCTAAAGTTTTACCCTGAATTCCAGATTCTATAGACATAACCTTTACTTCGGCGCGTGTGATAGGATACTTTGCAGTTGTGGTTGCTAACACTTTTTGATGCGCTAGTAAAACTGTTGGATTGATTCGAGCTCTGCGAACGATTAAACTCGCGTCAGCAATTTTAACTTTAAACTTTTCGTCGTTGTGGCATATAAGATTGAAAATTTCTTTACTACGTACTAATTTAACATGCATTTCAACACCATTAATCAAAAATTTGTCTTGATTAAAAATATCCCCATGTAAGTGTCCAATCATCTCAATAATGTGACTCTCTTTAGCTAATTCTTTTCTCTTAGTGAACCCTTGATTAGATGAGTCAGCTGCATCAAATTTGTGTGTTGTATCTTCATACCATAATCCGCAAGTAAGATGGGATTTTTTAGCGGCTGGACCATAATTAAGTAAGGTTTCTATATACGATCGATACGCGTAGGTATTGTTTGGCGGGGAAACAAGTTTCTGATTTAAGTAAATATCTAATTGATTAAAAAGTGAATGTAACCAATTATTGACTGGTGCTACAACAGTTGTTGATTTTATAGTTGAGGAATCTTGGTTTAAAATTTTAGCTTTAATATGAATCATTGTGTGTGAAAGATCTAAATAATCATCTCCAGTCCCAGGTACTAGGAATTCAATTGGTCCATCATCGGTTAAAGAAGATATTGGTTTATAGTGAATCCACTGTCCATTTTCAATACTTGTTTGAGTAGATGGAAGAGCAAATAAATCCAGTTCTGACTTGGCACATTCACATGAATGATGATGTAAGAAAGACATTATTTATTTTGAAAAAATATCTTGAAAATTATGTTTGCTTAAAGAACCTCTTCGTCTCAATGCTTTCCTCTTAATGGTGGAATCTAAACGTTTTCTGTTTATTTTATAACCGGAGCCTGTCATTAGAGAATCAATTTTTTCATCTGCTTTTCGCTTTAAATTAGCACTAGCATCCTTGAATCGAGATTTAATGGATTGCTCCAAAGGATGTGAATGCATCATATCAGACAACAACCCAACACCAGCATTCAACGCTTCTTTCCCAATGCTTCGAGCACCGCTAGATAATAAAGGTAGTATAGATCTAAATAATCCCCCCAAGAAGCTACCAATACCATGTCCACGTTGGTGTGGTATACCTTTATAAATTATTCCAACCCCTGATCCAGCCTGATGTGAGTAATAATGTTCGTACGGACAAACTACATCAATTTGTTTATGAATCATTTTATACGTTTGAAATGTAGTTTCACACACGATGTCCCGAATTGGAATGGTACCTTATTACCAACACTTGTTCTTATATCTATCTCTATTGTATCAAATTCCCTTCGCATAACTGGGACATAGTGTGCAGGGGAGAAAATATGCATTTTGTATGCACCATATATATATTTAGTGGGGTCCAACGGTATTATTCTAATTAATGACGTCATGACGTCTCCTACTATTTGTGGTTGAATTATATCAGAATATATGAACATTTGTGATGGTAAACCCAAGTACAAGTTTACCGGATATTTACTAATTTGACTCTTAATAAAATTTGTATTAGGCTCAAAACCAAGTTGAACACTTAGTTGAGGTGAAACAATTAATGACGTTATTTCATTATTTGAACTAACTTTGACAAGTTTTGATATTTCGTCATATCTGAACCTTACTTTGTTTTTCAACAGTGGATTTTCATTAAAAGCATTTAGGAAATTTTCTATACTATCATATGTGGTAGCAGGGATATGAGATTTATATTCTATGATAGAAAAAGTGTTATCATGAGGCATGCGTCCTTTTACTGAGATATATAGTACATTCTCATGTTCTTGAACATTAAACATAGTACATGGATAGTGAAACTCAGCCAATGCTACCATCCATTCTCCTTCTAGCTTGATTGTTTTGGGTAATTTGGTCAAGAAATTTGCAGTTGTATTTTCTGGATAGTAAATTGCCGAACTATTACTTAGTAAAGTTAGGTAAAAAGTGTTTTCACTCATATTGCTTCCAAACTTGATGATGATATCCAACTGTTAAATTTGTTCGGATATCCTTTCCATTTCACCAATACTTCCTGTCTGCTACCAACACGACGTGATCGTATTATTTTATCTATTTTGTGTAAAGTGGTGGGGTTAAAGATTACTTTTTGCAATTCTTTGGAATAAAAAGTCCCCGTAATTGATTCATTGTTCAAGTCTTTTAGGGTATATACAACCCAAGGTGATCGTTTAATGATTGAATCAATTATAAATATTTCATCACTCCAGTTACTCTCATATCCTTTTTGAAATATATGTTTATATTTCGTTATTCTAACATGATCCCCTTCATGAAATTTTGGTGATTCTACTGCTTGCATTTTGTCTTTTGTGTTTTTATATAAATTACACCAAACCGTCATAATATTATTAGAATTTACATTGACGGGGCACATTTTTATACTCGTATGGTAAGTATGATTATAAGAATAAATCAAGTCTTGTAAGACATCAATATATTTATATGTATTTTTATGAGTAAAATATCGCCACATTTTACCTTTTAAGGTTCTTTGAAATCTTTCCACAATACTAGCTTTTATATCAGGATTATTGGTAGTGTAATAGTTTACATTTCTAGTTTTAAAGTATTCTCTAACAACTTTCGAAACAAATTCAGTACCTTTATCGGATTGAATATGAGTAGGAGTAGTCTGAGCTTCGGCAAATATGCTTTCGAAACATGTTTTGATCGTTACCGAGTCTTTCTTTTTCATAGCTCTTGCGAAAGCATATTTACTAAAAACATCAATAACACACAAAATATATTTATAACCATCATTATATTGACTATAGGAGCGCATATCGCTTAAATCAGCTTGCCAGAGAACATTAAAATTGGATAGAATATATTTATTTCTTGCTATACGTCTTTGAACAGGTTTATGAAGAGTATAAGTTTCTTGAGTTTGTAGCCATTTTCTCACATCATCTTTTTTCATTTTACCACGCATGGCTTTGGTTAAATTGATAACACTACTATAGCCAGCTGGATTGGAAACATCATAGTAAGTTTTATAAATATCTAATAAGGGCTCCATTTTTCCCAATCGATTTTTTTACTTACTTGTTTATGATTTTTTCTTATTATTGATGTTTTTTTATTTGCATTTGACGATAAAGGAGTACCATAAATATTATTTGTAGGCTTTTGTTCCTCTAATTGATTAATGAATTCCAAATTTTCTGGATTACCAATACAAGATTCAGGGACTCGTAATTCTTTTAAAGCTGTAGCAAAATGTTTCCAACCAATTGGTTTTGGGCGTTTTAAAGGTCTAACAGCATCATTGACCAAATCTAATATATTACTTCCAAGAATAATTTCACTGTTTACAACAACTTCCCCCTTATCTTTCCACCAAATAAGAGGTTTGTTTTTTATAATAAAATCAAGTAATACTTCTCCTTTCTTTTTGTATGTTTTAGGTAGTACATTAAGCATATATGATGGTGTATACTGTGTTGTAAATGACTTAATCTGAGTGGGAGTCACGTTGTCTTCCTCTCGAGGTTGTAGGGTTGTGACTACTGGTTTGGCAATGTTTTCTTCTTTTAATGGTTCTGCCCCCGCTTCATCAATTTGAGTTGCAAGCTTATCCATTATAATTGGTAATGAAATAGGTTTTCTTTGTGTTTCCGAAAAATGTAAATACCGTTGTAAGGCTTGAGAATACAAGGCCCATTTTTCACGATCATCCATTTTACTATTCAACACTTTTTGCATTTCCTCATCCAGAAGAGATAAAGAGTTTATCGCAGTATTATTATTTTGTTTCAATCTTGCAATTAATTCTGGTTCTACAAGAATCATTTTTTTTACGTTTTCCATTTTTATTATTTTTATATTAATTTGCTTATTAGCGTATTAAGAACAGCACCTAAAACTATAGGTAGAAATGCACCACCTTTTTGAATGATGACACTTTTTCTGAATTTCGCTTTGCCCTTTCCTATTAATTTTCGTAATATTATTTTATATTTCTCTAATTTGCATCGTTCTTTTTCATTAATAGGAATTTTGCCTTTTAATACATTGTAAATGCATTCACAAATTATGTTTATTTCTTGATCATCACACGATTTTAATAAAGCCTTTCGGTATTTTGGTTTTAATGAATGCAATGCTTTCAGAAGGTTTTTATGGATAATCACTCTCTCAGGCATTATTTAGTACTGATGAATATCTGCTGATGTTTATCGTATTTAAATCCTTTTTTTGGAACGTAAACGTTGCAATAACTATCGGATGGGAATATTTTCGTTTTAAAACGACACATGTCATTTGTATTCTGTTTAAGGTCAATTAATAAATAACCATGAGCTTCCTTAGTTGCGTCTTTATAAGCTTCTTCTACAAACTTCGAGTTTTCAGGGTAAACTTGACGTGCCAAATAGCGGATTTGTGTTTTATCTCGAGGATTTTTGAAATATATGATGTAGCTAGAATTTAATGAAATATCACGTTGACCTTTACCTTGATGAAATAAATTCTGAGTAATATAAAACACACTTAAATTTCGATGATGACTTCCTTTAGTAAAAATATCTACTATTCGACCGTCGGATTCTCTCATTAAATCATCTATAATGAGTAGTTGTGGTTGTTTACCATCAAACATGCTTAAGTCTGGAATACCCTGATTATAATTAACGTTATTCAAATTATATAATGGTTGCATTTCATCATAACACCATAAAATATTATAAAACGTTTTAGTGCAAACACTATCCAAGTTATTTAGGAACTCAGTAACAAAATTAGATTTACCACAGCCGCTTGGACCAGCAACAATAGCTGTAAATGGATGAATAAAGTGGATCATTTTTTTCCTGATAACAGAATAAACGTGTTGTATGTTATAAATCTAACAAAAGAATAAAAAAATACAAAACTTGTTTTATATATATTTTATTTTTAAAGGACTGTATTATTTTACGAATATCTTAATTAAACTATTTCGTAACATTACCAAAAATATCAATTACTTTATACAGCGTTATGACTAATCATTCTAAGAAATATGAATAAATTCAAATTCAAATTCAAATTGTTTATTGCGTATCACATTACAAAAAACATAGATAATTAAATTATAATGACCCTTCACCAAAGTAATTTACAAAACCATACAATTACAACTTAAACAATAATAAACTATGAACTAAATGGTATTTAAGATCTTAAACTATAATGACCCCATGCCAATGTATCTGTGGAATTTGGTACAATAAATCGTTTTGTATCATTGTAAGTTAAACTAGTTTTATTAATTTTCTGTGTAAATATAACATGTTTAATGGATCTGAATCTATACATTTCTGAGCTTTGATTATTTCTATTAAAAAGACATTCTTTATAATTCTACATTTTCATTGGTGTAACCAAAAAAAAAAAATGAAAATGAAGAATTATAAAAAAAATATTCCCATCCGATAGTTATTGCAACGTTTACGTTCCAAAAAAAGGATTTAAATACGATAAACATCAGCAGATATTCATCAGTACTAAATAATGCCTGAGAGAGTGATTATCCATAAAAACCTTCTGAAAGCATTGCATTCATTAAAACCAAAATACCGAAAGGCTTTATTAAAATCGTGTAATGATCAAGAAATAAACATAATTTGTGAATGCATTTACAATGTATTAAAAGGCAAAATTCCTATTAATGAAAAAGAACGATGCAAATTAGAGAAATATAAAATAATATTACGAAAATTAATAGGAAAGGGCAAAGCGAAATTCAGAAAAAGTGTCATCATTCAAAAAGGTGGTGCATTTCTACCTATAGTTTTAGGTGCTGTTCTTAATACGCTAATAAGCAAATTAATATAAAAATAATAAAAATGGAAAACGTAAAAAAAATGATTCTTGTAGAACCAGAATTAATTGCAAGATTGAAACAAAATAATAATACTGCGATAAACTCTTTATCTCTTCTGGATGAGGAAATGCAAAAAGTGTTGAATAGTAAAATGGATGATCGTGAAAAATGGGCCTTGTATTCTCAAGCCTTACAACGGTATTTACATTTTTCGGAAACACAAAGAAAACCTATTTCATTACCAATTATAATGGATAAGCTTGCAACTCAAATTGATGAAGCGGGGGCAGAACCATTAAAAGAAGAAAACATTGCCAAACCAGTAGTCACAACCCTACAACCTGGAGAGGAAGACAACGTGACTCCCACTCAGATTAAGTCATTTACAACACAGTATACACCATCATATATGCTTAATGTACTACCTAAAACATACAAAAAGAAAGGAGAAGTATTACTTGATTTTATTATAAAAAACAAACCTCTTATTTGGTGGAAAGATAAGGGGGAAGTTGTTGTAAACAGTGAAATTATTCTTGGAAGTAATATATTAGATTTGGTCAATGATGCTGTTAGACCTTTAAAACGCCCAAAACCAATTGGTTGGAAACATTTTGCTACAGCTTTAAAAGAATTACGAGTCCCTGAATCTTGTATTGGTAATCCAGAAAATTTGGAATTCATTAATCAATTAGAGGAACAAAAGCCTACAAATAATATTTATGGTACTCCTTTATCGTCAAATGCAAATAAAAAAACATCAATAATAAGAAAAAATCATAAACAAGTAAGTAAAAAAATCGATTGGGAAAAATGGAGCCCTTATTAGATATTTATAAAACTTACTATGATGTTTCCAATCCAGCTGGCTATAGTAGTGTTATCAATTTAACCAAAGCCATGCGTGGTAAAATGAAAAAAGATGATGTGAGAAAATGGCTACAAACTCAAGAAACTTATACTCTTCATAAACCTGTTCAAAGACGTATAGCGAGAAATAAATATATTCTATCCAATTTTAATGTTCTCTGGCAAGCTGATTTAAGCGATATGCGCTCCTATAGTCAATATAATGATGGTTATAAATATATTTTGTGTGTTATTGATGTTTTTAGTAAATATGCTTTCGCAAGAGCTATGAAAAAGAAAGACTCGGTAACGATCAAAACATGTTTCGAAAGCATATTTGCCGAAGCTCAGACTACTCCTACTCATATTCAATCCGATAAAGGTACTGAATTTGTTTCGAAAGTTGTTAGAGAATACTTTAAAACTAGAAATGTAAACTATTACACTACCAATAATCCTGATATAAAAGCTAGTATTGTGGAAAGATTTCAAAGAACCTTAAAAGGTAAAATGTGGCGATATTTTACTCATAAAAATACATATAAATATATTGATGTCTTACAAGACTTGATTTATTCTTATAATCATACTTACCATACGAGTATAAAAATGTGCCCCGTCAATGTAAATTCTAATAATATTATGACGGTTTGGTGTAATTTATATAAAAACACAAAAGACAAAATGCAAGCAGTAGAATCACCAAAATTTCATGAAGGGGATCATGTTAGAATAACGAAATATAAACATATATTTCAAAAAGGATATGAGAGTAACTGGAGTGATGAAATATTTATAATTGATTCAATCATTAAACGATCACCTTGGGTTGTATATACCCTAAAAGACTTGAACAATGAATCAATTACGGGGACTTTTTATTCCAAAGAATTGCAAAAAGTAATCTTTAACCCCACCACTTTACACAAAATAGATAAAATAATACGATCACGTCGTGTTGGTAGCAGACAGGAAGTATTGGTGAAATGGAAAGGATATCCGAACAAATTTAACAGTTGGATATCATCATCAAGTTTGGAAGCAATATGAGTGAAAACACTTTTTACCTAACTTTACTAAGTAATAGTTCGGCAATTTACTATCCAGAAAATACAACTGCAAATTTCTTGACCAAATTACCCAAAACAATCAAGCTAGAAGGAGAATGGATGGTAGCATTGGCTGAGTTTCACTATCCATGTACTATGTTTAATGTTCAAGAACATGAGAATGTACTATATATCTCAGTAAAAGGACGCATGCCTCATGATAACACTTTTTCTATCATAGAATATAAATCTCATATCCCTGCTACCACATATGATAGTATAGAAAATTTCCTAAATGCTTTTAATGAAAATCCACTGTTGAAAAACAAAGTAAGGTTCAGATATGACGAAATATCAAAACTTGTCAAAGTTAGTTCAAATAATGAAATAACGTCATTAATTGTTTCACCTCAACTAAGTGTTCAACTTGGTTTTGAGCCTAATACAAATTTTATTAAGAGTCAAATTAGTAAATATCCGGTAAACTTGTACTTGGGTTTACCATCACAAATGTTCATATATTCTGATATAATTCAACCACAAATAGTAGGAGACGTCATGACGTCATTAATTAGAATAATACCGTTGGACCCCACTAAATATATATATGGTGCATACAAAATGCATATTTTCTCCCCTGCACACTATGTCCCAGTTATGCGAAGGGAATTTGATACAATAGAGATAGATATAAGAACAAGTGTTGGTAATAAGGTACCATTCCAATTCGGGACATCGTGTGTGAAACTACATTTCAAACGTATAAAATGATTCATAAACAAATTGATGTAGTTTGTCCGTACGAACATTATTACTCACATCAGGCTGGATCAGGGGTTGGAATAATTTATAAAGGTATACCACACCAACGTGGACATGGTATTGGTAGCTTCTTGGGGGGATTATTTAGATCTATACTACCTTTATTATCTAGCGGTGCTCGAAGCATTGGGAAAGAAGCGTTGAATGCTGGTGTTGGGTTGTTGTCTGATATGATGCATTCACATCCTTTGGAGCAATCCATTAAATCTCGATTCAAGGATGCTAGTGCTAATTTAAAGCGAAAAGCAGATGAAAAAATTGATTCTCTAATGACAGACTCCGGTTATAAAATAAACAGAAAACGTTTAGATTCCACCATTAAGAGGAAAGCATTGAGACGAAGAGGTTCTTTAAGCAAACATAATTTTCAAGATATTTTTTCAAAATAAATAATGTCTTTCTTACATCATCATTCATGTGAATGTGCCAAGTCAGAACTGGATTTATTTGCTCTTCCATCTACTCAAACAAGTATTGAAAATGGACAGTGGATTCACTATAAACCAATATCTTCTTTAACCGATGATGGACCAATTGAATTCCTAGTACCTGGGACTGGAGATGATTATTTAGATCTTTCACACACAATGATTCATATTAAAGCTAAAATTTTAAACCAAGATTCCTCAACTATAAAATCAACAACTGTTGTAGCACCAGTCAATAATTGGTTACATTCACTTTTTAATCAATTAGATATTTACTTAAATCAGAAACTTGTTTCCCCGCCAAACAATACCTACGCGTATCGATCGTATATAGAAACCTTACTTAATTATGGTCCAGCCGCTAAAAAATCCCATCTTACTTGCGGATTATGGTATGAAGATACAACACACAAATTTGATGCAGCTGACTCATCTAATCAAGGGTTCACTAAGAGAAAAGAATTAGCTAAAGAGAGTCACATTATTGAGATGATTGGACACTTACATGGGGATATTTTTAATCAAGACAAATTTTTGATTAATGGTGTTGAAATGCATGTTAAATTAGTACGTAGTAAAGAAATTTTCAATCTTATATGCCACAACGACGAAAAGTTTAAAGTTAAAATTGCTGACGCGAGTTTAATCGTTCGCAGAGCTCGAATCAATCCAACAGTTTTACTAGCGCATCAAAAAGTGTTAGCAACCACAACTGCAAAGTATCCTATCACACGCGCCGAAGTAAAGGTTATGTCTATAGAATCTGGAATTCAGGGTAAAACTTTAGACAATATATTTTTAGGTCAAATACCTAAAAGATGTATCATAGGATTTGTTAATAATGCAGCATTCAATGGTAGCTTAAAGTTAAATCCATTTAACTTTCAACACCATAACATGAATTTATTCAGTTTATATGTTGATGGGCAACAAGTTCCCTCTAAACCGTTGCAACCATCCTTTAGTAATAATTCAACTGCATCAGCCTATCATACATTATTTTCTGGAACTGGAATCCACTTTTTGGATGTAGGTAATTCCATTGGGAGAGATGACTATAGCGGTGGTTACTGCTTAATGGCTTTTGATCTTACCCCCGATCTCTCAGCTAGTTCAAGAACGCACTGGAATCTTGTTAAGCATGGAAGTGTCCGCTTAGAGGTTCAGTTTGATGCAGCACTTACAACCACGGTCAATTGTGTTATTTATGCTGAGTTTGATAATATAATTGAGATAAATAAAAACCGGGATGTGAATGTAGATTACAATAGTTAAGTTAAAATATAAGTAATGTAGAATATCCTTTATTTACATCATATTACTACAAGAATTGTTAAAGAAATGACGTGTTGTAATGTAATTAATTACTAATGGATACACTAGAAATACAAACATATATGAGGCAAATAAATCCCGCTATTAGGTATAATGTTTTCGCTGCTAACAGAATACCGCTTTTTGTTGGTTTACCCGTTTACATCATCAGTAATTTAGATCCTGACTTTAAGCCGGGGTCTCATTGGGTGGCTATTCACATCAATACCGATGGAATTGGCGAGTACTTTGACTCGTATGGTCGCAAACCGAGTGGATACCATCGGATGTTTTTAAAAAGAAATACACGAACATGGTTTTATAATCACATACCTCTCCAGAATTACTTTACATCTGTTTGTGGTAAATACTGTTTAGTATATATATTTTGTAAGTATAAAGGTGTAACAATGCTTAACTTTCTAAATTCCTTTTCTAAAGATACTATAGGTAACGATTTATTGATAAGTAAAATGTTTCAATTTTTATTTATAAATAAATAAATAAACGAATATTGTAAAACATATGTGTTTTTATTACCCTGTTTTTAAAGTATAAAGGTATAACTCATAAATAAAACAAAAGGTAAGTATCATTAACATTACCTTTGTAAGTCATTTACATAATATACTGACAAGAAGACAATAGGAGGAGCTAGTATCATATAAGTATATAACAAAGTATATAAGACCTTAATGATATCATTAATGTTCACTAACGACGTCATTAATGACCATATGAGGGGGCGTGGCTTACTTAAAATCAACCAATCACAGGAGTCTATTTTTATAAGATTACTAACGACTATGTGAGGGGGGTGTGACTACAACTAACGACATCATTAATGACTATGTTAGGGGGTGTGACCACACATATGACCCGAGGAGCATATGTGAGTATGGGACGAGCTTTTTTTAGAAAACCGAATTTTGACCGATTTGTGCGTTCTGGCTCGTGAGCCAGAACGCACGAATCCCTACTACTTATGTCATAATAACCCCCCAGACCTCTTTCTTGGCCGACCGTACTATTGTCTATTCTGTGGCTGAACCAACCGTTGTGTGTAACAACCGAAGGTAAGATCGACGTATACTTCAGTTAGACGAGGATCTGCGTCGTTGAAGAAACAACATTACTCAGGTAACCTCAGTGCTATTCCTTATGCTTATGGACGAACTACAGATAGGGTATACCAGCTTAGCTTGGACCCTGAATTTTAAATCACATACATAAGTACATACATAAACTCACGCCTTTATTCCCAGAGTGGGGTAGGCAGAGCTACAGAATATCCAACAACTGTAAAAACTTGTCGATAACTCTGTAACCACATTTTGCACAATTAGGCTAAGATGTTTAGTTAACCAGTGTATTAATGACAGGTTGCAAGCCCATCACCTGACAGTACTACAAGTCTTTATTCCCTTGGTCGCCTCTTACATCCACGGGAAGACACGGAGTGGCACTATTCTAAGCCTGCAACCACACAACGGCAACGACAATGGTTTGGATTATGGAAACTAAACAACAATCCATTATTTACCTCTTAAATTTGTATGTTTATTCGTTTCTTTGTTATACTTCTACAATTAAACCGATAAACTAATTTTATTGAAGTTCGATACGGATCGATAGCTTGACCCCATGAAAGAACTTGTCATCCCAA